>LNAC01000175.1:2490318-2547342 GCA_002007465.1 Ailurus styani | reverse complement strand
CTATGGAGGAAAAAATCTCTTTTTTTTAAAAAAAAAAAAAAAAAAAAAAAATTATCATCAGCTGTATTGTTGCTATTATTAAATTAAACAAACTGTTCTTTACTAGATCATTAAAAATAAGAAAAATGAAAGTTTTTATTTTACTTTTCTTTATTCCTTCTCTAGTCCTCTTCTTTTTTTTAATGTTGATCTGCGTTTTTGATATGTATTATTTTCCTTCTTACTGAAGAACTCCATTTAAAAATTCTTGCAAGGCAGACTACTGGCAATAAATTCCCTCAATTTTTTTCAGAGAAAATCTTTGTTTTTCCTTCATTTTTTTTCCTTCATTTTTAAAAGATAATTTCACAGGGTACAGAATTCTAGTTTCTCTCTCTCTCTCTCTCTCTCTCTCTCTCTCTCTCAACATTTTAAATATGTCACTCCACTATCTTCTTCCTTGCCTGGTTTCTGAGGAGAAGTCAGATACAATTCTTATTTTTGCTCTTGTATAAGTAAGGTGTTCTCCCTCTCCCCCGACCCCATAGCTTTTTTCAATTTTTTTTCTCTACCTTTGACTTTTTTCAGATGAATATGATATGGCTAGGTGTAGATTTGTTGGCATTTATCCGTCTTGGTATACTCTAAGCTGCTCAGATCTGTTTTGGTGTCTGACATAATTT
Source organism: Ailurus styani (assembly GCA_002007465.1). NCBI lineage: Eukaryota > Metazoa > Chordata > Mammalia > Carnivora > Ailuridae > Ailurus > Ailurus styani. Next base: position 2,546,680 of record LNAC01000175.1, on the reverse strand, counting down.
GGGGGAAATTCTCCATCACTATTGCCTCAAATATTATTTCTATCCATTTCTTCTTATTCTTTGTTTTGTTTTGTTTTGTTTCTCCAATTCTTACTTTGAAGACCTGGTAGGGTCTTGGGGATAAAACTCACAAAAGTGTGGGGGATCCTCTAAGACTAGATTCTCACCTAGAGTTTTTAAGTCTCAGACTTGTCCATCTGAGCCTCAAGTAACTCATCAGTTGCAGATTAGGTTTTCCTAGTCTGGTCCTGGTTCTCCCAGAGCTTTCTGCTCATGGGCTTCTGCTCTGCTGGGTCATTGTTCTTTGTATTCACCTGTTTGTCTCTGTGGTTTTGGCAGCAGCAGTTTGTCCTATGACCTCAATGACCTCAATTATCTGACAAAGCTAAGGAGAGTTGCCAAGTTTCAGTTTGTTCAGTTTTTCACTTGTCAGAATAGAGTGATGACTTCCAAGCTCTTTAAATGTTGCATTTTTAAAATTTTATTTTTATTATATTATGTTAGTTACCATACAGTACATCATTAGTTTTAGATATGGTGTTCCATGATTCATTGTTTGCGTATAACACCCAGTGCTCCATGTAATACATGCCCTCCTTAAAACCCATCACCGGGTCAACCCATCCCCTCCCATCTCCCTGCCCTGTGAAACCCTCACTTTTTTTCCAGAGTCCATAGTCTCTTATGTTTCATCTCCCCCTCTTATATCCCCACTTCATTTTTCCCTTCCTTCTCCTAATGTCCTCCATGCTATTCCTTCTGTTCCACATATAAGTGAAACTATATGATAATTATCTTTCTCTGCTTGACTTATTTCACTCAGCATAATTCCCTTCAGTTCCATCCATGTTGATGCAAATGGTGGGTCTTCATCCTCTCTGATAGCTGAGTAATATTCCATTGTATATATGGACCACATCTTCTTTATCCATTCATTTGCTGAAGGGCATCTAGGCTCCTTCCATAGTTTGGCTATTGTGGACATTGCTGCTATGAATACTGGGGCACATGTGCCCCTTCTTTTCACTACATCTGTATCTTTGGGGTAAATAGTCACTAGTGCAATTGCTGGGTCACAGGGTAGTTCTATTTTTTTTTTTAACTTTTTGAGGAACCTCCAAGCTGTTTTCCAAAGTGGCTGTACCAACTTGCTTTCCCAACAGTGTAACATCCTTTCCAACATTTATTGTTTCCCACCTTGTCAATTTTTGCTATTCTAATTGGTATAAGATAGTATCTCAATGTGGTTTTTATTTGAATTTCCCTGATGGCTAAAGATGTTGAACATTTTTTCATGTGTGTGTTAGCCATGCATATGTCTTCTTTGGAGAAGTTTCTGTTCATGTCTTCTGCCCATTTTTTGACTTGGTTATGTGTTTTTTGGGTGTGGAGTTTGAGAAGTTCTTTATTGATCTTGGATACCAGCCCTTTATCTATAGTATCATTTGCAAATATCTTCTCCCATTTTGTGGGTTGCCTCTTTATTTTGTTGACTATTTCCTTTGTGGTGCAGAAGCTTTTTATCTTGATGAAGTCCCCAAAGTTCATTTTCACTTTTGTTTCCCTTGCCTTTGGAATTGTGTCTTGAAAGAAGTCTCTATGGTCAACTAATCTTTGACAAAACAGGAAAAAATATCCAGTGGGAAAAAGACAGCCTCAATAAATGGTGCTGGGAAAATTGGACAGATACATACAGAAGGATGAAACTCGACCGTTCTCTTGCACCATACACAAAGATAAACTCTAATTGGATGTAAGACCTCAATGTGAGACAGGAATCCATCAAAATCCTAGAGGAGAACATGGGCAGTAACCTCTTCGACATGGGCTACATGTTGCATTGTAAGCAGAAGTCTTCTCTTTAATTTTTTATGATCTATTTTTAGATATTGTTAGGAATTTATTATCATCATCATCATCATTATTATTAAGGGTCTTTGAGATTCGTGCAGTCCATATTTGGAGATGGGAGATTGAAACACTTTAGGCAAACAATTTGTTAAAAATCAAAATAGAAAAAAACTTCATTGCATCTTTAGATTGCAAGGAGAATTCCCTTCACTTTAGGGGTTTCCCTGCATAAAACACTTTATTTCATTATGTTCATCAAGTTTTTCTGACAGTTTTTAAAGTTTTCATTTAAAAGAATACAGATCTGAAACACAAAGCTTAGAAGAGAAATAGAAAAAAGAGGAAGTGAAAACTTCCATTTATCCAGTCATTTCCAAGCCTCAGTTCTAACTCCAGCATTCTTCAGCCCTGTGTAATTATGGACTACAGCATTTAGCTGTACATGAGAACAAGTAAAAACCCCAAGCAATGACTCAAAGCCTCCGTAACCAAGCCAGCTGCTTTTGATAAGTAGGTTGTAGAAAAACTCTCCTTAATAGCACTGTGGTATGATAATGATTGATTCAAATAGCAAGCATATTGAATACCATCCCTTTGTGTAATTGGCTAGGTGCTAGTAAATTACTCTTGCTTTTTCAAAGCATAATATTTAGTTACAGTAAGATACAGTATTCATACAACTTGGAGGTAATTATAAGGTAACTTGTAAGGAAACGTAATGTAATGAAACTTTACTAGAAATAACACACTGTTCTAGAATGAGTGTCTTTGGGGTGAGGAGATCTAGAGTGCCATCTCACCTCTACCATTCGGACAAGTCACCTTACTTCTCTGACGCCCATTTCCCTCATATGTAAATCAGGAATTAAGAAGGGGTCTTACAAGATTACTAAGATTAAATGAGATAAGATTTGTAGAGTACCAGCATTCACTCTCTCTTGGGCACTGTATGTTAATTTCCACTCCCTTCCATTCCAATACAATTAAGTATCTAAGTGCTGTTATATTAATAGAGAGGAGAAGTACCATAAACATGCAGTTTGGGGGCCACATACTTTTTTAATTTTTTGAATATGAGTTATTTGACAACACTTAAAAATTAGGGAGCCCATATAAAATCTGGATTTCTATTTTTTCCTGAAATTTATGATGTCTGGGACCTCCATGGGGGATCCATCTGCTGGAGCTTGAGGACTGTGAGCCAGGTTTTGAAGAAGGTTCATGAACAGAGTATGTGCTTGATATAAGCTTAAAGCTGTGGGTCTCTGACAGGACCTCTGATTTGAGCAGGCTCTCATGGGTCCTTAATGGGCTTCTTTTGTGCTTAAAGATGATCAGCAATGAAGTGTATAGCTTGACATCACTAAAATTAGTTCACGCAGATGTAGGATTAGAAAGGAGATAGAGCTTTTCCAGTACAAGCTTAGCTTTAATGGGTGCGCACATCCCCCATCCACCACCACCCCCCACCACCAACACCAGAAGCACCTTCACTGTCATTGCTAACCTATAAGGATTAGATTAGAACACAAGCAAGAAAAGACACAGAGGGAAGTCTGGTGAACTTGACGATGGCCTTCTTCATGGGCAGAACAAGAGAGAATATGGAGGCAGACATCTGCATGAATCAGTCCAAAGCAAATCAAAGAAATTTCAGCAGAAAAGGGACTTTTTGCCTGAATTATGGAGCTAATTATCTCAGTCCTCCACTTCAGTGTTCCTGGGGAGACCTGGCTTAAGAATGCTTTTCCAACGAGCTGGCACATTCAGAAGTGGAGAGAAAATGTGTTATTGTAACTGCAGCTGTGGAGCCTGAGCCTGGTTGCTGCCTCTGTCCAGAACACCTGTGGAGAACATCCAAGCTCAGACCAGCATGGCTTGCTGGGGAATAAAGGGGAGCTTTCGAGAAGACCATCACGGTCTGCACGCTGGCAAGAGAAGAATGCCAGCTCCCAAAGAAGCCACTCTGAGTTGCTTTTTAAAAACCTTTACAACTTTAGCACTACCATAGAAGCTACAGATGATTTTCATCTTTCTGTTTAAAATGTGTCTTTTTTTAAACAACTTTTAGTAATAAAAAGGGCAACTTATTAATGAAAACCTTCTGCCTTCAAAGTATGAAATTAAAAGATTATTATAACTACAGGCAAGAAAGCATTTGGATTATGTGGCATTTGGAAATGACAATAAAGCTTATCCATATGGTCTAATGTTGTCAGTGTCTTACATTGGATTAGCAATCACCTAATATGGGCGTGATTTTGATTATGTGGCTCATTTTAAATTCTGCTGTGTCCTAGGTCAATCAGAGTCAAGATGATTTACTAGAAAGAGCTGCCATCTTCTTTTGTAAATGCTGCTGGGTGCTTAGGCAGAATTAGAATATTTTGGGACATAATATCTTCGGTATTATGGTGCAATAGTCTTAAGCCTTCTCACTTTATACCCTTTCCTTAAGCATCTCTCATTTTATTCTTGGCTGTCCCGGGTACATAAAACAACCTCCGGTAGTAAAAGCTGAAAAATTTTGCTTTATTTATTTGTATGTCAGGTCTCTTATATTTTTATGGCTTTCTCAAGGTATTTGTAACTTGTGATTATGAGTTTTGGGTTGTCAGGGAGCAGGACTCAGAGGCCAGAGTTAAACTGTCTCCAAAAGAATTGGTCATCTCTCTACCTCCCTTGGCCTTTCTGCATTCTCTTCCACAGAGGGAGGGGACATGGGGCCTTACCTCTCTGCTAAACTCTCCAAGGGAAGCCAGCAACTTGAAACTTCATTACTTTCTGCTCTGCTGACCAGCCTAAGTGAGGAACTGATCTGGGGTCATGTGGAATTAAGTCCCGTCCCAGCTCCCTGAGAAGTAGGAACATGCCCTCCTGTGCACCTGAGGTCCGAATGCCCTGTGCACCCTGGGCGGGCTGAACGTCATGGCCCACAGCCTTTCTCACATCCTCCACTGATACTACTTTCTTCACTCTTTGCCCACTTTTGTGTTTTAGTTCAACAGTATGCCTTGTAGATTCATCCTTGGATTCTTTCCGTTTTGTTTGGCAGATATTTATCAGGGCATCAACTCTTTTCCACTGAATGTAGAAAATAGTTTAGTAAAAAGTTAGTAAATCTAGAAGCTTACAATAAATAGATTATGATTGCATTGTACTAGGGCCATTGGTCATTTTAATTTAACATGTAGTGGGAGAAACAGAAAGTATTATTTTAGGCTCTGGGTTCCCAGTATCACTGTGGGATTTTGAAGATGGGCCGTAGATGTTCTTCATCTCTGTGTCTCTGCAGCTGGCGGAGAACCTAACATCGAGAAGACCCCATAAATAGATGTCAGGGATGAATATGAGTACTTCAACAAATTATTCCTGATCGTCACTCAGTACACATGTCAAGGTCCCATTTTCCATTCTCATGCATGTCTATATAATGAACTCTTTGTCCTAAGGAAACTAGCCAAGAAGCGGAAGGAGACAATGAGCAGCACGCGGCAGGAGATGACGGTGATGGTGAACTCAATGGACAAGAGCTATGCCGAGCAAGGCACTAACTGCGACGAGGCGTTCTCGTTCATGGACACACACAATCTGAATGGGAGATGTAAGTGCATACACGGCTTAGCTTCGAATACATCGCTCTGGTTTTCCAGGGTGCTGGATAGTACTGGGGCACTGAAAAACAAAAACTCCCAGAAGAATTCTTACGCCCTATTGGTTTCTCCATCCCTTTCAGGAATTCTGAAAACTTCTGTGGGTGCCATGGCTTGCTTGGGAGAGGAGGATATGGCAGATGTGATAGGGCCAGACCAGGGAGCTCAGGAAGCCACACCTTAAGTTTCTGTGGAGCCTTAGCATTGACACGAAGGCTTTTCTCTTCTTGAAGAGGAAGGCACCTGCCTCTTATACTTTTTGCAGTTGAGATCCCTTGTATTAGCTAGCCAGGTGTGGAATTACACAGGGAAGCCTGTTCTGAAACAGCTCACTAAATGGCAGTAACAAGTTAATTGTTTATTTGTTTAGCTGACAGGTTCTGCCTTTATTATAGGGCTATTAGTGCCAATTAATAAGTTAAACTGTATTTCCACTTCACAAGTCTTACATCTCACACCAGGTGGGTAAACCGAACTTCAGCTAATGCCTTCCCAGACTGGTACCTGTGATCCAGGTACAAGGCATTATTTTAGAAAGCTAACAATTCAATCGAGTATATGAAGAACAAAAGGAGCAGTTGTGGTGTCCCTGGTGATCTTCTCAGAGACCAGAATTAAATCCCACATGGATGCCTGATTCTGTGGTTCATGGCCATGCTGGGTTCAAGGTTATAGATTCTGTGTGAAATCCATGCTCCCAGACTGCCACTGACACCAGCCACGTAATTAGCATGTTGGACAGCAAGAGGATGGAGCAAATGTGCAGCTCTCACTAACACTAACGAAAATGCAGAAAGTCCAGAACCATGACTGAGAAGCACAGAAATTGGGTCTCAGGGGTGATGGGAGAGGACTGATACCAGTGTGAACAGTGTGTGCCGTGTCTGGACCATCCACTCCACCTGTTCTTTGGCTGCAAGCTCCCAGGCACCCCATCTGCCCTCCCTTTCTCTGGTCACTGCGTGATCAGTGTCCACCTCTCCCACGCTTTGCCCTTCCTTCTGCATTCAATGGGGCTCCCCAGAGCTTCACCATGGACTGTTTTCTATTTATGGTGGCTACAGTCGCCCACCTCTTCCTACTTAGAGGCACTACATTCATTCATCTACATGCACACTACCCAGTAGAGCAGGAATTTAGCAGACATCTCTGTTGGCTGTCTCCCCAGTGGGGAGGGTGGCTCTCTTCATCCTGGGTCATTGCTCTTTACCCTTTGATATCATCATATATATAACACATTTAGTGGCCAGAATAATGCAACTTACGATACACTGTTGTGGGCTGGGGTGGGAAGAGTCCTGCCTATTACAAACAGGGTTAGAATCTTGGTAGTAGTGGTTAGTTCTTCAATGTTATTATGAAAGGGGCTGCTCAGATAGATGTTCTCACTTTCTAGGATAACCCATTGATGTTCCAAATGTCTTATTTCATGGTGAAATTCCTCACACACGCATTTACTAGGAATTGCCTGCCCAGAGTAGAAACCTACATGACTAGTTTCTAGGCTTTTGAAAGTTTGAACAATAGTGAATATTTGCCTCTGGACAGGAAATTTAATTTGGCGGTTACTTCTTACAAAGTGAGTGTATCTGTGGAAATCCATGAATGCTCAGGCAGAGCGGTTGCTGCAGAAACCAGCACCGGCTTCCATGGCTCATCTGCCATGAGCCATTATTTTATGCCTCCCATCAATAAAGGTGATAGAGGAAACACAGCAGTAGGCGTTCTAATTTCCTCCCACTTCCTTCCTTCCATTTTCCTCCAATTTCCTTCCCCCATGTGTAGACACTCGGTAAGCAGTGATGAGGTGCCATCCAATCCCCAACCATCGGAGTGACCCTGACAGTGACTTTATCATGGTTACTCTCTTAGTGCCTTCAAAATAAGAGATGAGCTTCTGGGGGAGGAAATGTGCAAGAGAGGGGTTCATTAGACCCCTAAGGCTTCTAGCCCCGAACCTATTACAAGTCTGAGTATGTTTGAGGTCTTTTAGGGTTGGGAGGTGAGCAGCTTTTAGAAATGAGACAGTGAGAAAAATGAAATTGGAGAATTTAAAAGTAAGTATGAGCAAGCATATTTATGAGGATGGGGAATCTGTCTACCAAAGAAAATGGGAGTTTTACCATCTTTTAAAATGGTATACAAAGGGGAAAAATAAATATGTGTAGTGGGAATGGGTTTCATATTTATACTAAAGACAAAAGCATTTAAAATATATTTTTAGAGGATGAAAATAAACATAGCTCTTTTGTATCTGCTTTGCAAACTTTTACCAATGACATAAAAATGTCTGCAGGTAATAGATGTTATTCTTGCTGACCCTGGCACATTTTATAAGTACTCAGGTTTTTTGTTCTTATTTTCATGAGTTACCCTCTTCTTTTCCTGGAAGTTTACCATAAACATGCATTGTAAATATGGTAACCTCTATTTTTGAAAAATATCTTATAAATGACAGGCAGTTTGCATTCTGGTTCTTGGTCTACCATTTCTTAATTCTACATTTTAAAAATATAAACAGAGGTAAAAGACACTGTCAGAGAGGAACTTCTTCAGGAGAGCTAAAGTATATTAACATGTCAGCAGAGTAAAGATAACATACAATATCCACAGGGATTTGGTACTTCTTCCCATAATAAAATGATGTAATGGGGTATTAGTGTCCTGATCCAGAACTTTAACATCAAATAAGTCATTTAACTACATCAGAAAGTTAAGATTTAGACTTACATTTAACCAACTTGAATACTTGAGGACATTCAAATCATTTATCCTTATACTTTAATGAAATGAAAGTGATTTTAAAGGACTAATCAATTAGATGTTGAAGACATTTCACAAACTACTTTTAAAAAAGGAAGGACCCACTTTCAGTGAAATCAGATTAATTGGATGGGATTGACTTTCCCTTTCAATAACAGGGAGGGAGAGAAGGTCCATAGTTAAATCCTGAGTCTTCCAGAGGACTATCTCAAAGAAAAGTAAGGATTTTTAAAAAAAGGTTGAAAAGACTAATAGAGCAGTATGTAGGCATGCTGCTTTCACCTTAAATATAGTGCACATGAGACCTCACCTTTATTTTTTATAGACCAGGTCATAACATTATAGAAAGTTCTCAGAATACCCAAAATAAGAGGAAAGAGAGGAGTTAGCAAACTGAAAACATCAACATTCAGAAAATTCTCCGAAAGCCATGTGTAGACACCTCCTCTTAGCCTTAGTTATTTAAAAAAGACAAAACAAAACAAAACACCTGGCATGATACTAGAATTCTACAAGCGAAGGCTAGAAGTCAAAATAGAAGACTTATGATTTCTCAATTCAAAATGGCAGCAGAGGTTATGGGGATTTTTTCTCCATTTGTAGAGTAAGAAAATACTTTAAGTGATAAAAAAAAATGGTGTTTGTCTTCTACAGTACAGCAGGGGATGATAGTATTTACCACATAGACTTCAGTAGATGCCTGGTGTTTCTTCAGTCGAGTTTCTACCAGCATGGTGTCCTTCTGGGTGACCTCAGAGGGGCTGTATTTTCAGGTACTGCCTCTCTGCCCCTGCTGACCAGTCCTTCTCTCATTTACAGCTGTGTCTTCACCCTCGTCTTTTACAATGAAAACGAATACACTGAGCACATCGGTGCCCAATTCTTATTATCCAGGTAACAGATTTTTCCATTCCATTCATAACCCCTTAGTGATCAGAATCAGTCCACGCTCTCACGTTGCTGTCCATGATGCTTGAGGAGCTTAATATGTTTGATGTGTTGTAACCCGATGCTTTCTATGGCTTTCTGCGGGAAAAGTGGGGGGCCTTTCATCAATCATTTACTGTTCTTTCTCTTTTTACTTTCTCTGCATTGACCTGCTTATGATGTATGACAGACCCATTTGTGCCAACTGCAATTTTAGGTGAGAACATTTCCCTTTATCACAGTTTATTGCAGGAGTAATTTAGAAAGTCAGTGGCCACTCTCTAGGAGCCTGGAGTTCTGTTCTGTGTGATGCAGGGATTGTAAGCAGGACAAGGGGGTGGTGGGTGGCCTGGGGGGAGGGCAGAGATAATAAAAAGACTCTGCAAACAGTCTCCATTGATAAGAAGGGTTTGCCTCGTGCATGTTGGAAATGATACCAAAAGATTCAAATGAACAAGACTGGATCTAGTATTTTCCCTTTCTGTGTTCAGAATTTAAAGTCAGATTTGATCCCAAGGGAAAACACAGTATGTCATCACTCCGTTGTGTACTTCCAAGAGCTGAATTCTGTAATGTGACAGTCGTAAAAGTAAAAATCACTTCTGATTATTTTCACTTACTACTAAGCACTAAAGACTTCAATTTCAAAAATAGCATTTTTCTAATTATGCCCAATGTCATACAGAAAAAATGATCACCGTAGAGTTTGGGCCCCCTACCCCTTCTCAGAGCCACTCAGGGCACCCCCAGCATTCCAAAGTGTCTGTCACACAGTGGAATTTCAAAGGAGCTGATGTGTTCTCAGCGGCAAAGTGACAAGATGGCACTTTATAATCACATGGTTTATTATGTGTCAGATGTCACTAGAAATGAACTAAAGTGTTAGCCCAGTGGGGTAGAATGCATTGAAAATATAAAACGTTCCCTGCGGGGAGCCAAAAAAGTCCCGTTTGTCCAATGTAAGAAGGTTCTGGAGAAATGGCATCACCTGGCTCCTATAACCAAATAAGCATGAGCTGCTGTTGCATTTGAGATGCGTCAATAACCCAAGTGTATCACGGCTGTGTTCTCTTTCTACTACTAACCTTACCGAGAAGGAGCACAACACAATCGACTTCAAGGTATATACCAGCTCATCATAGCCAAAGTTCCATCCCCAGTTCTTTGACTTCTGCTTCCTAATTCTCTTTACAAGGGTTGATATCTTTGCAACATAAAATTTTCCCCCTGAGCTTCTCTTTTCTCTAAGTTGTTATGATTTCTATAGCTAGGGTGATTTGTTTTCCTTACAGTGTTTTCTGGACTTGAGCAAGTTTGTTGCCTGAGTTACATGCGAACTCAGACAAAACCATAAGAATGGTCAGAAACCCAAATTTTTGAATTGGCATCATTCTGACAGCTAACAAACACAGCTCACTAAAGCTCCCCCCACCCCTTTTAATGCCAGCTATATTGGAAAAAGGATCCATTTTTATTCTTTTCCTAAGTAAGGGGCACAGGCTAATTTTAGGCACCCGAACAATGTAATCTACATGCAGATGACATTTGCAAAATCTTTTGATAGGCGGAGATCTGTGATTTCTTTGTGTGCTGTGGCATTCATTCTGCAGCTCCTTTAGTAGATGTTCTGACCTTGGGGGAGCTGGAATGGGGAGGGTGAAGATGTGCACTGTCAGAGGGAAGAAAATGTTCAGATTGCACAGCAGGATTAAGATAAGCTTATTAAACAAATATCATTTTTTAAAGTCGCTGCTTTGTTACTACGAACACTAAGGACATCTTCGAAACTTGGTTAGGCTTCTTTGCCAAAAGAGAATCACTTGAACAGATGATTCAAGTAGCAAAAATGATGCACATTTGTGAAAAGGAAGTCAGCCAGATTGACAAATAATCGTTATCACGTCTGGCTTATATATGTACCAACACAGCAAATGGCGGCGGTGTTTGGTGCAGATGTGAATCTATATATTGCGTAGTAAGAATGAATGAGGTGATCCCTGAACACCATGGGAAGGTCTGAGCAGGACATACATCTATGCTGGCACTTTTGGGAATAGCACTGTTAACAGGTTACACAGACAAGAGCGTTTTGCTGTGACTTGGACCTTGGCACCCTGAAATCCTGAAACACCTTCAATGTTTAATGTGCTAAGGTGCCCAGCTTAATGTATAGAGCTGTAGTATGCCTTTATGTCATTTTCTTCCCAAAAAATAATAAATAAATAAATAAATAAATAAATAAGAGTGAGAGAAAGGGAGAGAGATTGGTAGGTAGGTAGAGATTTGTTGATGGACAGATTTGGATAGATAGATGTTGATAGGTAGACAGATATCGACAGAGAAATAGATAGAACACCCCCCACACACCTCAGAAATGGAACACTCATTGCAGTTCTAGATTTTTCAGCTGGTTTGTTGAGAACTGAAGATAGCCTATTAAAGAATATAGGTAGAATTAATTCACAGTTCTTCAAAAACCATCAGAACTGTTAGAGATTTGGTTCTGATTTCCTCCCAGGCATAATTTTTAATTGAAAACATTGTTAGTAATTTTAAAGCCAATATAGGAAATCAATGTGAAATGATATACTTTATCAGTAATCGTTCTTTTTAAGTCAGAGCAAACCGATTAACCACTAATTTTGGTGGCATCGAGAATTTCTAATAGTGTGGGTGACCCAGTTTCATAGCACAGATGGCACGAGAAGACTTCTGTTCCCTCTTCGATATCTGTGTACTTGGTAATAGCACTCATTTCTGAGATGGCCTCGGTAGTGTTTAAATGCTTTAGGACGAGTCCTGCACACTAGTAATGAGGCGGAGCTCTTAATGCAGCAGGCGTGATCAGTACGGTGCTAACAATGGGGGCCGCCCCGGGAATTAAACCTTTCAAGAATGCCTAGCCCTAGCACCAGAGCCCTACCCGGTTGCAGTGTCTCCACCAGAAAGGCCCAGATGATTCATTTAGGGGAAGTTTAGAAGGTCAGTCCACAATGGAGGGCATTTAATTACGTTCATCCCAGAAGGTACAAAACGGAGAGAATGAGAGAGGCACAGGGGGGAAACTAATTAATGTTCCATTTATTTTAGTCTAAAGAACAGAACTTCCTGCTGGAGTAACTGAAAGCTCCACGGAGTCAGTCCTTCAGCAGGGATCCTGTACCCCACTTTAGGAGCTTGGCAGTTGCCAGCAAGCAGATCGGACGTGAAAATGTCCCGGTTTCTTTGTGACTGTTCTAATAGAATGGGAACATCTGAATGGCTAATTTCAAAGCAAATCCAAATGAAAACCAAAACCATAAAATCAACGTACCACTCCTTTTTATTTTGTCTTTGTGTCTTTAGCCACCTTGTGGTGATCCAGGTGCCATTTCAGCAACAGCGACATAGCTACACACTTGTGTACCACCTTCCATGCCATGCATCCCCAGGTGCTTTGCGGTGCAGATAGAACTGAGGTTGGAAACCCAGGCCCAGCCGACCACGTGCCCTTGAACTGAACCTCTCAGTTAAAAAAAATAATAATAATAATAATAGTAATAAAATAATAGTAATAATAACAACAACAACAACAGTACCCATAGCTGAATTCCCTATTGATCTGGGAATTTTTTTTAAATGAACATATCCCTTTGTATATATGTTTTAATTTATACCTGAACTCGATTTTGATTTAACATTCTCGTGTTAAGTGAAGTTTGCATTATATTTTATGAGATACTTCCTCAATCACAGAATGGCTAAAGGGAGTCAGCATTATAATGAGCTAACCTGTAGCACATGGAACCCTTAATCTAATAGCACCTTCCTGCATCAGACATTTTTTAATAGCTACAATTTCTGCAGTTTGTTAATCTAATGTACTAGGAGTCTTCCATTAAGATACAGCCTCTTTAGGCTTATTTGACCAAATTTTGACATTAGTTTTATTGTACAATTTGGTTGACGTGTTCAAGAAATTTAAATGAGAAAATGTGTCGAATACAAGTAAGACTTATTTAGTCATTACTTAGTTCACGGGGGATGAAAAGCAATTATGATATTATTTTAACCTCCTTTTTGGTTTTGAGTGCTTCAATAAAACACCCCCATCCTAAGGTGATGGGAGGCTTGAGGCTTTGACCTCTGATGACCTGCAGATAGAAAACTTAACCATAAAAGTAAATCACAGAATAAAAAACTACCTGTAATTTTTCACACAGTACTATTGCTTATGCCCTGTTTCCTTTTTCTCCTCCTCTTTTCTCCTGATATGTACCTTCTTAAAAGTGCCAATAAATGGTAAGTTCCCCCATTCGCCCACTGAAAAGGTGTGGAGGGAGTGGGAGTGTGTGTCTTATCTGTAGATTCTGACAAAGCCAGCCGGTTCTGCTGTGTGTCGACCTGCATGTTAGCTCTTGTAGAACATTCCATGTGTCATGTGCTGGTCCACAGCCTTCTGTCAAGCTTTCTGACACTAGAGCATGCAAGTGACTCTTCATCAGCTTTCTATCTCTGCTCTCTTTGGATTCCACGTGTCAAGTCCACATTTTCATTGCTAGCTTTCTCAGCCAACCCATTTTGTGCACTTTTATTTTGCTCATAGAACATTTGTACTGAGTTTATTTACTTCATCATACAAACTAGTTAACAAATCTTCAGAAGAAGACAAGGCTGGTTTGGGGCCAGGCCTTGGTGAAGTTTCAGACCGAAACTTCTATAAACTTGAGTGCCCAAAGGCTAAAGGATTCCTACCAACTAGCTTTGTGAAAGCAATATATCGTTTGGACTGCTTTGTAAAAACAAAGATTTCTGCCTCATTCCTATCAGTATTGCTGATCCCATGTAAATTTCTAAACATCTAACGTTTCTTTCTCGCTGAGCCACCGTGGGGATGGTTGGAGCCGCAGGTGGAGGGGATATCAGCGGCAGCTTCTGAGCATCCTCAGGGACCCCCACGTAGCCCACTGGTCCCCCCTCACTCCCGTCATGGCCTTCTTTTCCTAGATGAAAGCCACACGATGGCCAGCGACAGCAGCTTGGTGCAGTCGCACACTTACAAGAAGCGAGAGCCGGCTGACGTGCCCTACCAGACGGGGCAGCTTCATCCCGCCATCCGGGTGGCGGACTTGCTTCAGCACATCACGCAGATGAAGTGTGCCGAGGGCTATGGCTTCAAGGAGGAATACGAGGTGAGCACGAGCGCCTTCCTGGGTGCCATGCCCGGGACTGTGCTCCCAACTCCTGCAGCTGGCCGCCGGGACCCTGGGGGTGGAGGGGGGTGGCTGCCAGAAAGGGACCTGTTTCCATGCATCCGGTAGTGAGGCTCCTTACCGGGAAGGGAACCTATGCGAAATGGAAAAAGGAGGACCACTTCTCCATTTCCCTTCATCCTCATAAATATGCAACAGAACAGAGGCTGAGCAGGCTCTTTCCCTGTTCATGATTACACTTCTTGGCTTTTTCTATAATTAAGTATGATGTTAAATCCTAATAATGTTGCGGTGGTTATCCAGGAAGAAGCTGTCCACTTAAAGCAATTACAGACCAACCAGTGATGTCATGTTGTGGAGATGAGGCCCCAGGAAAGGGGCTGGCTAGTGTCACGGCAGTGACAGCCGCTGTCCTGCAGGCCCAGAGCGCGTGGCTGTACAGGGATCTGGCGCGGGCGGCTTCCAGGGACATTTCCAGGCACCGCGATACACTCTTACTTTCTCTAAAATGCAGGGCGCACTTTACTACCTCAGTCGTTAGCTAATTCTGTTGGAAAGCTGTTCAAGAACTGGAGGGAATTAGTTGATATGAAGAAGTCGGATTCAAAGAACTAGCCCATCCCTTGCGTGTGTGTGCGTGCGGCTGAGTCCGGTGAGGGGGGAGGAAGATAGTAGGGGTGGACTTCTCTTTTTACCTTATTTAATAAGATGAGTTCACAAACATTGGTGGAGAAAAAAGTAGCACCTTGCATACAGTACAAACAAGATTATATAGATAGGGAGCTTTGGACATTTAAGAATGTGTCTGCGATACGACTCTCCCTAACCAGCTCACAGTGGGGAAACATTTTGTCTGGAATTAAGAGTATTTTAAAAATCAGTTCCTATCACCTCTGTACCTATAAGTTTCAGACTCTGCTTCTTTCTCCTCTCGGGGACATTCAGGATCCTTCATTTCATGCCCCACATGAGGTGTTGTCTTGGCTGTAGCCCCACTTCTGAGCTGAATCGCCGGAGATTTCTTTAGAGCTGTCAGAGCCATGACATGATATGCTGCTTTGAAGACTGGGTCTTTAGGCCAACGCAGACAAACGGACAGACACACACTGTGCTCTGCCGACATGAGCATCTGCCTTGTTGCCAGTGACCTCAGCTTACAAGGCCGCTGCACCAAGGAAACTTGGCCTCGAGGGTCAGATTTCAGTCCAGGCAATATTTTCTGATAAAGTTCTGCATTTTAGTGACCCCGAAGTTCTTAGAACTACCTTTAGC
The DNA here is from genome assembly GCA_002007465.1 of Ailurus styani. NCBI lineage: Eukaryota > Metazoa > Chordata > Mammalia > Carnivora > Ailuridae > Ailurus > Ailurus styani. The sequence continues at coordinate 2,531,022 of LNAC01000175.1, read as the reverse complement.
AATTTAGCTTGTAATTCAGTGAAATTGACTGCCTTTGCATACTTCCTCATGCACTTTTAAAGGCTAGCTTAGGAATTAATAGGATTAAGAGTAAGACTTCCAAAAGCATTAATATCTTATGAAAGACAAAATTAGGTTAGTGAGAAAATATAAGCCTAATGAATAGAGATGATGTCTTAGTTCTATCCAATATTCTGAATGCAGATATTGCTCAAATGTTTATTAAAGATGTTAATGTCAAAGAGATTAGTTATAGGCTCAAATAATGATTCATAAAATCACCTGAGTCCCATTTTTCGTGGACTATATAAAAATACCTCAAGACTTCCTATAACACTGTAGATGATGCAAAGTTGAAAGCATACAAAAAATTCATTTCCCATTCATATCTCCTGAGGAAATATGATTTATAAGGGCAAACTAGAAAAGGGTATACTCATTTGAAGCAGTTTATAATTGATGATTTATTAAGGGTTGTTAACTGAAATAAAATGTATTAATTAATTACATTTCAAGAAACTCTTTTTCTCATTCTAGCTATTCAATGGATCAGAGAGGACTGTAATACATACGTGTATCAAATCATTGCATTACATACCTGAAACTGACATGATGTTACATGTCAGTTGTATCTCAATAAACTGGGGGGGGGGAGATAAATACTTTTAAACACCAAAACAATTATCAGTTTGTTGGTTTTTTTTAAAGAGGGAAAGAAGAAGAAAGGGGAAAAAATTAAAAAGAACGTATGCTAGAGAGGAAAGCAGAAACAAACAGGGAGGTGTTATGGGGAGAATTATGAAATGGAAGAGTCTGTAGGGGGTAATCTTTGTGCTCCACATACACCTCTGTGAACCGTGCGGCTGAGTGTGCATCCTTTCATTTAATCCACACCGGAAGTCAGGCATACCCTGGCTGCCTGGTGCGGCATGCACCTTGCTGTGGTTTGGGACACAGGATCTGGGGCCAGACACTCTGTACTCCAGATCAGCTCTGCATCTTTTCGGCTGTGTGACCTTGGGCAAGCTGTCTACCCTCTCTGGGGGCCTTAGTTTCCTCATCCGTAAAATGGAATACCTCTAGTGTCAACCTCATAAGCTTGTTGTGGGAATTACCTGATGTAGAGCATAAGTGCTAGAATTTTATCTGGCATTTACTTCAAGTGTTAACCAGTAAAAAAGAAAAATACTAACCTATAATAAGAGCCAAGAGAAAAGAGCCATGTTCTTTATGGGGAAATTGTGTCATTTTGTGGTTTCAGTCTACCTCTGTCATTTCTTGTATTCAGCATTCTGAGGATAGAGTGAGCAGTCACATTATGGCTCAGTATGTTTTTGCTTCATCTAAAATACTCGATGGTTTCCTTATCATGTATCACATATCATCCAGAGTTCCCATGAAAAAGTCACTTAAATGAGTAGGTAGGTTTGATTCTATGGACAAAGGGTTTGAGAAAATAAGTATTTCAAAATAGATGCTGTCACCTTTTCTTGCTAAAAGAGTATTTTTATATCTAAATTAGGAAAGTCCTAGGGAATGGTGTGACCATAGACCACCAAATACTGTTCATTTTTTAAAAAAGATTCTAGGGTGTCTTAGGCAACAAAAGATGGAGGAGAGGCAGTTAATTTAACAAGTTGCTGTGCTCGTTAATTCACCAGCTAGTACTAAGCAGGTGCCGTGAATCTGACACTGCTGGGTGCTGGGGACACAGAGAACTTCCTGCCCCGCCCTCACCTGCCAGAAGTTCACGCATACGAGGACTACAGCCTGTCTCTCAGCTTAAACCCCATAAGAGAGATTCATAGCAATCCTTTCAAGGCCACCAGGGGCATGTCATCTAGTCAGGGGCACCAGACTGAGCTAGGATGACTCTTTCCTGAAAAAAGTGATCAGGAGTTGGCAGGAAGTGGAAGAGGGCAGATTCCGGGCAGACACAAAAGCTAGAGAATGGGGTGGACTCCAAAATGGCAGTAGTGCTATGTGCCTGAATCCCAGGAAGGACTGGGGTCGCAGGTAGTCAGCCTGTCATCACAGAACATCCCACCAAGAAACTTGAACATCACTCTGGAAGCTGCGGGAACTGAAGAGAGACTCAGGTAACATTTAGTCTCTCCTGTATTTGAACGGAGACTCATTCCTGCACTATTTAGCACAATATAGTTTTTAAACGTTGTTGGTATGAGGCACACAGAAAATTGCTTGAAAGATAATAATCAGCATCCAGACAAGTAAAGGGGAGAGGGAAACTAGTCACTGAAAAGTGTAATATGAACTACACTGCTCCATTCCCATTCAAAAAATATATATATATGATATGCTTGGCTTCAGACTCATTGAAACAATGAATGATGTTACATCTCTGGGGATAAAATGTCAAGAAAGTATCCAGTTGCTGTTGTGATTCACCAGAGTCAATCAGTTGGTCTTTCTGGTTTTCTTCAATCCATGCATATTGGAGAAAACCAGCCATCTACATTGTAAATTAGTTTTGAAATAGTGACTTTCTCTCTGTTGACACTGCTTCAACCCATCTGTCCTTATTGTTTCCAAAACAGAAATGTCTGAAAATTCTCCTAAGCGCTGGAAGGATTCATTACCGTTCAAGTAGCCTACAGAAGTGTGTCCAAACCAAAGGGAAAACATGTGGTGGGGACGAGACCAAGCAGCACTGAGTGCAAATTTTATATTTGATTTTGTTCTAACAAGATCGTCATATGGCATATCTCACCAGGGAAATGCAGTAATTTGATTCAAAAGAAACTCAGACATGAATCACAATAAAAAAGTAAACATGCTGAATTGAACAGAAAATGGCAGGTTGTCATCAGAGAGTAGATCAGGGATCTCGGGAGAAAGACATAACAGAAAGGGCAAGTTTGTTTACGTTGCCACAGAGAGGAGCTGGTCCTCTCTCCTAGCAAGCAATCTGTGCTAACCCCTTGGGGAACATCTGTGCATTCACCAAAAATGGGAGAAAAAAAGATAGCATGAACAAGGAACACAAGGTAGGACTGTGCTGTCCTGCCCCCTCCCACACACACCCCACTCCCCGCATACTTGGGCCTTTGTGCCCTGGAGTCACTGCTGCTCCTCTCTGAACTGACAGGCCCCATCCTAGACACAGGTGACCTGTGCCCTGTCACTTGTCACTGCCCCAGGGAGCCTCAGTGGGGACCCTCCGGGGTTGGAGAACGAATCTCTCCTCCTGTGGGGTCCCCAGAAGACCTTCTTTCATTCTTTATTTTATGACTAATTCGAAGTCCCTTGGGGATCCAAGCAGAAAAGACATTAACCTTTCGTAGGACCAGAGTTGCTTAATTCTGAAAGAACACATTTTGCTATCACTGTAAAATTAAGTGAAAGGAAGGACAGTACTTTAAAACTACTCCCAGATAGGGCATCCTGAAAAACACAGATGGCATTGTTTCATTAGCTAATAATCAATATTGCTCTGGGCCACAAAAATTTATTTTCCAATTACTGGAGCTAAAACTTATAAACCTAAGTAACACTTTGCAGCCTGCTCTTGAAAAACAAAAGTGTATACATATATATCTAAATATATTTAGGAAAATATTATTCTCATCCCACTTACTTTTTTCCTGTATATTTCTCAAGGGTACAAGCACTGGTGATTAATTTTATAATTGAACATGGAGACTGTTTTTCAGTTCAATTTAAACTGGGAAATTGAAGATGTTATGCCAAAATCTTCAGGCTTAAGTACAACCTCTGAGTTTATCTGAAACCTGGGTTGTCTTTAAACATGTCTTATCTCCTGGTAGCCCCTTATATAAGTCTTTTAAAAAAATGTATGGATGAGGTATTTTCCCTTGTCATCCTTCTCACTCTTTTCTAAGTAAAATAGCTGATTTTGTTAAATGGAGCCCAGTTATTAACATTTGGCATTTTTTCACATTTGACCAAGTTGTAGTAAGTGAAGAAGGAATTATTATTAAAACATCTGAACTGCCATTCAAAGTTTGCTTTTTGCTTACTTGCCTCCCACCTCAGGGAAGCCAACGAAACGTTAAAGAAAACCGCCTCCACTCTGTGGACTTGGCAGGTATAATTCCCCACTCAGGTTCAGATGCATTTAGACAGGCCAGGCCAGGGAAGACAAGAGTGGATCCTTAGAGGGGACAGCCGCAGAGCCTGCCTGCCTCTCCCCAGCTGGAGGTTAGCTGGCAGAGGGAGAACTGTACATACTTCTGGAAAAGTTCTCAGAGCCCTGTCCCCACGGCTTCTTTGTTGGATATAAACAGAGGGAGGGGCAGGTGGAAGAAAAGGTACTTTGTGTTACTTAGCTGATAGAACCATTGCCTGACGCAGCTGGTCCCATGCAATCCGGGGTGGAGGCACCCCCTTCCTGCTCACCTCCAGCCCACACACACTTTCAGATGTGCTTCCCAGTTCCCATTTCATATTCTTAGGCCCCAGCTGAGTCAATCAATCGCCACAATCAGTGCAGGTTATTTTCTGTTCCACAGGATACAAAACAAACAAAACAAAACCATTGAAAGCTTAAGGATGTGGAGTTAGAGGGAGCATTGGCAGGCACCATAAATGCATTAAGAATCACAACAGCTGTGCCTCCAGTGGCTGGAGCAGCCAAGTGAGTTTTGAGATGTTTTTTCCTTTAATTATTATGGTGATGCCGAGCTGGTCCACAAGAAAATGAGAAAAACTCCTATCTAAAATTTTGCTCAGGCTAAATCTAAAAGTTGCTCAGGCTATCTGGGGCAAGTCAAGTGCATGTGTTTATAGATACTTTCTTAGTAGATAAAGTTTCTGCATGCTTTTAAATAGAAAGGGTTGATTTTACTATGAGTGTTGTTTTTTTTTCTACACTGCGAATATGAAAGTATCTCTTTTATTTTATTGCATGTTCCACGTTGTCATGCTTGCTTTCAGGACATCTCATGTGTTAGCTGGTTTTTTACTTCATCTGCCTCTTGCCCATGCCCCTGATGATATCACATATGAGCTCAAACTTCAGAAAATTTGGTTGAAAGTTGTTGTTTCCTACAACGATATGGCTTCCCTCTGATGAGAGTTGATGGCCACAGACATTTACCAGCTTGTTTCAGAAACCTCTGGTCAACTGTCTTGTTTCCATTTGGAAGCTGGTTGTTAGAATTTTCTACCCTGGGAGAAGTTGAGTACTTTTCCCACTTGTTAACATGCTTTTAGTGTCAGATGCCATTAGTCACAGGACCCAGCCCAGAAGGGACTGCAGATGTGCCTGTGTCCTAGCTCTCGCTGACTTCGTGTGTGTTTGGGATCAGTAGGATGGTGTCACCACCCACTAACTTGGCCCAGCAAACCTCGGCACAGTCATCATTAACTCCTTCCCGGCCCTCACCACCACATCAGCCCCCTACAGGTCCTGAATGCTCACCCTTCCCACCACTTCCAATCCCATCCCTTCCTCTCCAACCCCACTGCCTGGTCCTCACATCTTGCCTGAGCCATCGCGAGAGTACCCTAACTTACGTCTCCATGCCTCATGTCCTCTCTTCCTTCTCCACTCTGCTTTCCATTTTCTTTGTAAAACGTAGATGTTGTCACGTGTGGTGCTCAAAATTCTGCTGTGGGTGCTTTCCAAGACTGAGAAATTCCTTAGCATGGTCTCCTCAGACCTCCGTGACGTGACCTCAGACTGTTCTTAAGGCTTGATTTTGAACTGCAACCACTTTATACAATGTGCCTTTCGGTCACCTCTCTGCCCAAAGCACCTTCATGACTCTGAGCAGTGCGTCATGTTGTGGCCTGTAGACACTTCCAGCTCCCTCTTCATGGGCCTGATTCCCTTAGACCCAACTCAGATGTTACCTCCTGTGGAAGCTGTCCTGGTTCTCACAATCAGAAACAACCCGGCCCTCCACTGTCTCATAGCTCTGCATTTGAGTAACCTGTAGGTAACATATCAACGAATATTACAGCAGGCAGTATCTTACCTGATAATGTGGTAGGCTATATATTAACTGACTTATTCAATAGATACTTGACAAACACTGCTAAATAGAAGTTACTTTGTATTTGCTTAATTTATTTCTGGGAATTTAAATACACACCCTTAAAGGGAAGATGAAATTAAAGATGGACAGAACTATGATAAAATACACACAATGCTATAAATCATCATACAGGATCAAGTGAGTTAGCAACAGCCAACCAGAAAAAAAAAAATGGTGCTGACCAAGTTGAACCTTACCAATAACCACCAGTTTAAAATTGGTACTAATGGACGTGGGTCCAGCTGATCATTCTACTCACTGAATGCCAACCATGTGTTTAAAAATTTTTAGGATAAATATTTGTAATCCATATTTTCTTTAAATTTCTTATTTAATTTCAATAGAAAGAATGTAGAATTATTTAAATGAGACTTCAACGTGACTATTCTGAGAGAGAAACTATATATCATCGTACACAGTTTGAGAGCTCATCAAAGTAATTTGTGTTATCATGGACATATTTCGGCAGGGAGCAACGTTTGGAGGAGCGGACTTTTCATGAAGTCTTCATTGGCTCTTAGAGTGTTGGTCATGATGTCTAACATCTCATGTGTTCAGCCCCGTACAGAGATGTGCACACATACAAACACATACACACACACACAAACACATGCACGCACAGGGATCTTTCTAACCACAAAGCTAGTACATCATTATCATACCCATTTACAGACAAGGAAATGATGCCAAATTTAAGGAACTTCCCCAAGGCCATCCCACCACTGAGTGGTAGGATTTACCCCATATCTGTGGACTCTAAACCCCATGTTCTTTCCATTGTGCCAGTCACTTCCTCACGCAACACTGCAGAGCTACAAACCTATGGAAATTAACCTTGTGGTTTATTGATTTGACTTGCGATTTCATGGCAAGAGTGTTATTTTTCCTCTCTGTGGTTTTGTTTGCTTTGAAGTGTTCTGTCCTTTGGCAGAGGACCCATCCAGCCCTGGGGTCCTGCTGACAGTGCCAACTCTGCCTTTCTGCATCTCGGCAGCAGCAGATGCTGCCCATTAATCTCTCTCAGTGTCCCAGCTCGGAGAGCGAGGTCACTCCAACATTGCCCTCTCCTGCTCTAGTTTTTCATTGTCAAGATGTACAGGAGACTCCATCTGTGGGTATCAGCCCGCCTGGCTCCTCAGAACCCCACCAGGACCAGTGATAAGTTAAAATCAAGCTATTGCTCTGGAGAGTGGGGATTCTATATGCTGCTTCCCTGGATCATTACTGCCAACCAACTCAGTAGAGGGAGAAAATGAACATGTGAACTTGAGTTGTGTGTGAAAGCCTAATGTGTTCTGAAAGACCCTTTCTGGAAGATGTTGAATCTCTTTTCAATGAGATGATACCACACAAGGATGACAATGTTGTTAACTGGCTCTCTGCCCTCCAGACAGAACCAGGATAACACCTTGAAGCTTTGACTGAATGATACAAAAAAAATAACTACTTGAAAAGTCAATCGTATTTTCCCAACAGTAGGGCTGTCCAGTAGAAAGGACAATAAATTGGCAATCAGAAGACTTGGGTCCCAAGCCTTGGACCTCATGTCACTGAAGAGTCTGCTGAGACCCCTATGGACCCTCCAGCAAACCACTCACCTTCCTTGAAGCAACTCAATCAGTTTTGGAGACCGGGTGCTCACTGTATGTCTCTGACATCAGTAATGCCATCCCTCAGTGATGCTGGACTTCCAGTTTGGTTGACAAATGTCCACGGTTGGGATATATTCCAGTGGGTGACACTGACTGACTGTCTCAGAGCTGCAGCCCAGCAGTCACTGTGTAGAGTGCCATCCGTCAGCATCCATGAGCCCCTCTCTGGCTCTCCCTTGCCAATCGTGAGTTCATTCACCATTTCTGAAGGAGGTGGTTTCCATCCCAATATAACCTTTCTAGCTTTTCCTCCCCATTCTTCTGCCAACTCAACTCCTTTCCACTCTGACTTCTAACCCCCACCCCATTTCCAAAACCCTGAGAACTCTGAATGGAGAGAATATGGTAAGAATGTTAGTACGTTTTTGTATCAAGCCCTCACAATGTCTGAAATGTGTTTATAATTATAATTCCAATAAGTCTTTAATCCCCACTGCCCCAGTTTTTAAGGATCATGAATAATAAGGAAATATATGGATTAATTGTTTTGAATTACTTAATTTATTTCACATGTCATATTGTATTGATTCACATGATCGTCCCACTATTATTCAGACCAAAATAATATTGGATCAGAGCCCATAATATTTTTGACCTGCCATATCACTGAAAAGAAAGATGTGCCAACTTTTCTAATCTCTTCTTTTTTTTTTTTAAAGATTTTATTTATTTATTTGACAGAGAGAGATCACAAGTAGGCAGAGAGGCAGGCAGAGAGAGGAGGAAGCAGGCTCCCCGCTGAGCAGGGAACCCCCCCCCCCGATGCGGGGCTCAATCCCAGGACCCTGAGATCATGACCTGAGCCAAAGGCAGAGGCTTTAACCCACTGAGCCACCCAGGCACCCTTTAAGGATACCTTTTATCTGTTTACTTTTGGGAAGTTATATGAGAGATACTGAACAGTTATAATGTCTTCAGTGTTAATTATAAATATACAGCATATATTTTTATATGTATTGTATTTATGTGCTTTAGGTAATCATGCATTTGAGTTCTTTGCCAATTTTATGGCCAAAGTATTTCACTTGGCTGATTACTATATGTATTTTAAACCTATTTCTTGAAACATGAAGAGAATATACTATAAACCCAGTTAACATAATTTATCTGCCTAAAGACAATGCTTACTTTTATTTTTTTCTCTATTTTAATGATGAAAAACAGTTGTAGGATACAAAGTAACTAAATATGTTTTTTAAAGCTTTCCAAATCCCAATTTTATTGTTGTTTTCCTTTAAAAGCAGCATGGGGGCACCCGGATGACTCAATTGCTTGAGCATCCAACTCTTCATCTGGGCTCAGGTCATGATCTCAGGATCCTGGGATCAAGCCCCATGTGGGGCTCCATGATCAGCAAGGAGTCTGCTTAAGGATTCTCTCTCTCACTCTGCCCCTCCCCCACTCATTTTTTCTCTCTCTCTCTAAAATAAGTAAATCTTAAATAAACAAAAGCAACACATATTTTTTAAAGAAATTTAGAAATTTTAAGAAAAGTATAAAGAAAAAAAGAAAAGAAAAATCACCCACAAACCCACTATCAATTTTCAGTATATTTCAGTACATCCAATGTTTTAATGCATTAAAAACATTATATAGTTTCATACCATGTTCTCCCATTTAGTATTGTATCACAGATGTTTCCTATGGCTTTGTTTTGAACACTGCTAATAATTCTTTGGATTTATCTCCACTGTTTTCTATGGGTAGATTTCAAGAGATGGATTCTCTGGTGCAAAATGTATAAGGTGCTTAAGGTTCTTCATGCATATTGACAACTTGCTTTCCAAAAAGGTTGTACCAGTTCACACTCATCATGAGCACTCTCCATGAGAATGCTTATTTCGACACTCCAGCACTACACTGATCAATAGTTACTTTTATTTTTAATCCTTGCCAGTTTGATGGATGAAAAAGGAATATCTCATTATTGTTCCATTTGAACTAGGTATGTCTTCATATATTTACTGGCCATGTGAAAATTTTCTTTAGTGAATTGTTTGTATCATTTGCCTCTTTATTTCACTAGGGTGTTAAGGTCTCTTACTGACTTGTATGCACTCTTTGATGGCCCACCTTGTTCTTCTTTAGAAAGGTGTTGGCACTCATTAGGCTCTGTGTCCTTAGGCTTTGTGCTTCCGTAATCCTATCCTCACCTTGTCCATAGAAAATGTGGACATTTGATATAGTCAACTTCATGAAAAACTGTAATTTTGTTTGGAATTGCATGGGATCCATTTAGCAATCTTAAGAGAACTGACCTCTTGGCAATATTAGATTTTCCTATTTGTTAATACGGTTTATGTCCCCATTTATTTTGATCTTCCTTTATAATTTTTAGTAAAGTTTCAAAAAGTTCTCCATAAAATCTTGTACATCTTTTAGCTATGTATATTTTCTTTGTTATGGCAATAACATCTTTTAAAGTTATATTTTCTTGGGGTGCCTGGGTGGCACAGTCGGTCCACCGTCCAACTCTTGGTATCACCTCAGGTCATGATCTCAAGTCATGATCTCAGGGTAGTGATCTCAGGGTCATGAGATTGAGCCCACATCAAACTCCACACTTCAATCGCAGTCTGCTTAATGCTCTCTTTCCCTCTCCTTCTGCCCATCCCTGCTTGCACTCTCTCTCTTTCTCTCTCTGTCTAAAATAAGTAAAAATAAATCTTAAAAAAAATAAAGTGGTGCACCTTAGCTGACTGGCTCAGTCAGCTAAGTGTCTACATTTGGCTCAGGTCATGATCTCAGTGTCCTGGTATCAAGCCCCGAATCAGGTTCCTTGTTCAATCGGGAGCCTGCTTCTTCCTTTCCCTCTCCTTCTGCCTCCCCTCCCCCCACTCATTCTTTTGCTCTCTCTCAAATAAATAAAATCTCTAAAAAAATTTTTCTTTTATTATATATATTTCCTTATATTTTATATTATATATTATATTTTATATTATATATATTCTTATATATTTCTTATATTTTCTTTTTTTAATATATTTTCTTTTTAAATATTTTTTATTTTATATTTATATGTTATTTTATATTTTTTTACAAGGATATAGAATATACACATAAGTTCATAGAGGCGTGCATGTGTGTGTATATGTGTGGGTGTGTATATATGTTTATGTGCACACACACACACACACACACACACACACACTATTGCCTCTTGTATGTCGCTCCTATGGCCAGAAACATTTTTTAGCTATCTTTATCTCAGTGATTTGTCTGTAGATTATTCTAGAGTTTTCTGTGGAGAAATCATGTCTACTCTCATTAATGACCGTTTGTTTCTTTTTAATCCTTATACATCTAATCTATTTCTTCTTGTTTATAAAGCTGACTAGAACATTCAGTGTAACATTGAATAAAGCTTACGTTGGTAAGCATCCTTGCCTTGGTCCTAATTTTAAGAGAAAATTCTTTTAATGATTAATAATTAGTTGGAATTAAGTTGAGCATATTCCCTTCCATCCCTGGTGTATTGATATTGTTTACCATGGATAGATATNTAAAGCTTACGTTGGTAAGCATCCTTGCCTTGGTCCTAATTTTAAGAGAAAATTCTTTTAATAATAATTAATAATTAGTTGGAATTAAGTTGAGGATATTCCCTTCCATCCCTGGTGTATTGATATTGTTTACCATGGATAGATATTGAATTTGATAGAATGCTCTTTCAGCATTTATTGTTGTATAAAATAATTACTTGATTTCTTTAATATGTTAGCATGATGAGTTCATTAATATAATTAATATTCTAATACTGAACCAACTCTTCATTCCTGGAATAAACCTAACTTGATCATGATACATATTAAACATTGCTGAATACTATTAACTAATGATTTTTTTATCTGTGTTCACAAGTGAGACCAGTCCCTTAATTATCCTTCTATTTCCCTTTTTTACATTTTAGAATGAAAAGTATATGTACTTTTTTAAATGAATGGGATAGTACTCCATATCTTTTTTTTTTTTTCCTTTGGTAAGATTTCAAATTATCTTTGGAAGTAGCCTGTGGAACTGACTAGATCTGGCAGTTTCCTCATGGTAAAATTTTTAATTACTAAGTTTTCAATAGTTATAGTTAATATTTTCATAGGAATTTATGCATTTTGTCTAACTTTGTTATGTAGATGCATACATGTGTTAATATTCTATTATCTTTCTAATTTGTCTGCACTCATGTTCCTTTTTTTTCTTTTTTCATTATTAATGTTGTTTATTTACACCTTCTGTCTTTCTTGTTTCTTGAATATTCTTGCCAGAGGTTTGTTAGTTGTATTATTCCCCTTTTCAGAGAAATAACTTTTGGCTTTGTTGATCTTAAATATTGCATTTTTAAAGATTCCTTCTGTTCCCACTTTTTATTAATTTCCTTCTACTTGCCTTGAATTTCTTTTTTTTATTCTTTAATGGGGTGCTAAACACATTAACTTTCAAGCTTTATTTTTTCTAATGTAAGCAATTATTTAAAGCTCTTCATTTTCTAAGTAAGAGCTGAGTACTGTTATCATTGACTTTTGAGTGTTTAATTTTGTAACTTTCATCACCGTTTCCTCTTTGACCCATTAGTTATTTAGAGCATGTGAGTGTGTGTTTTATTTATCAGTGCATAGGAAATTTTTTTGTCGCCTTCTTATTAGTGATTCCTAACTTAATTGCACTATGAGCAGAGGAAATTCACCGACATTTGTGGACACTATTTAGAGCTTTACACATGGTTGACTTTCTTAACTATTTTATGTATTTTAACAACAGTGTTAGGTTCGGTGTTCTCTATAGTCTTTAGGTCAAGCTTTTTAAAAATTTTGCTGTTCACAGTTTCTGTACAGTTTACTAGCTTTTTGTCTATTTCATTCAACAGTTATTGAAAGAGACATGTTAAAAGAGGCCATATATTTTGTTAAAAGAGGTCATATATTTTGCAGCTGGGTTATCAGGGAAAAACAAGTGTAGGATTGTCATCTCTTCCAAGTGAATTGAACATTACATCATTAGTCTGTGATGCTATTGTCTTCCATAATACTTTTGTCTTATAGTTTATTTTGCCTAATTTCAATATAATTATGCCAGTTTCCTTCTAATTAGTATTTTCCTGTGTATATTTTCAACCTCTCTATTTTAGTTGTCACTCTTATAGATAACATATACCTGAATTTTATTCTTTCAATTAAATCTTACACTTTTACCTTTAAACTCAAGTAATTTGCCACTTAGTATATCTCTAATTTGTTGTGAATACTGATATATATGTGAATTAATTCATTTCTATCACCTTATTTTGTGTTATGTTTGTTCCACTTTTTCTTCTTCCCTCCATCCCCCCCTTTTTTTGCCTATTTTTAATTAATTGTATTTTTATGTATCATTTTATTTTTCCCTCTACTAATTTGGAAATTGTATGCTCTCTTTTGTTTCATCAGTCACTATAGAAATTTTAGCATGCATATTTAAGTTTTAAAATCTAGGATTAATTTAATTGCTTAAACTTATCCCCATAGATCTCTTTCTTCCCCTCTAAATATCTCATGAGAAGGAAGTTCCTGGAAACCAGGATTGCCTGGGATATGTAGCATCTACAAGGTAGTATTTCTTTAATTTTCTCATTCATGCTTCGGCAGGTGTTTAGTGAGGACCCCTCAAAGCTAGGCCGTAGGATTAAAAAGGTGAATAAATTTGGTTTCTGTCCTTAAGACAATCCCTTTTTGTTTTCTCCTCCATGAGTACCCAGGAACTTACCCAAGGCTGTAGAACTTTCTTATATCCTAAAATCATGTTTTCAACCTGGTCATCCCATAGTTCCAACAGTTGTAGGGTTGCAACGTTGCACATAACGAGGTTGCCCATGCCTCCCTTGCCACCTGGGCCTCTCCTGTCCTTTACTGTTAGTTACTGATGACAATTGTCACACTTGGCTACCACCATATATTTCTTCCTTCCATTATTAGAGGTGCTTTCTGCCAGAGCCAGTCATTGCATTTCTCTCATCTGAGAGCAGGCTCCTGACCTCTTTGCCCTCTGGTTTTGCTCCCTGCCTTTCCACATAGGACATACATGTGAAATGGAGTCGACACCCTAATTTTTCCTTTATCACATGGATCTCTCCTGTCTTGACCATTTGTGTGAGCACCTTGCCAGCTCAGTTTTCCTCTCTGGCAGCAAGGGTTTTGAAAAATGAGATTCTATGTTCCACTCCATGTGCTCAGTCACCTCTTCTCTTGTGCCTCCCAGGGCTCATCATTCATTTTCCTCTTTCTCCACACTGCTCCGCAACCTGGACTGCAGCCAGGCCCACACTCTCCCATTGCAGCTCCCATTCCTCCACCTCTTTCTTCCACTGTTCAGCTCTTTGTCTAAAAGCTCTCATTTTCTAACAAGATCATCCCAGTGGAAACACCTCCCCCACTGTCAGAGGTTGGGGGGGAATCAGGAGCTACAGTAGTCATAGCTGGCGTATGTGGGTCTGTCATTCATTGTGTTTGTGGTTCAAGGCTGCCTGTATTTAGAAACAATACAACTTGTACTGTCAATCTGATGAGCAGAAAGGAGGAGAAAATAGACCTGTATAAATGATTTTAAATGAATGGAGAATTGCTTTGCTGAAGAGCCCTGTATGGCTTGCCCATTTTCCTCTGCCCTTCTGAAATTCCTCTGGAGGTTCTGTTAGTGTGCGGTCCCATAATGTCTCGTTTCAGGACCCAGCGCTTCCATGGTGGGGCAGCTGACCCACTCCCAGTGTACCTGTGACCATGGTCACTGGGCTTGGAAGGCTGGTGCCCCTGGTAGGTGGAGCTGGCTGTCATTGCTCACTGTCAGGCAGCTCCCTTTGCTGGGGAGTAAATCTTTTGTGGCGTCTTCAGTGGTTTATGCTTTGTATATGGTCTTGTATACTGATGTCCAATTTCCTTGTCCAAATTTTTGTTTATAGCTTGGCGCAGGTCTCATTAATATTATTGACCTCTTAACCATTTTAAAGAGCATGGGGGGGATGGGTTGCAGAGTCTGGGATTTGATCTGTTTTGCACTAAATAAAAATTTTAAATTTATGTTTTCGAGTTCTAGCCATGATTACCTCATTGGTCAGATAAATCTAGTGCATTTTTTTTTGAATGCCAATATTTGACATCAGGGTTCCCATAAAATAAATAAATGATTCCTCATAATTGATTTTCCAATGCTTTTCCCATGTGATTCTTTTCAGTAGTTTTCCCTCCAAAATTGTGTGAGTAGTGGCCGCCATGATTCTTGGGAACTGGCAATTATGTCAAAACAATTTAATCAATGCCTGAGCTGTGCTGGCATTGCTCTTGGAAGACCATCTTTCAGTATGACATTCCTCTAAGCATTTGTTAAATAATTAGACCTATAAACACTTTCCCCACAAGGAGCCTCAGAAATACTGTTAGACATTCAGAGCCTGGGGGACAGAGTCTGTGGGCCACTATTGGTGCCAGAATGCCCTGTTAAGAAAAGTTAGAGAGCTTAGAGCCAGGGTAGATAATAGTATAGAAGTTCTGTGTCCTCAGGAAACATTCCTCCAAGAGCTTGCATACATAATTAATCAAGGAAGAACTCATTGGGGCTCTGATTGACATCAGCTACCGTCCCGGCATCACATGTTGAAGGCTCACTAGCGGAGTCTCCCCTTAATTGATGGGACACATGTGATTATCCTTCAGCCCACCGGGGTTGTGAAAAGCATCTTTCTTCTGCAGTCTGCAACTGAAAGAAGCTGTAAGAAACTGACTGCATAAAAAATGAGTAGTAGATTTTAAATCGGTGATTAAATGGATAATAAAAATCAAAGCATCCTCTTTCAAATATGTCCAGTTGATTTACGAGGAGGTTAGTAATAGGACCGTAATGGATCCAAGAGTCTCTCATGTGTTCAGACCTTTGCAGGAAAGCAAATATGAAAGCGGATATGTAGAGAAATAGCTCTGATGTTTAGGCAAGGCACGACTGGGGGCAGCCTGTCTTCAGATCTCAAGCTGTCTCCCAGCGTCCTCTGGCACTGCATCACCTGAGGAGTGTGTCCTGCTCTGGTTGTCCTTCTGGCACACCTCTCAAACCCTCCAACTCCTCATTTAGCAAAGGGGGATTAATGTCTCCCTCATAGGTCCACCATGAGGACGGTGTTTAGTGTACACACTTCTGTGTATGCATGAATAGATTTTTTTACCATGTTCCAAACTGGGTCCTTCCATTCTTGAGTCACTGCCTGAGCCACCTGGTCACCATCTCTAACTGAATCAGTTATTACACCCCCACCAGGCTTTGCTGTCTTGAATAATACTTCACCCACTGAAATAGTATGCCCTCCCTTGTGCTTAGCTCCAGTGTGCGAAGCGCTGGGGGCTTATGACCTCCCCTCGGTAAGCTTTGTCCCCCCTCTCCTTACAGCCTTTTGGTCTCTAGTAAAAATCCTTCACTCAGGTCGGATCATTTCCTCCCATTCCCTCACTGCCACAGCTCCATCTTCGTAGCTGGCATTGGTCGCTTGCCTCTACTTGAGCCCATCTCTGTCTCCCCTCTCTCTCTCCATGTTCTTCTGGTTGGTTCTATGAGCTGGACCATCTCTTAAGCCTTCCTCCAGCCACCCATCAAGGTCTCATGGATCTCTCCTTTCTCCAAAACTTTGCCACCTGTGAGGATCCAGGCTGTATAATTTCACCTCTGTTTTCTGCTCCGTCCCATTTGCTGTTTCATGAATGTTACCACTGAGCTATATCTCCCCAAGGATGAGGCCTTCTCTTCTTTGGTGTGTCTCTGCAGTGTCCAGCACTCTGCATAGCACCTAGTAGGCACAGTGGTTAAATATTTAGGGCAAGGAACTCTTTACAGGATCATCTTATATGCCAATGCAGGCCCATGGTGCTGAAGTATAACAGCTTAATCATTATAATTTCATGGTTTTAAAAATTATTAGAACCAGGTAGTGGTGGGCTTTTTCATGGTAAAACTAATCAATACTTTTATCATAATAGCCACTAACATGACTTGGGCATCAGCCATGGGCCAGGCACTTGGCCCAGCATTTCTGCACTTAGAGCTCCCCACACCCTCCTCACTATGGACATGGGGAATCCAAGGCCTAGGGAGTTCCATCTCATACCTGTGTCACAAAACTCAAGAGAGGTGTGGAATTTGAACCCAGGACAGCTGACCCTAGGGGCCGTGTCACCTTCTGGCTACAGCAAAGAAGTAAAATCTCCTTTACCATCTCCCCAATATTCTGGGTCTATAAAACCTGAAGGAGTTGAGAATATGAGACAGTTGGAAAAGGGGTTCTGTGTGCACCAGATCCCCAGAATGCTTGGCAGTCTTCTTTCAATTGTGAATGACAGGTCAGTCACGATTTCCTAAAATATAAACAAGTAGCAGAAATGTTGGAAGTTAAGTTTATTAACTGCTTGATGATAGGGTGTTGATGTAAGAACTTTTATCTTGCAAACAGACCTTGCTTTATTTGTTCCGTATATATACTTCTCACTTTATTTGAAAGTGTTGAAAGTCAGACTTGAGTGTAGACTTGTTCCGGTCAACACCAAAAGGCTAAAGAGAGGGAGATGGGCTTGTCCTTTGGTGCTGGCCATCTGTGGGCGTCTGTCCCACCCAAATCACTATAATGCTTTATTCCAGTAAGGGCAGTATGTGTGGTCAAGTAAAGGAACAGTGGAAAGGAGAGAGTGAAATTATTTGTCAACGTTCGATGTGTAGAAATAAACTTATTTCAAAAGTCAAACTTCCAGTGATACAAACTTTCAGAGTCTAATTAAAATCCTCAAGGGTAAATGCAAAGCTTTAATTGATCGAGATTTGTAAAAGCTTGTTGCTTTGTGTGTCTGTGTGAGTATGTGTTTTTGCATGTTTAAAGTTTTCTTGGCATGGTGAATTGGGAAGTGTGCCACTGATTATCACAAGTGTGCGGCTAGAAGAGCTACAGCTTTTTAAATGTTTTCTGTTTCTAGCACAGTAA
This sequence comes from Ailurus styani, assembly GCA_002007465.1. Lineage (NCBI taxonomy): Eukaryota > Metazoa > Chordata > Mammalia > Carnivora > Ailuridae > Ailurus > Ailurus styani. The sequence continues at coordinate 2,513,371 of LNAC01000175.1, read as the reverse complement.
GTGCTTTTAAAGTATTCAGATAATAATGATTCAAATGGAAAAGCCAGTATACCTTGTGTGCCTATAACTTCGCATGAGTAGGAAAAAAAGTAGGTTATGAAAAGAAAAGAAAAAAAAACAATGGAAAAACATGAAGATGTCTGCAGGTGGGATTTTGGTCTCTCAATATAATACATCTCGTTTATGGCATTCTGAATGGGTTGGACACAGTATTTCCTTAGCTCTTTTTTTGGCCAGCCTCTTACAGCTGCTCAGGACACACCCCCACATGCAGACCACCAAATTCAGTGGCCCATGGAGCTAATGAAAAAGAAGGGCCTGGAATCTTTGGAAAGATAACATTTACGTAGCAGCAGCCACAGCTTCCTAAAAATGTTTATTTGAGGAGTAATGCAAAGCCAAATCCACCTGCAATCTCCTGGGCTGAACTTCTGCCATATTTTATGGAGCTAATTTCACGTGACTGCACAGGCCTAACGAAGGATGTTGGAGGATAAGAAGGAAGAGCTGAAATGTACATCTTCGGTGTCCTTGCAGAGCTGATAAACTGCTCTGCTTCCCCCAGCTTATGCAAAACAGAAAGCAAAGAGGCCTATTGCAGAAAACTAAATTATACATAAAGTCATTAAACCTCAGCCTTCACTTCTGACTGAGGGATTGCCACAGTCGTCAGTGAGAGCTCAGGCAAAATGAAAAAATAAATAAATGAAAGACCTGATCACATTATACATTTCGGTGGAAATGTAATGGCTTGTAAGTTCATTTGAAGTTCTTGGGTACATGCGAAGAAGTTGCTGAAAATAAGGAAGGGGCTGTGCCACATGGCATCCTGGGGAACTCTGTGTACATCCCGCAGACATGACAGATGCGGGACGTGAGGACGAGGCTCGCCATTGGTGCTGCTGCTCAAATCTGCCTATCCTGAGCAGCCCCAAACTCTCCCACCTGTGGAGTTGTTCACTCTTTTTCTCTGGTTTTCTACCCAGAGATCTATTTATGTGGATCCCATACACTGTTGACTCGTCTTTCAAAGGGTTTTGCAACTGCCTCCTTTGCAAACACGTCTACATAGACAAACTCTTTAGGAAGGTTGTGCAATGGCCTTTTCCAAAGATCCTAGATCCTGGAAAGTATTCCCATCTCTCAAGGATGATCTAAATGGGAGCATTTTGTAAGGATGGCCATGTGGTAATGACCTCTCTTGGGTCATCTTCCACCAGGAGGAATATGAAATGGAAAAGTCAGCACATGCAAGACTTCGTAGCTTGAGGCCGGACATGGCTGGCCGAGCTGGAGAAAGCAGGAAGGCCCTTTTCTGACCCTTAATTAACTGCTAGGGCCCCTCAGATTGCTGCTGGCTCTTCGGCATCCCCATATAGTTCTTAATTAATTCTAGCTGCCAGAGTAGCCCACAGTATATCATGATAAAATAAGCCCTACCTGAGGAGCAGGTTAATAGCCATGGCAAGCCAGCGGCCACATTGCCTTCCATTTGATGGTGTTTGTGATGGCTGTAGCAGTGGGACGTGTCTGCCTCTGTGAGTAGGCCTGTTTTAATCCACATGGCCCAGGGTTGTAGTACGGAGAAGGGATGTCTCCCTACTTGCATGAACTGTGGCTTGACTCAGAAGTCAGTCATAATAATCCTACTAAAAAAAAAAAAAATTTAAGGCCACGAACGTTTGCTGTGGAAAAGATGTGCAGAGAAGCAGAAATTACATGGTCCTCTCCAACACTGAATGTCAGCCTGCGGAGGGAGAACTTGTGTCCGCCAGGGCAGGTGTTTGTCATTTCCTGCGCACAGGTGACATCCCCTCCCGAAACATCCCACTTGCTTTACTCCCACCCGGTGGGCACCAAACTAGCCCCAGCATAACAACTGCAGTTCCCAGGTAATGCCCCACACCACAGGGCACCCTGGGCAGGACAGACCCTCTGAAAGAGAATATCCCCATTTCAGACTCGTACGGTAGCATTCTGGACGTCAGAGTCACTTCGGTTTAATATCTGTGCATCCGTACCCGGAAGCAGTTCATGTCTAAGTATACTAAGTGTGCTAGAATGCTAGGGCAAACAAGGACCCCCGGCTAGAGCCACGTCATATCCCCCAGAATCGGAACATGGGAAGACCCTGACAACAGCTGTCATCATGCCCTTATCTTGGGTCTACATTCATGTTGCTTTCCTTTCTTCTTTCTTAGCTGAGCTTCTTAGCTTCTCTTCTTCCTTTCTCAGCCTTTGCTGTCATTCACTAGTACAGCCTTGGGCTCTGGAACATCCTGGCAGATCCACAAAGCTCTCCTTCATCCTCCTGTCTGCCCCTAGAACTGCACTGTCCTCCTCGCATGTGGCAGGGATTACCTTCGCGACTGCCAAATCACTGAGCATGGCCCCTCCCGGAAGGTCAGTGATCTGCACTATCCAGTACCATGGCCACTAGCCACTCGTGCCACTGGGCACTCTCAGCTTGGCTGGGGTGACTGGGAACTGGGCAGCAGGGCTGGAACCCCTTTGGGGAGTTTAAGGAGCTTTCCTGGGCCATAAGTGAAGTCACCAGTGTTTCAAAGAACATTGATATGATTAGGGATAATAATATGTATGAGACGTTATGAGTAAAGCACCTGTACTAGTATTTAGAACACAGCAAGTATGCTGCACTTGTTACCTTGTGCTATTATCAATGTCATTTAGTCTATTCTTACTATTATCTGCTGTTCTTGTTAATACTAGTGAAGTGAAAGTTTTTGTGATTTCACTAGGAGAATTCTTATGTGATCAAAATCTTTTGAGCCAAAGTTTCTTCCTTATGACCCTTCTTGGCAAAAGTTCAGATCCCCTTTCAGGAATTTTCTTTGCTGAAACAACAGTCTCTGTATATGGTGTGAAAGTTCATTCTGTTTTATGATGGAGCTGGGAACAGAGGTCCTCCAAGGGCATTAGATCTTTGTTGTTTGCATTTCAAAACTGACCCTCAAATTTACTTTAATTTACTTTCAACTCCCTTGCCTTCTCTAAAATGTTGGAAGGCAGTACTTCTAATGGCAAGAAACATCTTATTTCCAGTTCAATCCCAAACCTTGTAGGCCTAAATTTTAAAAATTGAACCGTGTGCCCCCAAGGTTTTAATCTAATATGTGGCTCCTTGAATTAGGGCCAACTCTTTATTTTTTAAAGTGTCAGCAGATTCTAAATACAACTTTTGGCTACTTCCTTTTAGCATCTGACCTTGATTCACTTAAACTAATTGTTGTCCTTTCAGCACATTGTGATTCTTAAAAACAACAAAATCTCTACTAAAGAACATTAGAGGGATTTTCAGAATTCTGAGTACAGTGCCCTCCATGTGAACTGTGCCTTTTCAGGATTACTCTTTCAATCAGGATGGTAATTTGTTTAAAACTAGGCATGAGCATATAATTTTTTAAAAACTTTTTAAGAACCAGGCCTCAAAACATTAAATTCAAATTTAGGATGTAGGAATCTTCCAATTTGTCATTGTCACCTATTGATTCTTTAATACCTACGGAGCTGCTCCTATGTGGCAGGTAGATATAAGTGCTGAAGATGTGTAGAGGCTTGGTCCCCACCCCCGGGGGGCTCATGGTCAGGTTCGAGACCACCATCCATGCTCCCGTGCCCTGTGCATTTCTGTGAAAGTTCTCCAAGTTATATGCATTATACTGATAACATGGCAGTTTTCTAGCACTTTATTGGTACAAGCGCCTTATGTGTTCTTTCAGCTGAAATCCATTGGTTTTAATATTAAAAGCCATCCCATTAAGTAATTTAAATTGTTACAGTATTCCTATTATAAATTAAAAATCAAATCCAGTAACTTACCTGTGGTCACATAAGGAGTCAGTCAGAGCTGGGATTTCAACCCAAGTCTTCTGGTCCAAGATCCCATGTTCTCTCCTCTTCTGTGCCCTGTCTTATGAGCCAAGATTGATGGTGAGTTTAGAGTCCTCCCAAGTGTGAGATGTAAACCAATGATGTACAAGGTAACCTTCTAGGAGGTCCATTGAACTACAGGGTGGGAAAGTCATTACCTGTCCAGTTAGTTCTTCAGTCCTGACTCATCAGTGTGCTTTGATTTGGGGCTGGAGTGTCTCCTGCCTCTCTCTCACCCAACGAAGACTCAGAACACATCCAAGCAGTATGGCCAGGATGAAATTAACACCACTTGTTTTTTTTTCTCTCTNAGTCATTACCTGTCCAGTTAGTTCTTCAGTCCTGACTCATCAGTGTGCTTTGATTTGGGGCTAGAGTGTCTCCTGCCTCTTTCTCACCCAACGAAGACTCAGAACACATCCAAGCAGTATGGCCAGGCTGAAATTAACACCACTTGTTTTTTTTTTCTCTCCNGAACACATCCAAGCAGTATGGCCAGGATGAAATTAACACCACTTGTTTTTTTTTCTCTCTGCTTACCTCTGTCATCTTTACCTGCAGCAAGTGTCTTGGCTTTCCATTTACTGTAATGATATGAAATTTCATTTCCAAATAAATGTATTTAAATACATAAGAGTTAAATTTAAATCCTTAAATAAGTTAGAGGAAAGAGGTAAGGGGCGAGGGAAAGAGTGAAGGTGGTGCCCAGTGATGCAGATTGCAGCTGCCTCCTCCCCCAGAATCACCTGCCTTCCAGATCCTTGTTTCATTTTCCCTTCACCCACTTGCTACTTCCCAATCCCAGAGCATCTTAATGAGATGCTAACAGTTAGGAGGGAGTATATTCAGATGAACAAAGTGTTCCACCCAAGGTCTGTGGTAAGATGATTATAACAAACGATGTTCGATCTGTTTTGAGAGTTGAAGTAGCTCCTTCAAGATTCCCCGTGGAGGCTCTGAGTGGCTCTGTCTCTCAGGGCAGGGGATGAGGGGTGTGGTTCGCAACTTGTAGAAATTTCTACCATGCCAGGATTTCTATTCTGTGCCTAGTTCAGGCTCACTGTTTTGGCTTTGTTTGGAATCTCCTCCTCATGGCCATAGACTAAGGCTGAAAGCCAAGACTTGCCCCACAAGAAGTAGTCTGTGGACTTCTAAAAGTGATAGTGTCCTTGGTCTTCCATTAAGATGATGTTTGGCAAAACATCAGTCAATAAAGGAAAATATCTAGGACTCTAATTTCATAATGGGTTATAATTTTCAATAAAAATGTTTTCTTTTAAGAGTAGAAGATGAACTTTTGACAGCATAAATTGAAATGCAATTATTCTTCACTAAACTATTTGAAAGGTATTTCTACCCTTGATTTCCGAATTTCTAAAGTAATTCTGCCTTCTAAATTTTTTATCTTTAATCGCCATGACTTAGGTACTGCAGGAAGAGCCTGGGAATTGTGCTGATAGATTTTATAAATTAATAGATGTCAAAAAGAGAGCCACAAACCTCTCATTAAAATTTCCTTTACTGCTACGCTTATTCATTTCCAAGCCTGTCATGTCTAAAAATGTATCCTTAGATTTTTAGTCACATTTGATGGAGTCAGTGTGCTGTGATTTCTGAGGTGAGGACATTTTTAAACTCCCAGCTTTCCAAGAAACACCATGGAAAGGATGCATGATTTTTCAAGAGAGGGGCAAGAGCAAAACAATAATCGCCCCACTTCTACATGCTTTATAGAATCAGCAGAGGGAAAATATAGACCCACTAGGGGGGAAAAATGGAAAGGGTTATTGTCAGGGTGACAGTAACAAAAATGGCAGCAAAGTCAATTAAGAATTTATTGCCATCAAAGCCTGAAGCTTTACTATTAGAACCTGAGCAATGGTTGCTAGCACCCAGATTGAGCAATTCCTATGTAACAGGTGTGTTGCACATGTGGAGTCTCTCAGTCCTCATGACTGCCATGTTGTCAGTAGGGAGTCCTAGCTGGGTATTGAAATAGGAGAGTGCCACATGTCCAAGTGTGTTTTTAAAAACTCATTCTGGAAGCAGTGTATTAACTGTTCACCAGTGGGCAGTAAAGGGCCCAGATAGGAACCTATTGCTGCAATAATGCAGGCAAGAATAAATGGAACTCAGCTTTTCTGTCCCAGAAAGAAAGGAGCAGCTAGATTTCTACAAAAGCATCTATTTGTTTTCTAGATGTTTTAAAGATTCCTTTTTCCTAGAAGGGACTCTTGCCCATCTCAGAAGATCTGGACACCTTCAGCCCAGGTTCTCTGACAAATCACTCTTTCAAGGCAGGTGCAGAGGTAGAGGAAATTACAGTTCTGGGGAAGTATTAACATCTCAAACCCCGGCAAGATCTGCATCGGAGAGGAAATGAAAATTGCTCTCCCTGAACTGTGGGTGGCAATCCTAGAGGAAGGACTCAAAGCCAGAGTGATTTAGAGAAACTATGAAGCAGTTGAATTGGATGCTTTTACCTGCTTTAAAATAAGGCAGTCTCTCATTGGGGCTATCTGTGACAGGGCACTAACTGGCATCACTATTTTGATAGCCCATCTAATGACTGTGGCCTCCTTGAACTTGCTAGGGTAATGCAGTGAGGACAGGGCCGGGTCCCGGTTCCAGAATCTTTGCATAATTGATTGACCTCATGATGTACTTCATAATCAAGAGGTAGGCAATGCCCAACTCAAAGACATAAACTTCTATCAAGTTTTATCTATTTTTATCTATTTTTCCTTCCCTTCCCCTATGTTCCTCTGTTCTGTTTCTTAAATTCCATATATGAGGGAAATCTTATGATATTTGTCTTTCTCTGACTTGGTTCACTTAGCATAATACACTCCAGTTCCTTCCACGTGGTTGCAAATGGCAAGACTTCATTCTTTTTGATGGCTGGGTAATATTCCATTGTTCACTCATACCATATCTTCTTTATCCATTCATCTGTCAGCGGACATCTGGGCTCTTTCCATAATTTGGCTATTGTGCACATTGCTGCTATAAACATTGGGGTGCGTGTGCCCCTTCAAATGAGCACTTTTGTATCCTTTACGTAAGTACCTAGTAGTACAATTGCAGGGTCACAATGTAGTTGTTTTTAACTTTTTGAGAAATCTTCATACTGTTGCCAGAATAGATGCTCCAGTTTTCTTTCCCACCAACAGTACAAAAGGGCTCCCCTTTCTCCCCATCCTCGTTAATATCTGTTTGCTTAGTTGTTCATTTTAGCCATTCTGACAGGTATGGGATGGTATCTCATTGTGGTTTTGATTTGTATTTCCCTGATGATGAGTGACATTGAGCATGTCTTCATGTGTCTCTTCACCGAAATAGCCCCCACTTTTAAAACCACATTCCCGTGCATCAGTCTGTATAATTCCGTGGGCTATCGGCCCCAACCATGGAATGTTCAGCACCAATCAGTGCTGCCCAGTTACCATTTTCCCCCTTTTCCTCTGTCACTCAGCTGAAGAGTATTTGTATTTCTGACCACTTGATCAGTGGTTTTTCAGATTTTTTTCTGCTTCAGTATACTTGAGGGATATGTCACATCATTAGTGGGAGCTTACTACTACAGTGATTCTGAAGGTGGAAAGAAAGGGGACTTTGAAATTGGGCACATTTAAAGAAAAGCAGTAGATTGAGGGTCCCTCAGGAGTGCACATAGCTTCACATCCCTGGGAACTCACTGTGCAGATAGTGCAGAGCTGTGTTTAATCAAATAGGCTTATTCCATAAAAAGTGGAAACTAGAAATGTTTGGTGGCTTATGACCCACAGCCAGGGTGACTTCAGAATGCTACATGTACAGTGCAATACAGTGGGCACAAAGCCACGTGTTCTCAGCCAGCTTTGTGGCCAAGAAGGAGCAGCACAGAGTTCGAAGCCAGATGGTCTGGGGTCCAGGTCCTAGTTTCTGCTCACTGACTACCTGATCTCAGGCAAGCCACATCATGCCTTTGATCCTCAATTCCCTTATCTGTGCAATAGGAATAAAGAGACTTACCTGAGAGATCTTCAAAAACCCCATAAGCCTATATTTTTCAACAGGAAATATATGACATTGCTGTGAAAAGGCACTCATTCAGAGGCGTATTCAATAGAATAAAAAACATGCTCTAAAGCTCAACCAAATGTCAGGGGGCAGGGGAAGGCTGTTTCTGGGCATGAAAACATCATATAATATTTTCAGTCTGCAAACCTCAATTCCATTATCAAAAGAGAAAGTGGGATGTTACATAAAGAAATACAATATGACTATTGCTGAGATCATCACATGCCTGGATCATCTTGCAAAATAGAAAAATTCTGCAAAATTAGAAACTGGACTAAGTTTCAGTAAAACGTGGCCATTTTAAGTACTGAGATCAATTAGCAGCCTTCTTTAAAAATACCAAACAGTGTTCACATTTAGATTCCAATTGATTTAGACATCACACTTTGTGTGTCTAGATTCTGGTCTTTGCTCCACCCCCACATCTTTTGTCCTTAAAGCATCACACGCTCCCTCTCGCTGCCTCTACCCAGGACACTGGCTAATGACAGTGACCAAAGACCATACTGGGACAGATCTTGGGGCCACCTTCCAATCAGCACTCCACCGTGTGGCCCATCTGGCAATTTTAGGGGTCTTCAGATGCTTTAGTACAATAGCAATAAATAGTTTATATGGCCCCAATAAAATGCAGCGCCTGGAGGAACCAGAAGAAGAACAATGTGCAGGAAAAAAAGTTCAGAGACTCTGCATGCCCCAGCAAGTTCATCTCCCATCTTCCAGAGTGATGGCTTTAGTCATTTTATGGGCCCAGTTTTATTCATATGAGAAAGGGAGGAAAAATTCCATTTCAGCTTCTAAAAAAACTTGACCCTGCACTGCCTAGAAACATACTGTACATTATGTACAGCCTTGACCTGCATCCCTTTCTTCCTGGAAGCTTTTCTATTGAATAGATTTTTTTTTTTGCTCCTCTTTTAATATCTAGGAGCTTTGGCATTTGTTACAGACTGCATCATTTTGGAGTAACGTTCTCTCGAGGTGGGCAACTGAGATGTATAATTATATCCCGTGGAAAATGATAGTGGTGTGTGGGCTGGGGGAGGAGGTTATTGGATCACAAAAACATGTTTCCCATTCAGAAAAAAATGACTGTATGCAGGATGTTCAATTTCCTTCTGCTCTGTGCCCATGGAGAGCCCAGCGTCTTAAAGTGGAGAAGTCATTGGTATTCACTGGAGCTTGCCTGGTTTCATTTTTATTGTTTCTGAGACTTATTACTCTTTCCGAGGGGTTCCCAGGTTTGCTGCCTTTTCTCAGTATATATGAGCTAAGGTAGTCAGAGGAAACACTTTAATTACATTTTAAGTAGAGTCAAAGCATAAGTATATTTATGAAAATTCTAACAGAAGGTGCAGTGAGACCATTAACTTAAATCCCCAAAATACATAAAATGTTTTTTTCATAATAAAAAGTCCATTGTTGGCATGTTAAATTGTATCTGCATATTAAAAATCTGTGCTAAACACTAAATATTGCCTAAACGTCCATATTATATTTTAAATTCCTCTTATGAAAAGTGTCCAGGGAGCATGGGCTGTCATCGTCTGTCTCCCAAGCTTGTCCTTATGTGGCTGCCCCAAGGATACGAAGTCATTGGTTGCTATGGGATGATTTTAGCCATTCTTCCCCTACCCATCACATTGGCTCTCTCGTTGGACCTCTTTTGCGAAAGCATGCCTGTGCTTTGGCTGAACTGGAATTTAGTGAACCTGCTCATAATCATCAAGCAAAAACTATGAGATAAGAGATGAAGGAGTTGGAGGTTGTACTCCCACTTGAATATAAGGGTTTGTCTCAGACACAGGTAAATGTAAAAGACAGTAAGCAGAGAACTCCACCCCCCAAACAGATGCTAGACATTGGCATGTGCTTAGGAATCCTCTGGTTCCTTCAAGGGATGGAGGCCTTTTTTTTTTTTTTTTAACTTAACGTGTATTATTAGTTTCAGAGGTAGAGTTCAGAGATTCATCAATTGCATATAACACCCAGTCTTCATTACATCACGTGTCCTCCTTAATGCCCATCCATAAGTTATCCTATCTCCCTACCCCCCTCCCCTCCAGAAGCCCTCACTTTTTTTCCTGTGGTTAAGAATCCCTTATGGTTTTTCTCCCTCTCTGATTTTGTCTCATTTTATTTTTTCCCTCCTTTTTTCTATGATCCTGTCTTGTTTCTCAAATTCCTCCTATCAGTGAGATCATATAATAATTGTCTTTCTCTGATTGACTTATTTCGCTTAGCATAATACTTTCTAGTTCCATCTGCGTCTTTGCAAATGGTTAAGATTTCAGGTTTTTGATGGCTGCATAATATTCCTGTGTGTGTGTGTGTGTGTGTGTGTGTGTGTGTGTGTGTGTGTGTGTGTATACACACACCACATCTTCTTTATCCATTCCTCTATTGATGGACATCTGGGCTCTTTCCCTAGTGTGGCTATGGTAGACATTGCTGCTATAAACATTGGGGTGCCCCTTTGGATCACTATGTTTGTAAGGGAATGGAGTTCTATTTCCTCAACACTAGGAGAATTCAAAACCTCATTGGCTTTACTTGCAACAAATCTTTTAGGAATAGCCCTTCTGTAGATACCACATAAAATATATGGTGATAACTTATGTCCTAAAAATATTGGTTCAGAGTAGAATTCTTCTCAAAACATTAAGGCAGCTTATCTAATTTTAAATGGACACATAAAACTTTTGACTATCTTGAAGATTAAAAAAAGAAGAAGAAGAAGAAGGATAGCTAAAGAATCTTGCCCAAAGAAAAAAATCCACACAAGAAAGTCACATAAAATGTATGTTGACTTGCTTCATTTATTAAACAATATTTAAGTACCTGTATGAGTTGATGGGTGCTAACTAAGCTTGCAGCAGTAATCATTTCACAAGATATATAATTCAAACCATTTTGCTTTATTCCTCAAACTTATACAGTGCTGCATATCAAGTATATCTCAGTAAAACTGGAAAAAGAAAAAACATTTAAAAGCCAAGTTATGTGAAATAGGACATAATAGAATGACTGCATAACCAAATTACTTAATTTTAGTCAGATGTGTTTTCACTGGTGGGTTTATCAGGAACTAACTGTCCATCGTATGATCTGCCGAGAGAGAGAAAGAGTTAGAGAGATTTAGAGAGGTGGGTCATAGATAGTCAAAAAGGCCTGGGTAGCTCAATCAGTTAAGCATCTGCCTTCAGCTCAGGTCATGATCTCAGGGTCCTGGGATCGAACTCCACTGTCAGCCTCCCTCCTCAGCGGCGAGTCTGCTGTTCCATCTCCCTCTGCCCCTGCTCATTCTCTCTCTCTCTCTCTCTCTCTCTCTCTCTCTCTCTCTCTCTTTTTAAAAGATTTTATTTATTTATTTGACACAGAGAGAGAGATCACAAGTAGGGTAGGCAGAGAGGCAGGCAGAGAGAGAGGGGGAAACAGGCTCCCCACTGAGCAGGGAACCTGATGCGGGGCTCGATCCCAGGACCCTGAGATCATGACCTGAGCCGAAGGCAGAGGCTTTAACCCAGTGAGCCACTCAGGCGCCCCTTCTCTCTCTCTTGCTCCTTACTCTTTCAAATAAATAAATAAAATCTTAAAAAAAAAAAAAGTTCAGTCTCTTGGTAGAATGAGTGGTAGAGGTAGTAACTGTGTCTGCTGCCTCAGAGTCACACGGCTGTGCCAGGCCTCCCTGTGGACCAGATAGGAAACAGTATTCTACAGCCTCGATGAACTGTATTCCTGCCTTGGTGAGGATTCTTGTTTAGAATTCATAAACCTGAAAAACAGGGCTCACAGTGTGGAAGACCTCTGTATCATGTCATAGTCTCTTGGACCCCAGTGGCTCTAAAGCTGTAGATAAAATTTCATTTTCTAACTAGAAATTTAAACAGGCAATGTATGCTAGCAAAAGCTGTAACACTTAAAACTGGGTCCTTGTTAAAAAATAAAAAATAATACTTATCACCATAACAAAAGGAAACAAAAGCCAAGTTAGTCAATCCATAAAGCCCTTTTTTCCTCTTTCTGTGCTCCCCATGGGTATATTACTTATTTTTCAAGCCAAAGATAAGGACATGTGGTTCTAATAATTGCAGATGTATTCGTGGGGAGATTGGCTATATATTTGCATGGAAAACTGTTAGAGAAAATGCAAGACCCTGTCACAATGTCCATAGGGAGTCAGGTAACTCTGGATGGCACTAGTCGTTTCATCTTCTTCATGAAGCAGCTCTTTTTATTGTGTTTTGTTTTGCTTTTAAGAAAAAAAAAAAACATTTTGCCACTTTAACATAACTCACGTGATTCCTGGATAGGGAATTGGGAAGGCTCATGGCAAGAATGCCCTCCCATGTCTGCTCTCCTGCTGCTGCTTCCCTGCCATGATCCCATTATCCGATGAGATAAGAAAATTTCCTGTTTTGTAAAAGTAATCAACAGTTAATTGAAGTTTACTTGACATCGTTCATATTCTCTTGTTGTAAACCTTCATGTAGAGAGAAGGAGATGTGATCAGGTGTGGAAAGCAGTTGTTGGCCATGTATATTTAAGTAGGTGTGACACTGTTTCCCCCTTGAAAGTCTTTGTCAGGGAAGGGGTGGTACAGAAAGAGAAGCGGATTAAGAGTCAAGAAAACATGGAGGTCTGACCCAGGCCAGCGTGTTACGAGTTGGTGATGTTCCTTCTGCATCTCATGTCCCTCACCTTTTAGAGCAGAGGGGCATCCCTCCATCCCTGACCACTCTTGTGAGCTGTAGTTGAGACAGTGGACTTGTTCATTCTGCAAGCACTTAATAAGTGCACCGTAGCAAGGGCTTCGAGTTAGAGAGCACTTGGGCCCCACCTTTTGAAAAACAGGCCCTGGGCTACGTGCCCTGCTCAAACTAAGGGGATCGATAATCATTGCATTGTTGGTTTCTGTCTGTTTCCTGGAACAATGAGATTAAAATAACTATTCGTAAAAGCAAGGGCTGTCAGGGGCACCTGGGGAGCTCAGTATGTTGAGTGTCCAGCTCTCGGTTTCAAGTCAGGTCATGATCTCAGCGTTCTGTGATCGAGCCCCGGGTCTGCCTTTGTGCTCAGTGCAGAGTCTGCTGGAGCCCCCTCTCTCTCTCCTTCCCTCTCTCACTAAAAATAAATCAACAAATCTTAAAAATTAATAAATATTTTAAATAAACAACAACTTGTTTTAACAAGCAAGTTAAAACAAGAGCTATCGTATCGGAAGCCCTGAGGTTGTCCCAGTGCTAAAGAAACAGCTGTGATGTGCATACCGTCCCCATAGGAGAGCATCTTCTTGTTGGAGAGGGAAGGGATTCGTGTGGCTTTGCCTCAGGTGACCTGGGAGCATTATCTTTATTAGTTAGACAAGTGCCTCTCCCCCAGTCCACTGTCGATGCTCCTGAATCTCTCTCTCTCTCGCTCTCTCTCTCTCTCTCTCTCTCTCTCTCACACACACACACACACACACACACACACAGGCACACTCTCATACACAAACATCCTATGATAGGGTTCATCGGTGGCCATGGATTCTCCTGGAAGACTTCAAGGCTCCCCGTAGACGCTGTGCCCTTCATCTTCCTACAAAAAAAACAAAACCCGAGAACTTTCAAATGGGCGGAAAAGGCAGAGGGAATTGAAATTGGCAATTACATCACGACGCACTCAAAGGAGAATTAAATTGTTATGAGGGCAGTCAGATAATAGTTATTACTCAACTGTAAAATAATTGTCATTCATAGAGTAACAGAGACACTATTCAGAAAAAGAGTATGACTCTAAAAGCCCCGAAGCTATTTTTAAAGGCATATTTCATAGCAGGATAGAAGTTCCATGTCTGAATAAATCCTTTATCATATGACGGTCTTATTCTTGAGGGAATTAACAAGTGATTTTTACTGCTAATATTTCTATTGACTTAATTTGTTAATAACCTGAAAAGGTTTTTTTCCTTATATTTGTCCTGCATCATACAGTATTTACCCTTCAATTAGCCATATATGGTGTGACCCTGTTAATAAAACTATAGGTATATAGGACATCTGATCCTGCTCTGCCGCCATGTTTTCTCAAAATGATAAATATAATGTAAAATTATTATGCAAATAAGATGTCAAGGATGACCATGACTAAGGTACCTTAAATTAAGACAAGCAATTTAAAACTGTAACACTTATATCCACAGTGTTATTTTTTTCTCTCTTGCCTGTCATGAAACTGAGGGTCCTCCTCCTGCTTTGTTCCATGGAAGGACTGGTCCCAGTGGCGCAGTGCTGGGACTGGTTCTCTTCCAGCCATTCTGTGATGGGCGCTGAGCTACGGTCACAGCAGGATCAATACACTTCAGGTCACGGAAAAGGCACGGACTTCATCAACTGTACATAGGCAGATTTTCCAGGGATTTGAGCCCCTCTCACACTTAAACTATACAAGTAAAACTTTATCTTGAGACCATCAACAAACACTGCAATCTATCATTCACTTAATAATGAATTATTGGATTCCTACCATGAGGCATTGGCTCTACCCAGACAACAGTGACAACCCCGCAGTCCCTGTAAAGTCTCAGGGAGTTTCCAGGCTGGTGGCAGAGACACTAGAATGAGCTGAGCACTGTCATGGCATGGTCAGGTCCCGTGCAGTATGCGAGTGGCGAGACTGCCTTGTGGGGTCTGAGAGCAGGTGTACCCTACTCCCCTGCAGCAGTAGTCATGCAGCATAACTAACGAGCCAGAGGTGGACCCATAGAAAGAAATAATAAATAGGTTCTGTTGAACCACAGACTAATCACTGAATATTGGAAATTGTTGGAAATGGCCAAGATGGCCAAACAGTATAAGAGAGACAGGAATTAGGGTCTTCAGTTGGAAAGAACTTGAAAAGCCATCCTGGGCATGTTTGAGGGTGTGAGTTCCTGACACCACGTTCTCTGGCCCTAAAGTAGCTCCGAACGGTGCTCTCTTCATCAGCTCTGCCTTTGTATCTACTTCCTCCTCCTCTCGTCTTCCTTCCCAGTTGGTACCAAGAAGTATAAGAGTAGTTGTGGCAAAGACAAGAAGTCAGTTCGACTGACTGGTTCTTGCTTCCATCCTTCTTTGCCTTGCCTTTTATATACTTGGCTACACAGGATAAAAGGGAATGTGAACTAAAGTAGAAATAAAAGTCCTAGATTTTTTTTTCACCTGTCAACTGATACCAAAGGACATTTTCATTATAACTTGAACAGAAAAAATATATATCTGACTAATAACATGAAGATTAAAGATCCTGGGCATAATAATGCCAAATCCTTAAATAAATGGACATCTAAGCTCCATTAAAAATGAGGAGAAAACTCTGGCAGAATTTATTACAGGATTTTAGCCTTGAAGGCATAGCTTTCCTACCTTCACAATTTCAACCAAAAATCACCCTCCTTCAGTTAGCAACTAGATAGAAAAACAATATCTTTGTATCTCTTAAGAGAGTGTTGAAAAATGGTGATATAATTAAGAAATTGAGAGAAATGTTAATTTTTCTGTATTAAATTAAAGTCAGTTAAGGTGAACACCACCATTTAATGGACTGTACAGTAAACTACAGGTTCACTCTCTAGCCTCCATCTGTGTGTATAACGTATTAAGTAAAGGAAAACAAGGTATTTAATCCATCCTCTCGTTCCTGTGAATATCCTTTTCCCTTCTTGACCCCTTCCCGTACATTTCTTAAAAACATCCTCCATCGTTAAGATCCTGTGTTTACTGCACCAAATTGTAATTCTTTGTGTCACTTTTCTCTTTCTTCCAGAGCTTCTTTGAAGGGCAGTCTGCACCATGGGACTCTGCTAAGAAAGATGAAAACAGAATGAAGAACAGATATGGGAATATCATCGCATGTAAGTGTTGACAGTGTAATTGTGTTGTGGTATAACTTTCTTTTCACATCTGCTAAGATTGACCACCAGCCTCACGCGGTGAGAATTTACAGTGCAATTACCACTTTCATCCTTCTGGAAAAGCTGGTGTTATGCTTGTATTAAAGAAAGGAAAAACTACCTAAATACCCCCACTATGTCAATGTGTCTTGCTGTGGGGCTAGTTTTACTTTCAGATTTAAGGTTTGGGTAACATAGGTAATGCTAAAATGCTGAGAAAGAAAATGCATTTTAGGAGTAAACATAATAGTCCTAATGTTTCCCAGCTGCTACATGAGAATGAATGGAAATAATGATGTGCAACACGCTTTAATGCACCGAGCTCAGAGTTCTCAGCAAGCATTAACTCATTAATCCTCCAGACACTTGGGTTAGGTAGGTCAGTAATAGCCCCATTTTAAGGACAGGAAACTGAAACTCAGAAGTTAAATGATAGTCCCCGTATCACAACACTCATTAGCAAAAGAGGGAGGATTATATCTCAGAAATTCCCAGTTCCTGTGAAGCAGAATGTTACCAATCCATAATGCCTTGGACGGTTTTTAAATCGAGCCCAACCTCGTTAATGTTCCGTAACGATGCTGAGACGCGTGGTAGATTGATGAGGCCTCCTTCTCCCGGGCCTGGAGCCATCCATCCCCCGCATTAAACTGCTCCCACTCACACGGGACTGCCCCCGGGTACTGACAGGTACCAACAGAATTAATACTACTTCTGAAGATACATAAATTCAGACAAACAATGTGGGGTTAGAGTGGGAGAGATCGGAGCTCCTCATGTCTTACTGCTATTGAGAGAACAAACTGGAAACTTTGGGGTAGTATTCATTGTGAAAGGGCAGTGAAATTTTATTTGTCTGAGTTAACGTTTCTTGGAAGGACAGGAGAGACCGCCCTGTGGAAGTTTCTGTGATGGTAGAAGCGTTCGTGCCTACGTTATCCGAAACAGTAGCTACACACTCCCCGTGAGCTCTTGAAATGTGGCTGGTGCCACCAAGGAGCTGAGGTTTAAATTGTATTTGACTTTAATTACTTTGAATTTAAATAGTACACGAGATGGGTGGCTGCTGCTCTTGGACGGTGCAGATGGACAGTGTGTTTGATTGTGAAAAAGGAGGGGATGGGGTTTACACGTAATAGGAGCAAACCAAACCATCCTGACTGTGCCCACACACGCCCTGTTCTCCCTCTGGCCACTGCTAAGTCCCAACCGTGGTGTTGTAGGTGACAAGTGCTAGCTTTGTGTTTTGTCCTTTCATTGACTTAGTGCTTCCAGTGGTCGTGTCAGGGTCCTTGTTAAAAGACGCTTCCCTAAGATCAAAGGCTTCATTGCCCCTCAGTGGATTCAGTCAACTCTGTGGAGCACCAGATACCGGGCCCACAGTGGGGACCCTAAGGTGACAGACCCATGTGCCCACCCGCAGGACAGGGCAGAGCGGGCAGGTAACAGAGCTCTGTGACGCCGGTCCCATGAGGTGACACGGCACTGGGCCAGAGTTGTGTGTGCAGTGCCATCGGGCTCAGGGAAGGAGAACCCGACTTCTCGCCGGAGGATGGTCCTGGGAGGGATTGGTTGACCAATAGAGATCCCCTCTAAGTTCCTTCATGGTCTCTGGAGCAGCTAAAGCTTTGCACTATTAGAAGGATCCAGATTTCTCATCATGGCTTCCAGAGCTCTCTCCAGGAGTTCACTCAGCGCTGCAGCAAGCTCCGAGGGGGTTCACAAGGTAAACTGGGGAGTTCCCAGCATGCCCTAGGCCTCCCTCCATACCAGGTGGAAGGGGCTGTTGGGGAGCCTTTGTCCTGTAGTCCCCCTAACATCCCAGATGTAAGCTTCCTGCGGCACACGCAGAAGCCAGTGTCAGTGAGTGTTACCAGTATGCTCAGAGCCACAGTGGCCTTTGCTTGACAGAACTTTCAACCTGCTCCTTCCTGATGATGCTGAGTTCATTACCTGAGCTTGGTGGTCACTTGAAGAATATTTCTGAATAATGAATGAAAAAAATAATAAAAGCTAGCCTTCGTTGAGCACTTCCTGTATGCTAGATGCCACTCTAAACACTTGGCACATGTTAACTATCTCTCTTGAAATAGGTAATATGATTGTTTCTGTCGTACTGGTGAGACAGTTAAGGCACAGAGAAAAGTTACAGGGTTAATATACAAGGTGGAGGCAGAATTCTAACCAGGAACAGCTTTTATAACCGCTGTGCGGTACACGGTTGGACCCTTGGTCCCTGCCATCTTGTTACCGTGCCTGAACTTTTCTCCCTTAGTGCCGTGGTCTGCAGGCGCAGGTGTAGGTGACAGGAAACAGCTGGAGGAGACTTTGGCCCTCCCGCGTTCCTCTGACCCCTGTGGACCCCTGTAGAGAAATTCCTGAGCTGCCACTGCTCAGGGTCTCTTGCAAAAGCTCTTTGTTGACGGCTCTTGTCATCTGTTGTCTAAGAAGGATAGTGGGGGTGGGGTCTCCTGTACAGATTAGTTGTTAATCTATTATCATTAATTGTCACCTAGCTCAGAATGGGTGCTAAGGGAAACAGGATGTCAGAGGACATTTAATAATGGTCTGGGGGTGAGAAAGGCAGTAGGTGGCAAGACCACCTGCATCCTGCCTGGTCTGGCCCAGGGGACCACTGGCTGGAGGGCTTTGGCCAGCGCGTTAGAACATTGGGTGGGCAGGGAAACAGAACGAGAGATCAGCATGGTCTCAACTACCTCTCAACATGATTGAAATAAAAATCTATACCGTCTTTTTTTGTGAAGACGTTAAAAAGTCACAAATTCTTTGCAAATATCAAATATTTTAATTCTATTCAGTGCTGTTCTCGTCTTCAGGTTGAGGCATGGAGAGACAAAATGACCCGCCTGAGTTCACACGAGGAGGTAGTCCTCCTTTTGTGATGTAAAACGTATTTTTTCTAATTTAATTATTTGGGAAAATTTTTTTTATAGAGCCAGGTAGAGGTAGGGCCCTTCCTGGAACATGAGAATGGCCTACACTGATGGCTTCCTTTCTGTGAAAAGTCTGCTGGCTCTCCATGGCTTTCCATGGGAATTCTCTCCTATAAAGTTCTGTTTAGCCTCTAGAAGCCCCACCCACCTTGTCTCTACCTTAACCTTCTAGATATTGGGTGTGCCTCTGTTTTCCATAGAAACATTGAATGAATTCCTCTACCGATTTCTCCTCATGGCTGAACTGAGAGTGTGTGCTCAAATAGACCAAATAACTTATCCCTTCATTCAACAAATAGTTCCTCATCAGGTACTATTTGCCAGACACCACGCTAGGCACTGTTATAGAAGGATGATTTAATATAATTGGGCACTGCCCTCCTAGCCATTATCATCTAGGGCAGGGCTTGGCAGACTCTTTCTGAAAAAAGGCCAGATAATAAATCTTGTAGGCTTTGCTGGCTGGCCAGTGCCAGTTCGAAATATAGATTGCAGGTGCTGACTCCTGGTTTAGTGACAAACAGATCCCTCTGGGACAACTTTTCATTTCTGCCACCCACGGCTCACTTCTTCCACCACCACCACCATCATCATTGTCAGCCCTCAAGACCCTGTACTTAGGATGGACGATTTTAAACCCCCCTGTGTAGGCACCGAATGTTCCATGACTTTATAATCTAGGGGCCAGAGCAGGCCAAGACATGCATGAGATGGTAGGAGAAGGGTACACAAGTGAGGGGTGGGGTAATGAGAAAAGACCTTTTAGGCAAAAGAGAAGAACACAGGATTTGGAGCTAGAAGACGCAGTCGGGATCTTGGCCCCATCATATACTAACCAAGTGACCTTGGCTAAGTCATGAACGTTCTCAGTGTCAGTTTCCTGAGTTTCACATGTTATGGAAACAAACCTAAGTGACACGTAAGAAGAACATTGATTGTTCTTAACTGAAAAAAAATCACATCTTTTCTTCTCATTACTCTTGTGTTGCTCTTTACTCTTCAGTTTAGCAGCTTCCATAGGTCATTAAAAAAAATTTTTTTTTAATCGACATTTGGAAGCCTCAAATTCCAAATGATGAGCGGGTAGGCAGTTGCAGGCACCACCTTGCTCCCTAATTGTAAGCAGGACTCTGCAGAGTGAGCCGGCTCCTGATGGGTGGGGACACTCGGTTCCATTTCCCGGCGGTGTGCCTGGCTGTCTCTGGGCTGGTTTCCTACTTCTCACCTCCCCTCCATCCTGTTCACTTCCCTTCCCGTCATTCAGTGTTTCTTCATCAGGTTGCATTGTTTGTTTTTGTGCTTTTCTGAAGACAACATCGAAAAGAGACTTCTATACCCCAGCTACACTAGCATCTGGGCTCCTATCCTTCCTTCTCAGTTGCTGTGGGGCTGGAACCATTCTCTGTGCACACGTGTTATCTTTTGCTTTTTTCCATGTATTTTTTTATGTATCAGAATTATTCTGTTATACTTTGTGTTGAAGTCTAGCTGACATACAGTGTTGCCTTAGTTTCAGATATATCATGTAGTGGTTGGACAAGTCTGTTCATTCTGCTGTGCTTACACTGTGATTTCATGTACTAGAATCATATGAAATGATTATTGAAATCTACACTCTTGGAATAGTTCTAGTATTTAATATAGGATCATTAACTATAGTCATCATACTGTACATGAGCTCTCTAGACTGATTCATCCCACATAACTGCAACTTTGTATCCTTTGGCCAACTCCTCCCCCTACCCCCCTTCTACTCTGCTTTTCTGGGTCCCACTGTTTTCAGTTCCCCATATAAGTGAAATCATGTAGGTTTTTTCTTTCTGTGTCCGGCTTATTTCATTTAGCATGATGCTTCCGAGTTTCCTCCGCATTGTGGCAAATTATAATCTTTTCATCTAGTTTTCTCTTATTTTTGGAAATCCCTCTAGAACTGTCTGTGATTTTTTATCTAATTCTGTACAAGGCTCTGTGCTGGTACATCCTGAGCTAGCAGTTACTTAGGCCTCCTCCGGACAATTATCAATGCTTTTTAAGGAGGGTATCCAAATCCTTAGATACCACCAGCAGTCCACCCCAGCTAAGTAGGATGAGTTTGATACTACCCATGGGTTGCAGACACACCACTACTGTTTCCTTAAATCCCAGAACCGCCCTGGGCCGGCCCTTGCCCAGCCTCAGAGTCAGGCTTACAGACCTACAGAGTGGCCCCAAGTCTGTGTGAGCGCCCCAGGTTGTCTGACGAATCATTTCATTCGGGAGCTGCTTCATTTAAGATTCTTTATGTTTCTTTACTTACAGCAGTGAAAATAAATCTTCAGTATTGTTAGAGTTGTGGACGGATTTGAGATAAAAAAGAATAAAAGTACTTATCCAAATCCCGCTTACGTATGCACCCACACCAGTTTATAGGCATGGGAAAGCCTGTAACCATCCCCCTCCACCCTAAAAAATGATGTAATTGTAGAAAAGTTGGTTATACTGCCTGAGAAGCCTACTTCATAGCACCTGGGCCTCAGGAATGACCACCAGCTAAGAGGAGGAACTGGGTGGGGGGGGGGGGTTCAGTCATTGTATCTTAGAATTTCTCCTTAGTGCTTTTCAGAGAGCATAAGAAGTGTTGGTAATGATCACATTCATTGTTTTGCAACATCGTTTGCATATAAAATGGTTTTAATGGTGCTTAAAAACTGTTTATTGGCTTTTGCTCTTAAGTAAGTTAAAAATTTTCCCTTATTTACATTATAAATTTGCTGAGCTAGTCCTTTGCAAATATAAACAAATACCCCCTTCACCACACAGCCCTCCTGCTTTTCTCAATGGTTCCTAATTATAATTAACTTTGAGCTTAATATACACACCAAATCTCCTAGCTAACAGGAACCCCTTGGGGCCTGGGGTCCTCTTTTCTGGGGGCTGGCAGTTGAAGATAAGGAACCAGAAATCTGCAGGCCCTTCCCAGGCTCCCTGCCCACCCCCCTTTCTATGGTCCATTCAAGGAAGACATATTGGTCTGCCATGCGTCAGGCTCTGTGCCAAGCTAGAGGAATTCTTTCAACAGGTATTATTGAGTGCCTGTTACATGCCAAGCACTATCCTAGGTGTCAGAGACAGAGCAGGGAACAGAACAAAATTCTTTGCCTGTGTAGCACTTGACATTCTTTGGGGGCAACAGAAAAATTCACCAAGTAAACTGTATAATATGTCTTACTAGAAAGTGAGGCATGTAACAGGGAAAATGGAGCAGGGAAAGGAGACACGTGAGGCAGAGGTTGCAGTTTTTAAACTGTGGTCAAGAAAGGCCTCCCAGAGAGATCAGATCCAAGCCAAGGTCTGACACAGGTAAGGAAGGGAGCCAGGTCCAGATAGAGGCCCTCAGGGGTCAGGCCTGCCCCAGCGTGACACCTGGGACAGCAAGGAGGCCAGTGTCACTGGAGCAGGGTGAGGGTGAGCAAGGGGAGTGTAAATGTGAAGAACTGGGGTGACTGTGGTGACCCAAAGTGGGCACAGCCCCTGATGTTTTCCAGGGAAGAGGCAAGGGAGGAGAGACTTAAATGATTATACAAAGGAGTGAAATGAGGTGAAATGGAAGACCACTGAGTAAAGGGGTAGAGCAAACAGGTGTTGCAGACAGGGGGGTACATCATGTGAACACACCCTTTACATGAGAGAATGCTTTGAGTCTGAGGAACTAAAGGAAGGCCAGGTAGCCAGAGCTGGGAAGGGCTGGTAGACCAGCAGAGGGAGAGGGAGGTAAGTGGAAGCCAGACCTGCAGGCCCTTCTAGAGAAGATTAAGGATTTTAGTGTTCATTAGAAAAACAAAGGGAAACCACATCAAAGGGTTTTTTTGAGGAGAGGGGCAGGGGTTGTTGATCAAATTAGCATTAGGAAAATTTGATCTGACTGCAAAATGAAAAATGAATTGGAAGGGGACACTAGTTAAGAGATCCTTTCAGGGGAACCCTCCTACACTGTTGGTGGGAATGCAAACTGGTGCAGCCACTCTGGAAAACAGTATGGAGATTCCTCAAAAAGTTGAAAATGGAGCTACCCTACGACCCAGCAATCGCACTACTGGGTATTTATCCTAAAGACACAAAGGTAGTGTTCCTCAGAGGCACGTGCACCCGAATGTTTATAGCAGCAATGTCCACAATAGCCAAACTATGGAAAGAACCTAGATGTCCATCAACAGATGAATGGATAAAGAAGATGTGGTATATATATACAATGGAA
>LNAC01000175.1:2402797-2489953 GCA_002007465.1 Ailurus styani | reverse complement strand
AAAAAAAAAAAAAAAAAAAAGAGATCCTTTCAGTTGCCCAAGTGAAAAGCAAGGATTAGGTGGACTAGAAAGGAGAGGAATAGATGGATTCAAGAGAAGTAAATGATCAAATAAAATGCATTGGATGTGGGGTAAGGAAGACAGAGGAGTCAGAGAAGTTTCTCTGTTTCTGACTCACAGGAGGATAGATAGTTGGGTGAGTGGTGCATGGACAGTGAATGGGTAGACAGATGGAAGGATGGGATATTTACTCCAATGGGTAGCACTGAAAGGGCACCAGATTTGGCAGGGAGCTCAGGGATAGGCATGAT
This sequence comes from Ailurus styani, assembly GCA_002007465.1. Taxonomy (NCBI): domain Eukaryota; kingdom Metazoa; phylum Chordata; class Mammalia; order Carnivora; family Ailuridae; genus Ailurus; species Ailurus styani. Next base: position 2,489,642 of record LNAC01000175.1, on the reverse strand, counting down.
GTTGGCAGTAGCAGGGAAAGCTTATGAACTGAATGTGGGCACACACCGAGATGCCTGTGAAACTTTCAAATTAGATGTCTGGTAAGCAGTTATACCGACTGCTTTGAAACCCAAAGGGGAGGGATCTGGGCCCAAATATAAAAGAGTGAATCTTGGGGCACAGAATGACCGTTGAAACCATTGGATGATAAAATTATCTGTGGAGGAAGCATGGAGGGCATCGAGCACCTAGGACCCAGGCTGGAGGGGTTTCAGTAATGGGAAATACTCAGGCAATCCTGCCTAATGTGCACAAAGGAGCATTGTCTCATGGAGAAGAGAGGGTGCCAGTAGTGCAATGAAGACTGATGTAACCACACGAGAATTATTCATGAAATTAGCAAATGGTGCTTCGAATGGAGTAGGCAGGGGGTGAGGAGGCAATGGGTGAGGACATGATTGGAGGACAGACAACTTTATGAAGGGGAAAAGATGAGGGTCCCTTCTGAGCCTTGGTTTTTCATTCTCATTGTCACCCATGCCCTCCTACTCCCTTTTCCCAGCTAATAGTGAGGCATTTAAGAGGAGAGTGAAACCTTTGACCCAATCTGTCCCACCTGGTTCTTTGAACCAGTGACCCCGTCTCAATCCTCATGCTGAAAACCACTCTTCCAGGGTTTTGTTCCATAGCACTGTGCTTCTCTCTCCCAGTGGGGCCCCTCCAACAGCATCACTTCTCAGGAATTCACTACTGTCGTGATCTGGTGTAGGAATAAAGGCAGGTGAAGGGAGGATGGTGGAAACAAGGGGTTAGTTGGTTAGGTATGGGTTGGCAGGGAGAGCCTTTGGTGTTAAGAATCAGTTGGATGAGGGCGCCTGGGTGGCTCAGTGGGTTAAAGCCTCTGCTTTCGGCTCAGGTCATGATCTCAGCGTCCTGGGATCGAGGCCCGCATCAGGCTCTCTGCTCAGCAGGGAGCCTGCTTCCCCCTCTCTCTCTCTGCCTGCCTCTCTGCCTCCTTGTGATCTCTCTCTCTGTGTCAAATAAATAGATAAAATCTTTAAAAAAAAAAAAAAGAATCAGTTGGATGAGAATAAGGGAGAAACAAAATGATGTACCATGTTTAGGAAAGAATAAAAAAAGATCTAGAAGAATTAAGCAAAATAAGAGTCGGGGTCCTGCCAGGACACTGAAGATTAAAGAGTAAGGGTATCTAATTGAGGGTCTAGGTGTAAGCAATAAACACAGCAAGCCTAAGTAACACATAAAACCAACAGCAAGAGCAAAGGTGAACATGGAGCCACCTACCACTGAACTCAAAGTTTCCTCATTTGCTTGGTGCTCAGAACTGGCATGGCCTGAGCATCCAGGTGGGCACAAGCAGGGACACCAGGCTGGCATACAGGTCCCACAAGGGTAGATGGCTGAGCACTTCCCATCCATTCAGTTGTCTCTTCTGCATCTTGTACCTCGAGACCAGTGCACCAGCAATCCTTGGCAAGTATGTAACCACAGGAGAAGCAAAGCCATTATTTGCAGAAATCAATTGTAATTAAAATTAATTTTGAGTCTCCTCTCAGAGGGCAAATGTTACTTAGATCATTGTGATTCCAATTTACCTTAAATATGTCATCAATATTTAGCAGAAAGAAAGAACGGATTGGAGGTGAAATATTATCAATGACACACTCAACTTCTACTGCCTACTTATATCTAATCACATACGAGTGAATTACAAGGGTATTACCCATATCCATCATATTTAAAATGAAAATGTTAAAATATTTGAAGCTACTTAGAGTGTTTTAAATATAATGTTATGTGACAAAAAGGGCATAATTAAGCCTTTTTAGAGACTTAGAGATAAGCATAGAGACCTGCTTTAAATATCTCGTTACCCCACCTCTAGTGTATGCAAGCACACATCCATAAATGCATGTGTTTACACATCCATAAGTACACACATGCACACACATAAATACCCACAGACATACATATACGTAAATACATACACACTTGCATACATAAGTATAGGTACATGGGGAAAAACACCAGCAGATTAGAATTTTTCAATAGTAAGCAATGGTTTTTATGCTTTTTACCACATCTTTATGTGCCTGTTTCTTACCCAAAACTACTATTTTTGCCCTATTTCTTATAGTAAAAGCTTTTTTGAAAGAAATGAGAATAGTAACAAGGGCTTTATGTAGATTTTCTCAAAATCTCAGAGTTCGTTACCCTTTTGATGGACTAACATTGAATTGTGATTATAATATAAACATTTGTTGGATTTTGATCGTATTCCAGTATCCAAGACTAAATGGGTATCTTCCCCCCCCCAATTTTATAAAAACAATTCATACACATGAAAGAAAAATTATACAGTAATAAAAAGTTGGGGAAAATTGCTCAGTACCTCACCAAGTAAGTTTGAACCCTACTAACATTTTTTTTTTCTGTTTCCTTGATCTCTTTCTATTCTCTGCCTTGAAGTTGTTGGCTTTAATTTTGTAAGTAAAAATAGGTTTATTGCTTTATTTCTGATGATAAAGACAGTATAAACTGTGTATACAATTAAAATCATACACAAGGGCGCCTGGGTGGCTCAGTGGGTTAAAGCCTCTGCTTTTGGCTCAGGTCATGATCTCAGGGTCCTGGGATCGAGGCCTGCACTGGGCTCCCTGCTCAGAGGGGAGCCTGCTTCCCGCTCTCTCTCTGCCTGCCTCTCTGCCTCCTTGTGATCTCTCTCCCTCTGTGAAATAAATAAATAAAATCTTAAAAAAATAAATAAAATCATACACAAAATCATAAAGATGAAAATAAATGTCACTCCAAATTTTCCACCTAGCAGAAATCCCACCCTTTCACTTATCCCACTATGCATTTCTACACACATATACAATTATTTCATATAAGCAGGCTCTTAAGAGACATGCTGCTTTGTAACCTGCTCTACTTCACTCCACCATATGTCACAGAGCTCTTTCCAGGTAAAGAAATTAAAGCTATAGGGTGCCTGGGTGGCTCAGTGGGTTAAAGCCTCTGCTTTCAGCTCAGGTCATGATCTCAGGGTCCTGGGATTGAGGCCCGCATCCAGCTCTCCGCTCGGCAGGGAGCCTGCTTCCTCCTCTCTCCTCTCTCTCTGCCTGCCTCTCTGCCTACTTGTGATTTCTCTCTCTGTGTGTCAAATAAATAAATAAAATCTTAAAAAAAAAAAAAAGAAATTAAAGCTATAGTAATACTTTTTTTTTTAANTGTGATTTCTCTCTCTGTGTGTCAAATAAATAAATAAAATCTTAAAAAAAAAAAAAAGAAATTAAAGCTATAGTAATACTTTTTTTTTTAATTTTATTTTTATTCTTTGCCCAAGGTATAATAATACTTTTTGATGATTGTATCATATTCCATTGTTTTATAAGACTCTTGGTTCACAACACAAGAGTGTTTAAGCTTCCTGGGTGTCCTGTGAAACCAGTTCCCAGACACAGAGGGAAGGGAGAGACCAAAGAAAGAGGCAGGGCGCTCCAGAGTGGTAGTTGGGAGTTTTAATAAGTAAAGGGAATTTATATACAAAGCTTGTCTCAGGCAGCACCAAGATGTGTGGATCCCTGCATCTGCCTGCCAAATCTTAAAAGTTTATGAAGAGTTCTTAACTAGGTTCAATCACCTATATTGTGCAAGTGTTCTCAAGACCACATCACTATCTCAAGACTATGTCTTTGGAGTAGCCTCTGGGAGAAGGAAAAATAAGCAGAACCCACATTCCAAGGATAATGGGGAGATGGGTGAGGAACCTAAGCGCCCAGGTCCAGCTCATGGGTCAACCCCTGGTCTCATCTTTTTGATGACCTTCCCCAACAGAGACCACTATTGATCAGTTCCCTGTTGATATCCTTGAAGGGTTTGAACTAGGTAGGGACAGAATAAATTGTGTTTAGAAAAGCAGCTTTCAGCATGGATTTACAAAATTCAACATCCATTTATGTTAAAACCTCTCAACAAAGTGGGTATAGAGGGAATGTACCACAACTTAATAAGGGCCACATATGACAATGCCACGGCTAACATAATGGTGAAAAGCCCACTCAATGGCGAAAAACTGAAAGCTTTCCCTCTAAGATCAGGAACAAGACAAGGATGCCCACCCATTCTTGCCACTTTCATTCAATAAAATATTAGCAGTTTTAGCCATAGAAATTGGGCAAGAAAAAGAAATAAAAGGCATCCAAATCAGAAAGGAAAAAGTAAAATGGTCACTATTTGTGAAAAACATGATTTTATATATAGAAAACCATAAAGACTACACACACACACACACACACACACACACACACACACACACAATTAGAACTAATAAATGAATTCAGTAAATTTTCAGGGTACAAAATCAATATACAAAAATCTTTTGCATTTCTATACACTAACAACAAACTATCTGAGAAATTAAGAAAACAATCACATTTACAATTGCATCAAAAAGATTAAAATATCTAGGAATAAATGTAACCAAGAAGGTGAAAGACCAATACTCTGAAAACAATAAGATATTGATGAAAGAAATTGAAGAAGACACAAATACATGGAAAGATATTCTGTGCTCAGGGATTAGAAGAATTAATATTGTTAAAATATCTGTACTACCCAAGGCAATCTTTAGATTCAGTGCAATCCCTATCAAAATTCCAATGGCATTTGTTTGCAGAAAAAAAACAAACAATTCTAAAATTTGTGTGGGACAACAAAAGACCTTGAATAGCCAAAGCAATCTTGAGAAAGAAAAACAAAGCTAGAGGCATCACACTAACTGATTTCAAACTACATTACAAAGCTATAGTAATAAAAACAGTATAAAATTGGCATAAAAACAGACATAGGCCAACGAAACAGAATAGCAATCACAGAAATAAGCCCACACATATATGGTCAATTAATTTACAACAAAAGAGGCACGAATATACAATGGGAAAATGACAGTGTCCTCAATAAATGGTCTTGAGAAACTGGGAAACCACATGCAAAAGAACAAAAGTAAGCTACTATGTTACACTAGACATAAATGTTAACTCAAAATGAATTAAAGACTTGAATGTAAGACTGAAACCATTAAACTCCTAGAAGAAAACACAGATGGTAAACTCCTTGACATTGGTCTTCGTGATGATTTTTTGGATCTGACTCCAAAAGCAAAGGCAACAAAAGCAAAGATAGATAAATGGTACTACATCAAAATAAAAATCTTCTGCACAGCAGAGGAAACCAACAACAAAATGAAAAGGCAACCTATTGAATGGGAAAAAAATATTTGCAAACCATATATCCAATAAAGGGTTAATATCCACAACATATAAATAACTCGTATAACCCAGCAAAAAAAAAAAAACCTAAACAATCCAATTTAAAAATAGGCAGCAGATCTGAATAAACATTTTTTCTAAAGAAGACATGCAGATGGCCAACAAGCACATGAAAAATGTTCAACATCAGTAGTCATCAGAGAAATGCAAATCAAAACCACAGTAAGATATCACCTCATACCTGTGAGACTGGCTATTATCAAAATGACAAGAAGTAGCAAGTATTGGGGTGCCTGGGTGGCTCCGTGGGTTAAGCCTCTGCCTTCAGCTCAGGTCATGATCTCAGGGTCCTGGGATCAAGGCCCACATCGGGCTCTCTGCTCGGCAGAGAGCCTGCTTCCTCCTCTCTCTCTGCCTGCCTCTCTGCCTACTTGTGATCTCTCTCTCTCTGTCTCTCTCTCTCTGTCATATAAATAAATAAAATCTTTAAAAAAAAAAAAAGAAGTAGCAAGTATTGGCAAGCATATGACAAAAAGGGGGACCTCATGTCCTGTTGGTGGGAATGTAAATTGGTGCAGCCACTTTGGAAACAGTATGGGGGCTCCTCAAAAATTAAAACTACAGAAAAAATTAAAAAAACAGAACTGCCATAATATCCAGCAACCCCACTACTAGGTATTATCTAATTTGAAAAGATATATGCACTCCTGTGTTCATAGCAGCTTCATTATAATGGTCAAGATATGAAAACAACCTAAGTGTCAATCAATGGATGAATAAATAAAGAAGATATACACACACACAAATGTAGATATAGATATATTAGATAGATAGACATACATATAAATAGATGTAAATATATCTGTATCTATCTATATATAATGGTTATAAATACATATACATAGATACAGATACATAGATATAATAGAATACTACTCAGCCATGAAAGAATGAAATCTTGCCATTTGCAACAACATGGGTGGAACTAAATGTATTATGCTAAGTGAAATAAGTCATACAGAGAATGACAGATACTGTATGATTTCATTTATAGCTAGAATCAAAAAAAAAAAAAAAACAGAGCAAAACCAAACGAAAATAGACCTATAAATATAGAGAACAAACTGTTGGTCGCCAGAAGGGAGGAGGTGGGGGGGAAGGACAAAATAGGTGAAGGGGATTAGGAGGCACAATCTTCAAGTTATAAAATAAATAAGACATGGGGATAAAAAGTACAGCATTGGGAATATAGCCAGTAATGTTAAATCAACTTTGCGTGATAACAGATGGCAACTAGACTCACTGTGGTGAGCATTTTGTAATGTAGATAAATATTGAATCACTATGTTGTACACCTGAAACTAATACAACATTGTGGTTGCTAGAGGGAGGGGGATTGAGGGAGAGGTAAAATGGGTGAAGAGAGTCAAGTGGTACAAACTTCCAACTGAAAAATAAGTAAAGCATGGGGATGTAATGTAAGCGTGGTGAGTATAGTCGACAATATTGTAGTACATACTTGAAAATTGCCAAGAGAGTAAATCCTGAAGTTTTCATCACAATAAATGGAAAAATGTGTAACCTTGTCTAGTGACTTATCATGGTGATCATTTTACAATATACACAAATATCAAATCATTATGGTATACACCTGAAACTAATGTAGTGTTGTATGTCAATTACGCCTTGATTTAAGAAAAAAATATTTAAATAAAAAGACATGTTCCCGAATAGATGCCAGGGGATTAAGATGTAGGAGCTGTTTGGGAGTATTCATCCTGTTCCCAAATCTTTTTCCTGTTTCCTCTTTAAAAGTAGCTAAAGCTCATCTATCCCAAAGGTTGACTGCTTTAAGAGTCAACTCCTCTATATATAGGAAGAGTGTTTTACCCTCCTCCACTGACCACCAAACAAGCATCCTGGGCTCTTTGTAGTTTGAATTGCTAAACAACAAGGATGTCACTTTTATTCACATAAGAGGGAAAATTCCCCTTTAATGGGCACTGTCCTATACTCCATGCACTTGACATGTACTTCTCACTTGGTCTTCCCAGCGATCCTGGGAAGATAGCCCATCATCAGCCTCTTTGTACAGATGAAGCTCAGCAAGATTCATAGTTTGTCTAAGTTCACAACTGGGGGGAGTCGTAGAGAGCCAGTATTCAAATCAGGGTCTCTGGGAAACCAATGCTAAACACCACACAATATCAACATGATATGGTTTTATAATAATGAAGAAAAAAACACCCATACTGGAGGAGAAATAGGGATGGTAATTGATAACTCTAAGCTCAGGTCTTTTCAACCTTACTAGGCTCTGTCTCCTGGAAATAGCAAATCTGTATAGTCTCTACCCCTTGGCTTTCATGAATAATTGATCTCTTGTTAGCCACAAATCCCATTGGATTTCCCATAGAGTTACCTGACCAGCTGAGTTCTCCAAACTTCTTCCTACTTTCAACCCAAACGATAGCCCCTGGTACTGGGAAAGGCCCTCCTCTCCCTGCTAGTCTGCCTCCAAAACAAAGTGGAAGGATAGGGCCTCAACCGATAGGCAACAGCATTTCTGCGGATCCCTTGCCTGAGCGTCTCCCATATTTGCCATATGCCAAAAATGTCCTCCAGGCATTTCCTCATAGTTGTTTGGTAGTATTTCACCTCAGGTGTGCCCCAGGAGAAGGAATTTAGCTTTCCTAAAAGAATTCTTGATGTATGATAGTCTTCTTAATTGGCTTGTGATTCAAGGTGAATAAGATTTCTAGAAAAGATGGCAGTGAGCCTCCATGTACGGACTTATTTGCTCCCCAACCATCTATATTTATTGTTTTCATAACCAACTGAGAGCTCGATTTAAAAGAGGTTGCCTGAGAATCCCAGTTTCTGTCACTGAGGCCTTTTCAGATGTGCAACAGGAGTTTAGGGAAGACTCTCCTGGCCAGAGGGACAGATCATCTTACTTCTTTTGCCTTTACTTCTGCTGACTCAGCATGAGTGATGGTGAGACTTGGATCTTTGTTTCATTGCTTTTGAGGAAAGATGGTGCTCTCACTGATGTGCCAGAAGGCGGAGGATTACCTTGCTAAGTGCGGGCCTGGGACAGCCAAGAGGGCAGTCATACAATGACCAGCCTCCTCTCGCTGGACAAAATTCATGTCCTTTTGTTCTCCACCGCTGACTCCTTCCTCTGAGAGATTAAGCCCATTCTCCCTGCTAAACTCTCTCCCTGCCGTAAGATACACTGCCTTATCAACACTCACACATTTTATCACTGAAAGGAAAAATGCCTCCTCAACCTCATTGCAGTAATTCTTACACTATTTCCTGAGTACACATCAATAATGTCTGACAGTTGTCCTCCAGTGGCAAGCTCTGGAGTCACTGTCACCACTGCCTTTACTTCATTGGGGCAAGGGAAGTCGCCGGGGGCTCCCGAGGGCGCTAAGACAGCGAGTCTGTGACATGCCCTTCCCAGCTTTGAAGGTGCTGCTTCTGAGGACACCCAGGCTTAGAGCGGAACTTGAAGGGATATTCTACAAGGGAGGGGTGGAGAAAGTGGACTCTCACTTTTTTAAAAATTGTGGTAAAATGAACATAATATGAAACTTATCACATTAACCATGTGCGAGTGTCCAGTTCAGTGGCAAGTTCACTCACATTGTCGCGCACCCATCACCACCCACTGCCAGAACTTTCTCATCTTCCCCGAGTCTGTATTCACTCCATGCCGCCTCACTATTACTTCCCCTCAGCCCCTGGCAACCACATTCTTCTTTGTGTCTCTGTGAAGTGACTACTTTAAGTATCTCATGGAAGTGGAATCATGCAGTATTTGTTCTGGGTTGGGTTTTTTTCACGTAGCATAATGCTCTCAAGGTGGACCCTTTTATTTTTAAATTGTGAAATATAGGTACAGAACAGGGCATAAAACCTCCAAATACAGGTTAACAGATTTGTTGTAAAGCATACAAAATAATAAAACCACTAAGTAAGTCCATAACAGAACCCTTTCCAGCACCCCAAAAAGCCCCAGCAAACCTCGCCTGACCACAGCTTGCCCCTTCTTCCATTGAGCCAGTGACAATCGAGACAGGGTATTCGTTAGTGGGATGAGGGGTTAAAGGAGTTGTGCGCACCTGCTGTGTGTTGGGACCACTGTGTGTGGTTGTGCGCTGCAGGCAGTGCTGTGAAGAGAGGCCGTGGGCTGGGCACTGGGGCCTATGTGAAACATGCTTGTGGGGATATTCAGAATGGTCTCTGACCCCAATGGTCTCTCTGACCCCAAGAAGTTATAACCTAGTAAAAATCAGCTTTAGAATAAGGAGAAGATACTACCATGCATATAAAGAGAAATAAAAACAGTATCAGTCTGCTTAGGAAATATGCTCAGCATATGTCTTGTGGGTTTCCCCATCAGGAGGAGAGTAAAGCAATTAAATGTGGAGAAATAGCAGCCAAGATTAAAAAAAAAAAAAAGATTGAGGGAGGGAGAGAGGTAACCAACTGAACAGTAGGAGATGATGGGGAGACTCTTTATTTCAAACGCTCTGTTTATGGGAGATGAGACTGCAGGCTTATCAGATTGAAGTCCCTTTGCAGAACATTCCAGAACAATTTGAGAAGCCCAAGGGTGGTAAATCACAGGGAATGGGCGGCGTTCATCCTGAGGTTCTAAGAGAAATAAAGAGTGAGAGGGGGAGATTCTGACAAGGAGGTACAATACATCTCCTGACCAGGAGAGCACTGCTTCTAAAGATTGGGAGCTTCTAATGTGATGCCTGCCTTTAAAAAAAAAAAACTGCCCAGGGAAAGTCAAGGAGTATAGGAAGGCAGACCTAATCTCCCGTCAGAGGAGCTGACTAAAATCCTGATGTGTGTAGAATGGCCATGATTCAGGTCTATTGGAACATCTTTCATTTAGGAGGCTCGAATGGCTTTGCTGCCAGAATTGCTTACCGCCCAGCTCTGTGGTAGCTGTGTGCATGCACCAGCTCTTCCTACAAATGCAGAAGCCAGAACAATCCACACATCCCCAGCACCCCCGTGACTCACCTCCCCCACACCCCCAGCAAAAACATGCACGGGGCCTCTGGTTTTAAGCAAGATGTACTCTGAGAAACTAGATCTTAGAGCAGGTCACCTCAAGGAAAATTTCCGACTGCATATGGGTCCGTTCCTAGCTTGTTCTCCTGTGTGTGGACCTCAGCTGTACAGATGAGAAGTGAGAAGAACAGTCCATGTGTCTGTTACACAGCACTTGATGGCGGCAACAGCTGACACTTATCCATCACTTACTGTATACGAGACTCTCTTCTAATCTTCTTTTTGATTTTATTTTCATGCTCCCGATAATCCCTTGAGGTGGGCACTGTTAATCCCCAGGCTACAGATAAGAAAACTCAAGCACAGAGAGGTGTAGTAACATGCCCCAGACCCCAGGTGAGGGATTCTAACCTGCATACCTGACTCTGAATCTCACACAGGGTGTAGAGATTGACTTAGGGAATTGAGGGACGGTCCCGGTTAGGTGCGTGTCTGCACCTCCCAGAAGGCTGGGCCGTGGTTTATAACCATCATTTATCAAGGTGGATGTCGTAGGCAGCCGTCAAAATCCCAGGGTTTGTATGTGATTTAGTGAAGTCGCTACACATTCAATCAGAGCAATAAGTCTGTTGTGATTCACGGGACTCAATGGGGAAGTTTCAGACCTCTGCCAATGCCTCATGCCTGTCAGTGATCAAAGAATAAGTTAATGGGAATTGCTGTAAAATGCAAATAATTATAAATCCTTCCTAATTTTCAGAGCAGAACAGGAAGTATAAAAGGTGTGTAGTATTTAATTCTTTGTTTATCTTTAAAGCAGCATGGATGTGGCTGATCTCCATGTAATGTGCTTACATTCTGGGGCTCTGAGCAGCCCAACAGATTGCTTTTAATCTCTGTTTTCTTTTTCCTTTGCAGATGATCATTCACGGGTGAGACTGCAGACCATAGAAGGAGACACCAATTCAGACTATATCAATGGAAATTATATCGATGTATGTATTTTGAAATTGTCAGTAAGCCCAACTGTTCTGACACATTCCACATCATGTGTCTGCTATGACATGGGTGGGTGCACACTGCTCCAACTCCAGAGCAAACACATAATGGTCGCCCCACACCCCACAGAACTTCATGGTGAAGGCGTGGCCAGTCCTTGTCTCAAGTAGGCCTGTGGGGTGGTGAGCTCCCCTCTCACCTTCCGTGCCTCCTTGCTGTCCTGTGCTCCTATGGACCAAGAAAATGTTGTTTTTTTGTCAACAACTTAGATTATTTGACACTTTAAAAAAATCTGTTTACATATTAATAGGATAAAACTCTCTAATTCCTAATTCAATGATATGCAATCTCTCGTCATTACTGTACTTTTCAGTTGCCTTCAAAGTAGTCTGCAGCTGTTAACCAGGACATCTAATGCACACAGGACATGTCATTAAATATGTAGGCTGTTTAATTATTGAAGATGGCTTCTTTGTTCATTCTGCATCATGTTAACTTAATGTCTTACATTAGAATAAATTCCTGAGGAGACAGCACATTTTCAGTTGAAAGAATGAATGAAATCAAAAGTAGCCTGAAAATGAAGGGAAAGTCATTGTTACCTTCAAGGCCCAGGCTCACATAAAACAGGCTTCAGCTCTCTTGCAGTCCCCAAGGCAGTGTGCTTGGCTGTCACATTGTCTTCTAATCCATCAATACTTCCATGGACAGGGGTGTGTGTGTGTGTGTGTGTGCGCGCGCGCGCACACACACACACACACACACACACACACACACACATATATATGGGTTCGTTTATTTTCTTGGTTGAGTATAAATTGGTTGCCACTAAAAGTACTAGCATCACAATCTAGCATCAAACCAGAAGAAATGTTATTTTTAGTATCACTTGGGAAGGTTTGACACTTCGGTTATGGATCTGAGGGTGGGACCTGTGGGATGACTGGTTGAAGAATCATTCCCATCCCATTCCTCCAATGAAGCGTCCTATACCCCTCCACTTCATAATGACCCAAAACATACCCAAACCAAGTTAGATTTTTTCTTTTTTTTTTTTTTTAAGGTTTTGTTTATTTGACAGAGAGAGACACCGTGAGAGAAGGAACACAAGCAGGGGGAAAGGGAGGGAGAAGCAGGCTTCCTGTGAAGCAGGGACCCCAATGTGGGGCTTGATCCCAGGACCCCAGGATCATGACCTGAGCTGAAGGCAGACACTTAACGACTGAGCCACCCAGGCGCCCCAGATTCTTTTTTCTTTTAAAGCTAAATTTCTTCCTAAAGTATATTGTTCTTATTTCTTTACCCAGCAGACATTTAGTGAGTACCTTATGGGAGAATTCAGAGGTGTCGAAGGCCTGTTACCTTCTCCCCAAGACCTCACAGTTTAGAAGCTGAAGTACGAAGTATCTTCTCTATAACACTCTTTCCATTGAGAGATTCCTTGGGAGTCCTGTTCCTGCTCCAGTCCCAGCTCCTAGACTCCCTGCAGAGTCCTTAAGCACAGGGATAGTATCCTGCTCGTCTTTGTATCCCCTGCACCTGGCCCAGACCTGCAATACTGTAAGCACTTAGTGAGTGTGTGATGAATTACGGCCTGAAGGAGTAAATGTAATCAGATTCGGCTTTGTGGTAGAAGTGATTTTAACTAAGCTTTAAAGAATGGGCGGGTAGAGATGCAGAGGAAGAAAGACATAAAAGTAGTGAAAATACCAGGCGCCTGGGTGGCTCAGTTGGCTAAAGCCTCTGCTTATGGCTCAGGTCATGATCTCAGGGTCCTGGGATCGAGGCCCGCATCCGGCTCTCTGCTCGGCAGGGAGCCTGCTTCCTCCTTTCTCTCTGCCTGTCTCTCTGCCTCCTTGTAATCTCTCTCCCTCTGTGAAATAAATAAATAAAATCTTTAAAAAAAAAAAGTAATGAAAATATCAAATTAATTAGTTTTAATTTTAACAGAGAAGAGAGTCAATATTCAGGGCCCCTTTATTCACTTAGTCAATAGGATTTTATTGAGCAGCCTATTATATTATATGTCAGTTACTGTTGTAGATATGGGAGTTATAACTGTCAGCGATTCAGACCAAAAACAAAAGCAGACCTCCAACCCAGTGGAGCTGGTACTTTAATCAGAGAAAACAGCAATAAATGAATGAAGCCAGTTAATTCTGTATGGAATATTAGATGGTAGTATGTATGATGGAGAAAATGAAAGCCGTAACGGAGGATACAGAGAACCAGTTTGGAGGTGGGTTGTAATTTTTGAGTAGAGTGGCTGGAGTCAGTTCTACTGAAAAGGTAATATTGGAGCAGAGAAATTGAAAGGTTGGGCCATGTAGGTATTCAGGGAAAGAGCATTCCAGACTGAGAAGAATCCCATGAAAAGGCCTCGCTGTGGAGCATGCCTGGCAAATTTGAAGTGAAACAAGCAGGGTTTGTTGTTTGGTGAAACAAGCGAGGGTTGGTGGCATCGTACAAGGTGGTAGAGTCACAGGTGAGCAGGTCAGAGGGGTCGTGGGGCCAGATGAGGTAAAAAGTCATACAGATGTGGGCTTTTACTCTGACGTGGGCAGTCACCAGGGGATCTGAGCAGAGGGGTGATATGATCCCCAAGTCGAGAGGAGAACACATCATAGGTGGGTGAGAACAGAATCATGAAGACCTCCCAGGTGGCTACAGGAGCAGCAAGAAGGCGGGGCAGGGGAGAGCCTGGAACCATGGTGGCACCGGAAGGTGAGAAATGGCAGGATCCTGGATCCACGTTCAACCCAGAGCCCTGGATTTGCTGACAGATTATCTATGGCATGTAGGAGCGAGAGAGTGGTCAGGGTGCCTTTGAGATGGACTTGCCGTTATCTGGGAGGAAGACTGTGGACAGAGCAGATTCAGGTGGGAGATAGGGAGGAAATAAGGAATTCACTTTTAGATATGTTAATCCTTAAATATACGTTAGACAATGTAGGTGAAAGTGCTGAGTAGATTATCCCACATTGGGATTTGGCAGGGTTGGGGGGTGGGGAAAGCCCAGGCTGGACGGGAGGATGCAGAATTCTTCAGCATACAGATGGCACTGAAGGCCACAGGGCCAGATGAGATCACCAAGGGAGTCCATGTAGATGAGGGAAGAGTCCAAGAACTAGGCCCTCGAACATCAACGTCATGGGGAAGAGGAGGAATGGGCAAATGAATGAGGGAGGAAGGAGGAAGGGAGGAAGAAAACCAGGAGAGCGTCATATCCCAGAAGGCAAAGAAGAAAGTATTCCAAGTGAATGAATCGTGTCACACAGATGGTGACAGGTCTCAGAGATGAAAACAGAGAAATGACCATTGCATTTAGCAGCACAAGTCATTCATGGGCTGTGTGGATTATTTCTGTTTTGTAAATCTCCTAGCCTTGCTAGGACTGACTCATGGAACTGTACATCAGACAGGGTCTGGCTTTGTGGCACTTATCAGCTGGCAAGAAATGAGTGATCATCTAATAATCCTATTTAATATCTGTCAAGACTCTCTCTTTGAGACCTATAGCAGGTCAGTTGTATAAAGAATGTGTTTGCTTTTGCCGTTCATTATCAAGGACTTCTTTTAAGAGCAAAAACATCTAACAGATATCCATTTAAATTGTCTGAGAAATCTGTATTTCCTCTCCAAGTTTCTCCTGTCTCCCATCTGGCTTTGGGCACAGTATATTGAGTAATCTTGGGGGACAGAAACGGAAAGTATCAAGGTCCACGGTGATATTCTGTTACCTGTGTGTCATTTTCTCTAAATTGGTTTTCTCTCTCCCAGATATTGATCCTCCAGTGTTCTTTGTTCCCTTCTTTCTTTGGTCCCAATTTTCATCTTTCCCCTTCTCACAGGGTCATGATAAAAGGAAGGGGCCTTGCAGAATTTCTGCCTCTTCAAATTTCTGGCTCTTGCTACAGCAGTATGGCATGCCATTAGCAGTGTTTAAGAATGATGTGCAGTATCACTATCGATATAGCTGCCTATACCAGGAGGACAGAATATGTGTTAAAGCCCTTGGCACGTTGCCAATAACATCCCGAACACAAATGAAATCCTATTGCACATTCCCAGCCTGTTTGCAATCTAATAAGAGTCGTGGTCATGTTATTTCAGAGAATCCATAAGTTGTTAGTGTTTATTGCTCACCCATCATCTCATAGCCAGTGTATGATTAAGTTACTCCCACCCCCTGTGTAAGCAACAGAACTGTGATGTGCGATGCGCCTTTGCTTTTTACGAGAAACTCCGTGGTACTGTGTCTGCTCATTTAACTTCCAGCCGACGCAATTGTTGATCTTTGTCTGTGCATTCATTGTGGCAGACTTACTGTGTGACTTGTGCTGCTTATCGATTTTAAGTTGGTCACATATTCTTTCTCATTTATTTTTAGGGTTATCATCGACCCAATCATTACATTGCTACACAAGGTAAGTTTATTACAATTTTGATGCCTTTCTTTGCCTTTCCCTCTATCATTTTGTCCCTGTGCCACACCTCCCCCCCCGAAGAATGATATTCTACACTGCTATAGCCCCATTTATTACATTTCTCGTCATCAACACACCGCCCCCCCCTTGTTTTCTCATCAGAAAATCTGGTAATGCAGTCATTTAGCTAAAACTTCATGTTGTGATCATTAGAAGTGTATTCATCAATTAATTATTGAATTAAATCTGTCTACCTTAGGAATTAATCTGACATTTTCATAAATAGGTATATAGATAGTCACTAAATAAATATGTGCCGAGCATTATCTATACAAAAACTCATGCTAGTTGCTGCCAGGGGTACAGGCTGAATCCACCAGGCACCCCCTGTCACATTGGTTGTGGTTTGGTGTGGAAGGGATGGGGTGACCTCTACATTATTACAAGCAACACCAATTAGAAATCCATGTAAGAGGTTCAGAGAAAATGTTAGAGAAACTTGGAGAAGATAGAAGTTGCTTTCAGATGGGATGATCCAAAAACTGCTCTGTGGCAGAGATGGGCTGGGGAATAGAACTTCTGAATGGCAGAGACATGAGCAAAGAGCAAAAGCAGGCAATTAGTGCTCCCGGTTGGAAAGCAGTTGGTGGATCACTTGGGGTAAAGGAACAAGACACCTGGAGGAACGTGTTGGAGAAGCTCATGGCAATAGTTTTTTTATCGTCCTCCTGGGACACTGACTATGAGGTGGGTCACCTATGGAGAATGAGGATCATGGAAGGTCTGGGGTGTTGGGAAAGAGGCACCATAAGGGATGTGTTAGTGAGTCTGCTAGATGAGCCAAAGAAATACTGAGAAGCAGGGACAACCCAATTAGGGTTGAAAGCGTGCATTCTCTGCATTTTATTATTTTACCATTGCTGCTAGTATTGTGTTATATCCCAGAAACAAGAGCAGGGAAATCAAAAGGATATGACTTGCCAATGGTTAGGAATTGGCAGGGGGTGCCCAAAAGAACATCAAGGAACAAGAGAATAAAGGATGCCAAGAAAAATCATGGCTGGAAAGTCTAGGCTTAGAGGCAGGAGGGTTGGAGGTGTTTGATGGTCCACAAGAGGAGAGAAGTAGCTAAAGGACCAAGGTCAGGTTCAGTTAGTGAGTCATAGGTTGTGGTCAGCAAGCTGAATGTCAATACTTCAAGAAGCACTAACCAGCAGAACTTTCTGTAATGGTGGAAATCTTCCATATCTGTGGTGGTCGATACGGTAGCCACTACTAGATACTCCGAAAGTATCTACTATGAATGAAGAACTGAATTTTAGATTTTAGTATTGATTTAAATGGCTTTATTTGGCTATTCCCTACTGGTAGTTTTGGATAGCAGAGCTCTGGGGTAGAAACCTCCAAGTGTGGCTGCAATGAAACCACCGTGGGCCCTCCTAATCCTGACAGCCTTGGCCATAACCTGGGTGGCACCGTACATAGAGTCCACAGTCTTGTGTCACCATTTGTGATTCTACACCTGGGTTTAGGCGACCTACCTAACCTCCAGTATGTTTCCTCCCCGGAAATGAAGTCAGTAGCGGCTCCTTCCAGGGTCACTTGGCTAGTCAAAAGAAAGGTCACATGGAGCGTGCCCAGCTTGAATCTGACAGGAGGCAGACCCTTATAGGAATTGCTAAGGTTTCAGGGGCCTTAGGACCTGTCGCAAACTCTTACCTGATGGGACGAATGAGGACGTGTGTCCGGGGCCTCTGAGTCCGATCCTGGTCGCTTTCTCCTATATCCTGCTACTTCCAAGCTAAATCAATCGATGCTTTCCAAGGAACCCTTTGTTAGTTCCTTAAAACCCTGCTGATGGGTTCCAGGATATTCTAAAGTAAGGGTCATAACAGATCTGATTTAATAAATATTTTTAAAGATTTATTTATTTATTTATTTGACAGAGACAGAGAGATCACAAGTAGGCAGAGAGGCAGGCAGAGAGAAAGGAAGAAGCAGGCTCCCCGCTGAGCAGGAAGCCCGATGCGGGCCTTGATCCCAGGACGCTGAGATCATGACCTGAGCCAAAGGCAGAGGCTTTAACCCACTGAGCCACCCAGGTGCCCTGATTTAATAAAATTGATGATAATTCAGATTAGCAGTTTTTATATATGTATGTGAAAATTTGATCATAAAATATACCAAATACTGAGTTATTGATTATCAGCCCATGTTTTCACAAATAGCATGAACCTAAAGTTAAATCTTAATTTGACTTTTCAAAATTGAGGACCTCTAGATTACTGTGACTAAACAGCCAGCCATAGTAAAGATTAAAACCCCCCGACTCCTCTGTGTGGCCCCTCACCTGGCATTCCTTCATTCTTCTTTTCTGTCGCTCTACCCCCCAAAGGAGATCATGCTTTGAAGAAAACTGCCATTAGAGAAGTCACTTTCTGGTGCCTTCAGAATTCATCTGAGTCATACTTAATTGCTCAGTAGCCCTCTTTGGGAGCATTCAACCTATCAAGTGTTAATGAGTAAATACATCTGTTGGCAGCAAAGAAATGGCAAATGTAATCACTTTGCGGTAGACCACCCATGTGCCCTTAATGGAGAAGGATGTTACGTATTGCCCTGTTTGCCAGAACATGGCACCTTTCCCGGCACGGGGGTGGTCTACAGATTGCACTTGGAAAACCAACAGTATACTTACATCGCTGCTGGTGGTGCAGAGAGATAGGCAGAAATGAGCAAAAAAAAATTTTTTTTTTTTTGAGAGAGAGAAAGAGTGCGAGCGGGGAGAGGGGCAGAGGACAGAGGGAAAGGGGAAGAAACATACTCCCTGCTGAGCACAGAGCCCAGTGTGGGGCTCAGTCCCATGACCCTGAGATCACAACCTGAGCCAAAATCAAGAGTCAGATGCTCAACTGACTGAGCTATCGAGGCACCCCAGAAATGAGCAGATATTTTAAGTCTAACATTCAATCAAGACAGTACACATCGTGTTAAGAGTAATGCATTCAGACCACAGGGTCTGGGTTAAAAAGTTAGACGCTCTTTTCTAGTTTATTACACAACCGCAATGTGACCGTTAGCCTCAGATTGCCAGAGGATTTCTGATCATCTGCAGTGACTGACGTGGAGAGGTAGAACATGACCATGGATCTCCTTCGTAAAAAAAACAAAAACCAAAAACGTCTGATTCTAAGAATCCAAGAAAATGGGCTATAAAGCAGATGCAATTTTAAAATCTCTCCTTGCTCTTTATCTTTCCTAGTGTGTGCTGATATAATTCTTTAAAACCTATTCATAGCAGGAACCCACAAAACTACGTGAACAGTCCAATTTACTGACAACCAGTTCTATTCCCAAGAGTTTAAAATACATAGATTTTCACCAAATCTCTTCCATCTAGAAGACATGTCCTCAATTTATCTCTTTGATCTTTTCCTCCCCCTCGTCAACTTTATTGATTTTTGTACCAGTAACTGACTTTGACCTTTGATTATAACAGTCGTGTTTCTACAAATTGAAGGGACCACAATCAAACCAGATCTGTAGCTTTTTTAGTATGTTCTTCCTGCTCGCCCCTCCCACTCCGTTTAATTGTTTTCCATCTGCAGCTAATATGTCGATGACCCAGTATTCGTTTCATCACACCGGCCTGACCAGCCATTAATACAATTGTAACATTCAGGATTTATGATTTGGCACACCAGGAATCGGAGAAGGGGAAGTCATGTCTGTTAATGCATGTCTGTACTCAGACATGGATTTCAAAAGCAGGGCTCACGGTGAGGGGCAGATGAGTGTGCAGGTGGGTAGGATTGCCCAGAACTGATCATATTTCACCATCAAAAGATACCCCGTGGAGACCCCAGTGTGGGCCATGAGCTGGAGGAAGCTGCACACATTTAGAATCGCTCCTCCAAAATGATTCGGGAGAACACCTGCCAGCCATGTGGTATGCAAATGAGGGGGCCCTGGAGAAGGGTTCTTTTTCCGATTGTTTGGTTTTATTCTTGAAACTGACTTCAAGAGTCCTGCTTTAGAAACCTCGGGAAGGATGCCGGCAGCTTCTTGAGGAAGGAAACGCTGTCATCTGTGAGGGACCCGGCCTGCCCAGCACCCAGCCCCTTCTCCTCATGACCCTGCTCCTGCGTGGGCTAGAGGGGCGTCCGCTAGAGGTGGCGGATCCCACCTGAGGAACTTGCCTGTCATCTCCTTGGGGGAGTCAGTGTACCTCATGACATCTGGAGGGCGTGTCACAGTCATGTGGTGGGGCGAGCCAGAGAAGGGGTAGAGAGCATCAGTGGGGTGACTGGGGGAGGCAGGTCTTCAGCCAGCCTTGAAGGAGGGTTCCCGTGTCAGAGGACAAAGGACGGGACAAACAGGAGGACTCCCCCAGGTCTGGCAGGAGCACGGAGTCCTGGCAGAGGGCATGAGGGAGACCTGACTGAAGATAAGAAGGGTCTTCACCTCCCTCCATGGTGTCTTGGGTCCTCTTAGTCGCTTGTCAAAGTGGATCTTCTCTCAGGAAAAACTCATACCTACTCATGATTTTATATAGACATTCAGGCATTCACAGACAATAAAATCTAGCCTGAAAAAATTAAAAAAAAAAAAAAAAAAAAAAAAAAGCCCTGAGTTAGAGCGGTAAGAAAAACTGGCAGGTAAAGTGAGGACATTGGTTTAAAGGCTGTAAATGAAGAGCATTATTTAACAAAAGGAAGAAGGGCAGAGACAGGAGAGGAAGGATGTTTCTGAGCCATGTGATGGTGAAAACAGTGCTTCAAGAAGATTAGCTAGGGGGCACTTAGATGGCGTAGTCAGTTAAGGGTCCAACTCTTGATTTCGGCTCATGATCTCAGGGTCATGAGAGCAAGACCCGCGTTGGGCTCTGTGATGGGCGTGGAGCCTGCTCGAGATTCTTTCTCCCCCCTGCCCCCACCTCACGACTTGAACTCTCTCTCTCTTAAAAAAAAAAAAAAAAAGTTTTTTAGTATGGAATTATCCTGCAGAGAAAACTGGAATATAGGTAACAGGAAATAATCCAAAAAAAAAAAATCTGGAGTAGAAACAAATAATTCAGACAATAATAATGACAGCGAGGCAGATGTAGCTTTTATTTTACCCAACAATCTAAGTTGCATACAACTAAAATATATTTTCTAATATTAAATAGAGTGTCAAAATGGTTAATTTTTAAGTGTTTCTTCTCGTGTAATAAAAAGATAAATATATTTTCTATATTCGTAGTTTTGCTCGATATGATACACTTCTTTCTGAAACTCAGAATTTTTATTTGTCCATTGATTTAATAAATATTAAGTGCCTATTAAGTGCTAGACTTTCTGGTATAACTAATTTTCTGTCCTCTGATGAATTTGGGTATTACTCATCTCATTTCATAAATAGAGGAAAGAGGGCCACGGGAGCATCAGGGGTGAAAACAGTACTAACGCATAAGTTGAGGGCCGGCAGTGCACCCACAAAGGTTCCAGACGCTTTTCTTCCTTTTCATGTCGAGTGCTGCGTAATACTGTACGATTCTCACCCTGGATAAGAGGCTCAGGGCTTAGGCTCTTTCTCCTGGACTGAAGCTCGCCCCTCAAAATCCAGTCCCTTCCTTCTAAGTTAATGTTCTTTCTCCCCCTCCCCAAAAAGCAAATGTTCTATGATACAGTCATTTCTGAAAATACCTCTTCATTAAAATTGTCTTGGATTTCCTGAAATATGATACCAAGATTCCAGTCTCCCTGTTCCCCCAGCGGGCCTCTGGGCACCTGTTTAGAGAGCTGCTAGTCCGGGGAGCAAACACCGATGGTGACAGGAAGAGACCCTGAGTGGCAGCATGGTCAAGGCTAAGGTCAGAATTCCAGTGGAGTCACCAGGCCTGTCAAATTAGCACAGTCCCCCCCAAAAATAAATGATGAAATGGGTATCAAGGCATCTATTCTCAAGAAGAGTAAAACGTGTGGATTTTAACAGTATGAAGCTAGCACATCTTTTGTTCACAGAAACTCCGATGCTCAGTGTCATATTTCTGGATGCCAGTCACACTGGGGCTGATAGGCAAAACCAGTTACCAGATAGCTATTTACCATGAGAAATATCTCTGTCCGTCAGACAGAACGGCCCTCTGCCTGGCAAGGACATTCCGCCTTGCAGGCCAGTGAAAGAGGAAGATGCCAAAAAAATTAAAAATAAATAAAGAGGAAGATGCCTGGGCAGAAGGTTGCTTCAGGTCCTGGCATCAGAGGAAGGGCAACAGAGATCATTTGTTAATTCAACAGGTACATACCTACTGCCTGGGGGAGAGCTGGCATGAAGCAGATGCTCAGTGAGAATACAAGAATGAGTAAGTGAGGGAAGGAATGAATAAATGAATGAATTGGGAGTCACTGTGTGCCAGACACCAGTTAGGCGACAAGACATTCCAACCAGGCAAGAGGGCCATCTCCTGTTGGCCTGACACAGTGTCTACTCGGCGGGGTGGATTTGGGGATCTTGATCTCCAATGTCTGCGGCTCTGTCTTTTCTGAGTTCCAAGTGATCAGCTCCGATTTTTATTAACACTTTTTCTTCCAACAATCCAGGCACTGTTTTTAGAGATAATCCACCCTGTTAAACAACTTAGCTTATCTCTGCCCTGACCCTACCTGTGCATATGCCCCTCCTATATATACCAGGTATAATCTGTTTTATTTGTCCATGATTATTTATTGATAATTTGAAAAAGTGAAAAAAGAGAAGCCTGGAAATAAATGTCCTCCAGAGCCCTTGAGCCAGGAGCAGACTTTTAACATGTAAACAACAAAAATGTGGGGAGTGAAGATTCCTAGCAGAAGCACCTCCCAGTTGTCAACTACTACACTATGGTTGAAACTTTGCTATAGTAACTTCCTTCTGTTTGCTGTTGATCTGGTTTCTTTTCCATGTCTTCCACATACTCCATGCGGTATGACTATTTTTCATAAGGATTTTTCAGAAAGATAAATGTGGTTTATATATTCCTAGCTCCAAATTCTCCCTCTAGCCTCTGAAGCAGTGAATAATGGTGCTTAGAATAGGTACACTTAACCCTCCTCAGCAAGTCACACTTGGAGCAGAGACTTGTCAGTGTCGATGCAAGTTCTACACATTTGTGAAGAAGCTTTTGTCTCCTGCCTTCTGGCCTCCAGATGGAGATGAAACCTTGAAATTATTTTTCAGTAGAATTGAAAGAAAAATTTTAATCAAGAGCTAAGTCTTCAGTAAACAACTTTTGTTTATATTCCTTCAACTACCAGTGTGGACAAGTTCAGTGGCTGCCACTGTTCTTCCCAGCTAAGTGGCCGCCATATTGCCAATGGGTTGTAGACTATGTTTGGAGTCACTTATTGTGTCATCTTTGAGTTTAATTTAAAAGTATTGCCTGGTAACGTGGAGTAGTCTCTAGTTTTCAAACTTAAATAGGGAGGCTTGGAGGAAGTGTCATTTATACCCGGGCAAACAGTGACCCTTCATGAGGTCTGCATTCCATATGCCCAGGGCCACACTCTCCATGGAGGACCCACTGAATGTTACTCTCCCTGCACAGTTTGCCAAAGAAGAATGAACAATTGCAACTAACAGCTTCCGCATAAACTGTCTTTGAAACCATAATTTTTCTTCACCAGATTAATTTCAACAGAGACTGGCCAATTAGCCAAAAGGTCAGATCACAAACATTTCTCACCCTATGCTCTTAATAAACCTGCTCATTAGTAGTGAGAACGTTTAAAGACAGGTTGCAAATTAAAAGATAAAACCAAAAATACACTGCAGTAGGTGGCATCCACCCATATTGTTATAGATGCCACGATGGAACATGTCCCTTGAGTAATGGAACTTAAACCAACACAGAATAATTGGAAGACAGATGATGCTGCTATCAAGCAGGCACTCCGTTTTAGATTGTTCCAAATGCTTTCCGAATCTATAAGAATAATTTACCAGTGTTCCTCATTTGAAGTAGAAAATTCTAGGATCTTTTCAAGCTGGTAGAAACTCTAAAAGTCTTGAAGTCCAGCTCCCCTGTTTTGTCACTGAGACAGTTGGAACTTAAAGCACAAATTGCTTTAAGTGACTTTCATCCCTATAAGGTCAAGTGAGTCATGTATACAAAAGTATTTGCAAACTGTACAGATTACCATTCACGAATATTTTTCAGAGATTGCATGCAACGTTCAACTTTGGAGAAACCAAATGTGTGTGTTTCCAGTCTCCTGAGGGGCCATTTGTCCAATAGAGGAAAAATCTGAGGTCACGTCTTTCTTCCAGGTTCAGCCCTTTGAAAGGATAGAGCTGTATCTGAGGACCCAGGGCCACAGATCCCAGTGCTGGCTTCCGGGGCCTGCAGTGTCATGGGCCATTTCAAAGCAAAGACACTGCTCTCAGACCCAATTCATCCAAAACTGAACAAATATTTCTGTGAACATACCATGTGTCTGGCTCAGACAGAGTTGGAAATACAGTGTTGACCGCAGGAACTACATAGTGCTGGTGTATGTATAAACAACCAGTATTGAGTTGTGGTTTTGCCATAAGACCAGGTCTGGGAACTACTTCAGGCTATTTCTCTCCCTCGCCAGTACTTCATAGGAGGTGGAAATGTGAGACCCAGTGCAGAACTGGAGCCATTTTCCTGACTCTGATGATCAGGTTCCTTGATCACACACCGACACAGTTTTGAATAAGTTTGCAGCAATTTAGGAACTTTCTGACCATTACAAGTTACTTTTGTGCCTTGCCTTCTTACTCAAAGGGATGCTTCTGGAAATTTTTTCTTACAGTGCCCCATGCTGCCATTGAAAATTTGAGATTGCGTACGTTGTGTGATATCTAGGGAATCAACTTATCTCTATTTTATTCATTTATTAGATTTATTCTCTTTTTTCTTAAATAAAAGCAGATCCCACTTGTACACTGAGAAAGGCTTAATTAAAGAATACAGAGACTAATGAAAGCTTTTATTTCTCTGGCAGTGGCCCCTGAAGCATGTGAATGTAGGTTTTTCCCTTTGCTTTACTTCTCCTTGACAGAAGGCAGCCAGATCCTTTGGGTCACCAAACCCCTCCATTCTGAAGGCCGCCATTCTTCTTTTTTTCTCCTTGATTGCCTTCTCTCTGGTTCCCTCTTTACAACATGAACAAGTACTCAAGATGAGTTTATGAGGGTTCTCTTTAGAGACAGGCCTGATGAATGCTCAGTGACTCAGCCAGCAAGAGGCTCTTGTGGTGTGAACATCTGTCACGTACCTCCCTTCTGAGGCTGCAAACACTTTCTCATGCGCCTCTCCCCAGCTCTTCAAGCAATATTGCCATACAACCCTTCCCAGGGATCAAGGACCAAAGGTCCCTCCTCCAGTAGTGGGGCCTCTGTCTATGTGGGGGGGCAGATTATTGCCACATGCTGCCTACCAACCCTTTCATTCTTTTCTATATAAGAGTTTCTCTTTGGAGGCCTGATCTCTACCCCTGTCACTCAAATCTGATTTGTCTGCCTTTATTATTCAGCTTTCCACATCAGGAATAATAGCAGCCTTTGCCTTCCAATTCACAGTGGTACCACTGCACGCTGAAAATGTTTATGTCACTGCCAGGGAGGCCTGATTCTAGAGGAGAGCTGAATATAGGCCACAAAGAGCAAAATCCAAATAATAGTTCATTTAGGTAGACGGGGTTTCGAGAAATGCTTTGGAACATTTCAGTTCCAAGTACAAGTCGTGCTAAGGATCACCCCATTGTTGGTTTTATTCACACATATTGCTTTGCTTATGCAACATGGCCACAATCAAATCTTTGAAACTGGGGTCCACAAATTCTTTCCATGTGCAAACATTATTTTTGTCAGTAGCTAGGATCAGACTTTCTTTCCCCTCCAAACAGCAATAGAGAAGAGAGGCTATTCCAGTAGAGAAGAGAGTGAATTCCAGAGTCAGACTGTCTAGGCTCAGATACCAGCTCTGCAAATAACTGCTTAATAAATTAGCTGCAATTCTTATCATTATCATCATGTGGATTCCAAAAGACATACTTTCAGTGACACATAGGGCAGTGCAGACTTTAATGTAGGTATAGTGTATACCCACACAGTTTTCATAAAAATAAATAATTCTATACCTGTTCATGCTTCCTTCCAGAAAGATGTATCAAGGGGAACCACTTACTTTTTCACCAATATCCTGCATCCTCCTCAGAGTGCAAAGATTATCATCATTTTGAAACAAAGGACAGGCATGGGTTGAAAAGATAATAAGCTATATCTTAAGCTTGGAGAAATGTATATTCCTTCCGCTTTTGAAGTCTTGCAGAAATTGAGTGGCTCTGATAGCAGCAAAGGACACCAGTCTTGGTGTTCTGAAGGCTTCCCTGAAGCACATAGAGTCAGATCACATGTAAGTGAAAACCACTAATTCCAAAGGCCAGGCAAGTTTTTTCGCAACAGGCTTTGTCCAAACCAATTTCTGAGATAAGAATACACAGGGATAGTTTAGACGTGAGCTTTGGAAGGCTAAGAAACCACTAGATAACAAATGGGGCTGAGAAATGATCTTATGGAAAAGAGAATAATAATGGCAGGGGAGCAGTGGGGGGAATAAAGAGGAAGATGTGTGCTCTTGGGCTCCTTCTTCAACCTGTCTGTGTTGGGGGGGTGGGGGGAGGCTAGTTAGGCAGACACCATCTTCTGCTTGGCTAGAGGTTGACCAGACGCCTATATGCGGTCAGTTACAATCTGCACCAAAGAGATAATAGACAGTGTGGAGCCAAACCAAAAGGAATTCCTGCAGACCACTTCTGAGATCCATTTCACACAGCAGAGTCCCAGGAAGTGCAGATGTCTCCCAAGCATTGCATGTCAGCTGAGGAAGAGGACCTCGGGGTCAATAGCTAATCTGGGCACAATGAGTTTAAAGTAAAAAGAACAACAGTTCTTTTTAAAATTATGTAACAGTATCATGGTTGTGTTCTTTAAAAAATATGGAGATACCCAGTGAAATATTTACATTCAGACAAGAAAATGTAGACACTTCACTGGTGAGTCATCATGCCCATGACTTTGAATGAAAGTGACTCCTACACTGACCCACACCCAAAGCCTCATCACTCACACAGGGGAAAGCAAACAGGATATTAAAGTTTTCACCAATAATTTATTAACAAGTTTCCAAAACAAATTTCCTGGCAACACAATTATATCACCTTATTCTACTTTTGTATGACACACAGAAAGATTTTTTTCTAAGTTTTCTTAACAGAACATTTGTATCACTTTCAAAACTTTTGAGTTTTGAGTTTGTGTGCCAGCATTTTCATAAATAAAAATATGTTGGTGTTTTTCTTCTTAAGAAAACCCATGATTGTAATTTAAGTCATCATACATCATATGTGATAGGAGAGCCATCACAGTTATTCTTTGAATGACTTTTTATTTTTTAATCTCTATTTGGGATTTTATCACTACACTAAATGGTTCTAAATGGTTAATGTATCTAAATGGTTAATAAATGTATCTAAATGCTTAAAAGTATGTATGTGTCTGTGTGTCAGAAATAATGTATTTGAAGACTCCTAAGGGTGGTCTTACAGATTTTTATTTTTAAATGCTTTATTTTAGTTAATTTTAACACATGTAGCTTTTGTTTAGGGAAAAAGAAAACTTCCAAAAAATATTATGACAATCTTAGGGCTCAAAGCCACTATTTTCATTTATTTCCTTGTTTAAAGGTCTTAAAATTCCTGGTAGGGGCAAGGAAGAAGGTACTCAGAATACTTGACTCATTTTTTTTCCAGTTTACTTTTTTAAAAAATGTGCTTCTTTATCTATTTTTTCTGTGACTTGAGACATAGTTAAGGGTGGTGTGGGAATGCAGGAAGTTTATCCTACCAAAGGTAAATTAGGGAAAACCACAATAAAAACGATGAAGGGGGTGCCTGGGTGGCTCAGTGGGTTAAGCCTCTGCCTTAGGCTCGGGTCATGATCTCAGGGTCCTGGGATCGAGCCCCGCATCGGGCTCTTGCTCAGCAGGGAGTCTCTTTCCCCCCTCTCCCTCTGCCTGCCTCTCTGCCTACTTGTGATCTCTCTCTCTGTCATATAAATAAATAAAATTAAAAAAAAAAGATGAAGGCATATAAAAATTTACAACAGAAAAGAAAGGAATTACAATAATGACTAATGGAGGTAAAATGAACTCACAATGGAACTAAAGTACTAGACAATATGAAAGTGAAAAATGGGAAGGGAGAAACTAGAATTTTAAAATACCAAGTGCCTTATATTTCTTAGGCAGAAAATGGGTATTGATTAAATATATCTTTATTAAGACATAGCAAAGGGTATCTACTGTATTATTCATTATCATTTTTGTTTTTAAATATTTTATAACTATTTTAATTGAATAAGCGAATAAGACAAAAGACACATTATTAACCAAAACAGAGATAATGTTTGAAGGGTTCTGACTCATGCCACAGACAGAGGCTTCCTGGGCTATTTGAGAATCCGCATGCAGCCTATCTATTAATGCTTGGTTTGTACCAATTTTCTCTTAATTAAATCTGACATGACCTTTTGGTGTCCAGTCAGGGTTGCATATGTTCTAGTAATGCACCTGGAAGCCAACATTCCATGAAACGAATCATTTAGGGAGAGCCATGAATATTTGCACACTCGACGTTAGCACACTTTCTTATTTCAGTCTGAAAGGACAATTTTAGGGAATGGTATGAGTCAAGTGTAAACATCAACATGTAAATTGTGTGTTTGAGGGGAAATGTTACTAATGGATATGGCAGGAAGCGTAAGCTTGATTTTCTGTTATGAGAAGAACACACACCTGTGAGCCAATTTAGAGCAAACGGGGTAATTGGCAAGTAGCTGCTAACCTGAGTGGGCCAGGCAAAGGGAAAAGACTAGCAGAGGGAAAGCCTACTCCAGGGTAAGAAGGGGTTTGTCCTTGTGTGCGAACCACTGGAATTATTAGCTGAAAACACTATTTAATGTCCTTATTTAAGTCATCACTTTTGACACTACTTCTAAAAAGGTGTATTTTACTATAGCTCCAATGCCTATTTTCTCTTTTTTATCGTCACTGAATGAAAATTCCAGTAGAGTGGTGAACATTCTGAACCCTGTAATTCTGGACGTAGAGGGTGCTTCACATAAGAGCTATCCTTAGAAATCTTATTTTAACATGCTACTAGTTATATTTTTGAATTAAGTTAAATAAAGTATTCTCGAGTTTTCCCCATCATAGAACAATCCTCAGTGTTTGCTTCTAATTCCTTAGCTGATTTGTATGGTTTCTTTTAAATGGTAATTTCTGGGAGGTGGGGGGAAGGATATTCTTAGCAATTCAGGAAAATGAGCAAATCACATCTTATGCACCCAGCCATCTCAACTTCGGTTTCCACTTTCTGCAGCTGATGCCAAAAATTATTCATAAAAATTCCATGACTTTAGCATTAGTAGCCTCAGGGAAGAGCAAATACACCTATCAAATAAGTGTTGTTAAGGATTATTAATGCAGAAGCCGACTGTTTTCTGTGTCACCATTATCGCTTTTGTGACACACGAGGCAGATTCAGTCCGTAAAACATCGTGGCATATTTTACCTTTTACATTTCACTACTGCACAAATGAAAAGCTACTAAATGTAAAATTATAGACGTGTTATGGAACTATCATATTGAGAAATCACATAAAGTTTTGTAATAAAAACTTATTCAGAAACCACTGAAGGGACAGCTAATGCTCTGAATGTTGAATAACTGACTTCGTAATACTTATTCTAGATTATTGCCAACAGTAACGATACCAATAATGGATCAAAAATTTAGGACCCTTTTATTTATGAACAAGAGCTTTAAAATAAATGCATAAATCCTAGGCTCATCTTTTTCTGTATCTGAACTCTACCTTCAGTGGTCTTTAGTCCTAATGGCGTGAACTGGGTGCTGAAGGACTTGACCAAGCCCAAACCAGGCCAGTGCCCAGAGCAAGGACTCCTAGGTTTCCTGCAGCTACTTTGCCTGTAAGGTCCCCGCCCCTTCCGTCTGTACTTCCGTCATTCAGGGTGTACCCCATACCACGCACAGCCCCCACTCCCACACCCAGGGCCAGTCCCATCACAGTTGCAGGATTAAGTTCACTAACAACCCTCACCCCCACCCAGTCTGCTGAGGTCATTTTGAAATCTAAAAAGTGCAGCTGGATTATCCTGTGTTGTCATCCCAGCTTCAAGGGCACTTGTTCTCCTAAACCTGTTTCTCATCTTAAAATGGAAATTTACACCATCGCGATGGTGAATAGATGAGATGTATACAGAAATCACACCTGGCCGGAGGGGCTCATCACTGTGCTTCAGTTAGTTGTTCACCATCCTTGTCATCCCCCTTCCCTGTCCCTCTTCCAGTCCAGGGCCCTCGCTGGGCTCCTTTGTATTAGGGACAGCAGGAATCCTGCTCAGTTTCATCCAAAACTCCCTCACGGGGCAGCCTCAGTCTCCCCCGTCTGATTCACATGTGAATCTCGTCTCTGCACCGGGTTACCTTCAGTGTGCCAGCTGTGTGAGGCCACCCAGAGGGCTGTCACCCTGCCCACCACTGCTCTGACCTTCACACCCCCGTACTCCATGTGCTGCTCAAGTGGATTCATCACCTGGAGCCATGCTGCCACTATCTTTGGGATTCCAGACGTTTCCACACTGCCTGGACATTTCCACTGCTGGTCTCTGCCAGCCACCTGCATGCCCAGGGAGCCATCCTTGGAATATTTTTACATTTTTTCAAAAATTTTCCCTCTCATTATCAATATAGAGCATCATCACTTTATTTACCCTTTTTTATTCTTCATATTCAACACACTCCTGTTTCTTGAGAGTTTTTGTTCAATCAATAAAATAGGTCTCTCCACTATGGACACACATCCATCTGCATCACCAGGAGAGCTCAGTGGCTCTCTTTGGACTTGGCCTTTGGGTAGCTAGACTCAGCTTTCCAGCCCACGAGGCCCACTTATGAAAAGGAGATAGACAATATTAAATATTTTCTAAGATAAAATGAGGATTGATATAATTAGAATAAATATGATATGTGATAAATATATTTTTACTACTTTATGGATTGAAGCATATCTAACCTGAAAGGAAACACATGAAACTTTCAGCCATGGGTTTCATCCAGAAAAATTTGGTGGTCCAGCAAAACATTCCACTTCCATTCAAATAGGCATTACCAGGGACACTTGGGTGGCTCAGTCAGTAAAGTGTCCGACTCTTGATTTTGGCTCAGGTAATGATCTCAGGGTTGACCACTGAGCGCTAAGCATAGAGCCTGCTTAAGATTCTCTCTTACTAGCCTGTACTGCTTTGAGTGTTCTAAATTCAGAGCATCCCAACATGAACCAAAATACTCCAGTCTCTAATATGATCAAGTACGGGTTTGAATGGCATTATTTAAGAAATAAAATTTTCCCATTATTTAAAATCATATACCCCATTTCTAATATCAGATTTTACCAATGACAGAAATATGTTTCAGATGAGGAAGGCAGAAATTCCTGTGTGTTTTCAGAGCCAATATTTCAGCCAATTGCTTTGTTTCACACCTGTAGGTTGTATACCTGAGCAGGGCCCCCTCGTAGTATTTGAGATGGGTGAAGGTTTGGTTGAGTGCGAGAAAGACTGCTGTGTATGGGGGCTTCTTCTCAGGGGGGATCAGTTTTGGTAGCATCCATACAGAATTAAATATCTAGAAATGAATCCTTTTAAAAATTAATCATGTGCCCCATGGAAAGTCTCCATGCATCTCCAGAGGTGTCCATAGCTTTGTTTGAAGTTCAAGTATCTTAGGACACTTACCTTACTGTCCTTTAAATGAGAGTGTGGTATGTTCCTGACTTCTCTCTACTTTATACGATTACAAGCTTCTTGAAAGTAGGAACTGTGTTTCTGTCACTCACCTTGGCATCCCTTCTACACCTCGAGGAGTCCCTGGCACAGAGCAGGCTGAATGCTCACCTTATAGATACAGTCTGCACACTCAAATCCCCACCAGGGCCCAACAATGGAGTATGAATGAGGGAAGCAAGCTAGGTCTAAGACCTTGGGCACAGAGAAACTGTGAACTGAATGGGTAGGCCCACATTCATAGGCCACCGTGGAAGACACACATTAAAAACACACCAGCATCACAACTGAAGGTAAATGAAGAAATGGGGAACCATGGCTCAGGTCTTAGAACACCTGCCTGACGAGATGACCTTCAGTAGGCCAAACTGAGACAGCGGAACTTGCAAACTTGAATTGACGCCTGCTTAGGAGGTGGATGATAGCATCTGGAGGAGGGCTTCTCCTCTGGAAATGCTCCTGAGTGGGGGAAGCTCAGGACGTAGGAGAGGCTGGGGTGATGGAGAACGGGGCTGGGCCTGGCCATGCTCGTCAAGCAGTTGGATTTGATTCTGTGACAGTGGGACCCATGGTAGGTTTAAAGGCAGGAATCGACTTGATTTAAAAAAAAAAAAAGACGGAAAAAAGAAAAAAACACATGTTTGAAGAGGTAGTGTCAGGTGGTTGACATGGGTTTTACTCTGTTATATTCTTGCCAGGTTAGGATGACTGCACACACACACACACACACACACACACACAAACATACGTCGGCTAGAACCTCTCTGAGCTGCTTTTGACATTGGCGTGGAGGCAGCATCACACGGTGGGACAGACCTCAAAGGTCACCTCTACAACCCACTAGCCATGTGCCTTCCCACAGCATGCCTAACTTCCTCAGCCTCTCCTCTTAGTAAAGTGGGGAAGAACCATGGCACCTATTACACAGGATTACAATTTTTTAACTGAATGAGATGAGATATATAAGATACTTCATATGGCACCTGGCCAACAGGAAGTGCCCCAGAGAAGTTAGGTATTATTCTATTTACGATGAATAACAATTTGAATGTGTACTACTTTTCTTCCCTTTAAAAAACTCTAATGTGCCACTGGGAGCTTAAGGACCTTGACCTCTCAGCAGCTCTAGTTAACGCAGAAAACACACCGTATGGAAATTAGAATGTGAAAAGAAGAAATACAAGTCTTCTATCAAGATTTGAAATGATAATTTTTAATATCGCTCACTTCCCATGAACAGAGAACTCATCTGAACACAATAGAGCCCATCCTTGAATGGCTTTCACTTATGCTTTTCATTGCCTTTCTTTTTTCTTTTTTCTTTTTTCTTTTTTTTTTTTTTTTTTTTTTTTTTTTTTTTTTTTTTTTTTTTTGGTAATGCGCTGTAGTCCTCCCTGACCTTTCTTGTTGCTGTTCCTTCCTGGCTTGGTGGTGGTCACAATGGCCCCCCGCATACATTTTCCTCTCAGCAGAGGTCCCTGTAAGCCAACTATTGTGAGGGAAATGGAATGTATTATTGGCCTGATATTGAGATTTCAAGACCTTACCTTTCAAAAGCTTTAGTCCCACGAGGGGATGACTGTTGAGAATAACCTTCTTGGCTATTGTAGGAACATCTGTAAGGCATAGGCACTGCAGCCTCCGGCTCCCACCCAGCCACAAACTGCAGGAATCAGACAGCCGGCCTGTGCGTCACCACGGCTGTGGGTCACCGCTGTTGGTCCCTGGAGCAAGGGAGGTTTTTCAGAGTCCATTGTCTGCTGTTACAGATTCCTTGTCCTAGGAGTTGTTTGTCCAGCCTGGGAGCAACCCCAGTGGCCTATTACTGTCCCCATGGGAGATGGACATCAGAGGCAGAGGAATACTGACTCTCCCCTGGTGTTCCTTCCCAAATCTCAGCCCTGCGAGGGTCTGGGTGCCAGGGGTAACTGCCTTGTGTCCAGGCATGCATCTGTAGGCTTCCGGTGGCCAGGGTCTCTGAGACCCCACCAGGAACTGCCAAAATCAAAGGGAGTGGCTCTTGGGACCAGCAAAGCCTACCCTGCCCTGGCCTCTGGCATGCTTTTTTGATTTTATTAGAAGACATAGGTCTCTGCATCATAATGTATCCGTGTCTCAGGAGATAGTTTGAAATATATTATTCAGTATAATTTGACTAATTTCAGAGAGAAAAGAAAAACAGGACTGACCAGTGTTGCCCTAGAAACCTTAAATTGGGGTGCCTTCCTTTTTCTTTTCTTCCCCCCTCCGCAAAGAACAAAAACCAAAAACAAGATTGGAATAAGCAGTCGTGAAAATGTCTTGCATCATTAGCCAAGAATACAAGGCTCTCCAGTGCCCGCCCCTGAGCAGTTTTCTTGGTGAACTGCCACAGGGACCAGGTCAGGGAGAAAGTCACGCAGGGTGTCAGCAAGGGCTGCTCTCAAATACTGACGGGCCACGTACCCCTCGGCGGGAGGGCAGAAGAGACGAGGAAGACCAAAGCAAATCTGCACCAGGGGAGATGGGGACTCAGGACCCTCACCTTGCATGGTGTTTTGGTTTTTGTTTTCATTCTGGGATCAACTTAGAATAATCTTTGCGTTCAAATTCATTTTCAGATCTTAACCCAGACTGTTTTAGTTCTTCTGGATAACTGTCCTAATTTTAGCTTTGAAAAGAACGGTGACCCAATTCATTTTTCTATCCCAATCTTTTTTTTTTGTCTAACTTTTCTACCCTAATTGTTTTTTTAGTCTATTCCAATCTTTTTTTTTTACATCAGCACGTAAGAAAATCATCAAGACTACAATTTATATCATCAACCAAGTGAGCCACTAATGCTTCTAAGTGCCCTTTGTTCTCAAGATAACCCATATGTAGTTAGGTAAACATTAAAAACAACAACAACGGGTGCCTGGGTGGCTCAGTGGGTTAAAGCCGCTGCCTTCGGCTCAGGTCATGATCCCAGGGTCCTGGGATCGAGGCCCGCATCGGACTCTCTGCTCAGCAGGGAGCCTGCTTCCTCCTCTCTCGTCTCTCTCTGCCTGCCTCTCTGCCTACTTGTAATCTCTCTGTCTGTGTCAAATGAATAAATAAAATCTTAAAAAACAACAACAACAACCACAACAACAACCCTATCATCTTAATTGCCTCAGCCCCTTGGTGAGGTGGTGTGCCATGTTCCTCGATGACATTCTATGCGTGAAGTTCGTCTAAATCAGACAGAAATGGGATTCCTTGATTCAAATTGCTGCTATATAAAGTTAGACTAATCAGTAGATTCAAAACAAACAAATCTTTGGTGTTCCACATTACATCTCCATATGAGACCAGCTGAGAGGATGGAAGGTGGAGCCAAATGTTCTTGACGCTATGGGTCTGCAGTTCTCTGATACGCAAACACACCCAGACCTCACCTCACCCCAGGCCAATTAAAGCAGTCTATTGGGTTAGAGTCTCAGAATTTATTTTATTTTATTATTTAAATTCAATTAATTAACATTAGTGTATTTCAGAAGTTTCAGAAGTAAAGTTCAGTGACTCATCAGTCTTATATAACACCCAGAGCTCATTACATCATGTGCCCTCCTTAATGCCCATCACCCAGTTACCCCATCCCCCTACCCACCTCCCCTCCAGCAACACTCAGTTTGTTTCTTAGAGTTAAGAGTCTCTTATTGGTGTGTCCACCTCTCTGATTTCATCTTATTTTATCTTTCCCTCCCTTCCCCTATGATCCTCTGTTTTGTTTCTTAAATTCCACATACAAGTGAAATCAGATGGTGTTTTGTCTTTCTCTGACTTATTTCACTTAGCATGTACAAGCTGGTGCAGCCACTCTGGAAAAGAGTATGGAGATTCTTCAAAATTTAAAAATATTGCTATAGCCCAACAGTTGCGCTACTAGGTATTTACCCAAAGGATATAAACATAGTGATTCAAAGGGACACCTGCACCCCAATGTTTATAGTAGCAATGTCAGCAATAGCCAAACTACACAAAGAACCCAGATGTTCATTGACAGATGAGTGGCTGAAGATGTGGGTGGGTGGGTGTGTGGGTGTGTGTGTATGGAATATATGGAATATGTGGAATATTACTCAGCCATCAAAAAGAATGGTATCTTGCCATTTGCAATGATGTGGGTGGAACAAGGGGATCTCAGAACTTTTTAAAATCTACACAATAATTGTAATATGCAGCCAGAGTTGAGAACCATGGCCCTCGGTAGAGAACAGTTACTGGAGGCCAGAATGGCATTCTGGTTACCTACCTAGGGAAATGGGCTGAGTTGAGATACAAAGCCTCGAGTCTGGGAAACAGAGGAGTGACTTACTTAGTGGTTGGGAGCAGTTCCATCACAGCGCTCTGAGGCCTGCATGATCATCACTCTTATTCTGAAGAGACCCTTGCAGAAGATGCTCCCCACTTCAATGAACTGGAAAGGAGTAAAAACCGATGTGCTTTCCAGCTTCTACAGATAATCTCCGAAATACCCGTCGAAGGAGGGGATTCATACAAATATGATATATTAATATTATTTAATATTTAGACATTTTAATAATAAATAATACAAATTGATTCATTTATTCATTGAGCTTCTGCCATGTCCCAGGTAGTCCACAAGGTGCTACGGAAATTGTAGTAAACCGTAATAGCCGTTTTTCCCTCTAGGGAAAACTGGAATGAAGTAATCACAAGGGAGTCTAAAGCTAAGAAAGGGTAAGTGAGCTGCCCTTGGAAACTTACCCGGAGCCTGGAATATCTCTGGGGTGACTCCTATGGGCACTGAAGGGAGAAGTATCTTTTCTTCCTCAGGTACACACCTTCCACGATGCTGGAGTATCTAATTCATCCACTATATCCATTGTCATCAGAACTGTTTCTGGAACTTTTGGAGTAGGCAGCACAGGCCTATGGATCTAAGAAAGTGGATCTAGAAAGTGTCCGGGCCACCCATTTGTTTGGGGGTTATGCTGAGAAGACTATCTGTTTTCACAAAGATAGACTTGGGGCATTTTTTTCTTTGAATAAGTGACAAGCTATTCAGTACACAGTGAACGTTCCTGTCTACAAGCTAGAAAGGTAGTGATGGAGAGAGCCATGTTTACTTATCCCCTCTGTAACCTTCAATTGAAGTCATCGAAATCTTCAGCCCATACATTAGGAGAATGGCACACACATGCCAAGGGGCATGGGCTGAAATGAGAGGTGGCGTTCAGGGTCCCATAAAGGGACGAGCCGCAGACACATCAGGAGGTGGAGTCAGTCTTCACGGGAAGGATGAGAGTGTAGTCAGAGCAGCAAGGAGGAACAATAGAAGCTTCCGTTGTGGACAGAAGGGAAGGAGGTTCTGACAGTAAAGCAGGAGAAGAAAAATTACACAAGAACCAGCTGATAATTGGTCAAGAAGAATGGAAGGTGACTGAAGGGGGTTCCCGGGCGTGCCACCATTGCTTGGCGCCCAAACCTTAGCCAAAGAGGGACTGCTCATAAACAGCTTTAAACACTCCTTGTCTTTGTTCTGATGTTTCACTATTGATGAAACACCTGAGTGTGCATTAACTCCATGGATCCTCAGAATAATGCTGAGAAGTGTTATTGAGATCAGTATGTAGATACAGAAAGATGGTGACACTGAAGCTCACAGTGGCTAACTTGTCCAAAATAACACAGCCAGTTAAAAGACAGAGGCAAATCTCAAACCCAAATATTTGAGCTTCAAATCCAGTAATCTGCAGTGTCAAAGATCCTACAGTACGATTGGGTCCTGGTCCCAGCATGTGCCTGAACCTTCGTATGATTCCACACGTACCATGGGACTCTCGTGCCTTTGAAGTTATACTCCTCTCATTTCCTTGCATTTCTGCTTATCTTATAAAGACTTCTACTGTGAAACACCCTCAGATACGCACGAGCATAAGGTCGAGATTAGAGTTTTTACAAGTTTGGATTCAAACAAATTTTATATTCCAACTTCCCATACCTGGTACCTATAGAAATGGCATTTTGTAATGCCTGTCTCCCCTTTTTCTTCCCAGTCCATAAGAAAGAGCTTTTGAATACTCAAATCCCAAGAGCTGAGCCCAAGCTGCTGGTCATGTTCAGGGACAGGAAGTACAGCTACTTAGAAGTCTAACTTTTCTCTCACTTTTGGAAGTCAGATGGGGGAAAAAAAAGGATTAATCTGATAGATAGCACAGAAAAAGAAAAATATTAGAAACAAGAAAAGGCCATTTTTCCTATAGAGGCTCATTTCATTCTATCTACCATTTCCCTGGGATATCTGCCAGTTGTTAGCAGGAAGAGTAATGTTATCCATTTTTTAAAATTTCGCTCTTGAGTATTATGGAGATAAATAGCTAAATGATGGAGAAATAACTTTCTTTCACAGCAGTAGTTTAAGAGGGGTAGAAAGATCTTGAATGCAGATACATTTGATGACATGAGAAAATTCAACCATGAATGAAAAATTCAGTATTTCTATAGGTGCTGTTTGAGAAAGTGTCCCCATTTACATCAACACTAGAAAGGAGAGCCACGTCCATCCATAAAAGTGAGGGGACTGCCAGTGGGTATTCATCGGTTTATTTGCAAGCCCCAGAAATTTTCCAGTTGCAAACTTACAAAATTTAAAAAAAAAGTCTGTGTTCCGTTTTGCTGCAGGACCAATGCAAGAGACCATCTATGACTTCTGGAGGATGGTGTGGCATGAAAATACCGCAAGCATCATCATGGTCACCAACCTTGTGGAAGTGGGAAGGGTGAGTCGGCTCTCCACCTACATGGTCGCATGTTCCTTGCTCAGTTGGTAACATGAAGTAAGGCAAATATAGGCTTTTGAAGTATCATGTGTACTCCGGAAATCATGAACTACTGCCCCTCCTCCTCTCGTTTGCTGCACTTGCTTATAAATTATCAGTAAACATAGACTGAATTGCTTTCATTTGTTGCGATAGCAACAGACAGGAAAGGCACTCAAGATTTAAAAGCAGTTGTTATCTGGCTATATTGAGCACACAAAACACCTCTAAGCATGAACACTTGTTGTTGGGTGTCAAAACTCAAGGGGCGCTGCATTAGATGTGACTGCATTCCCTAACTTGGGAAAATTAACTCTAAAAACAGTGTGCAGCACTGGGTGCAATTGTTAGTGGGGCATTCCCGCATCTCCTCTTGCTTCCTTTTTCCTTTCCTGGTCCTCTGTTTCTTAACCTGTAAAACAGAGATCACCATCTGCCCCTGAAGTCTTGTGTTACTTGATCTGGAGGAACCGGTAATGAGAGCTAGTTTTGTTTAACCAGGAAATGCTTGCATAGTTATGACCTTGCTAGTGGTAGGATTATTTCCAAGGTGGAATTTAAAAATGAGGAAATACACAGGGTTCAGTGGCTCTGCTCCACTCAAGAAGCCATTATTCTTAGAGAAGGTTGACCTTGTGAGATTGACCCTCAGCACCAAGGGCAGCCTAGAGATTAGCCTAGAAGTGAAATATGGGGGCAGACACCATCCAGGGGTTGTTTCTTAGGATTCTCGGTGAGCCTTAAAAAATGAGGAAATCCTGTCATTTACAACAACGTGGACAAACCTGGAAGACGTCATACTAAGTGAAACAAGCCAGTCACAGAACACATGATTCTACTTATATGAATTCTCCAAAATAGTCACATTCATAGAAGCAGAGAATACCATGGTGGTTGCCACGGGCCGGGAGGAGAGAGAAATGGGGAATTGATGTTCAGTGAGTACAAAGTTTCAGTTACACTAGATGAATAAGTTCTCGAGATCTGCTGGAGAAAACAGTTAACAGTGTGGTTTTGTGCACTTAATTGGTTAGGAGGGTACATCTCATGTTAAGTGTTCTTACAAAAAAAACAAAACAACAAAAGGATGGAGGAAACTTGGGGAAGTGTTGGATATATCTATTACCTTGATCATAGTTGATGCCATCAGGATGTATACACATGTCAAAACTCATCAAGTTATACCCATGAAACATTGTATGTTATAATTGCAGAAAAGCTGTTTCCAAAAAAGGATTTTCAGAAGTATCTGGAGGTGCAACTCAAGAGAGACGTTAAGAAGTGGGAGATACTGGGGTGCCTGGGTGGCTCAGTCATTAAGCGTCTGCTCAGATCGTGATCCCAGGGTCCTGGGATCTAGCCCTGCATCTAGCTCCCTGCTCTGTGGGAAGCCTGCTTCTCCCTCTCCCACTCGCCCTGCTGGTGTTTCCCTCTCTCACTCTATCTCTCTCTGTCAAATAAATAAATAAAATCTTAAAAAGAAAGAAAGAAAGAAAAAAGTGGGAGATAGTTCTAATTCTAGCAAAAAATAACAAACTAAATAATCTGAAAACCCTGTACAAGTATATATGTTAAAAATATTTAGCTTAGCTCTCAAAAAAGGAGACTACTAGAAACTAGAAGAACGAGGACCAAAGAGTGGACACAGCCGCTGTTTTCTAGAGCTAGGTGGGTGGGGAGGGTCAGTCTTGGAGGGAGTGGGAGGTCCTCAGCCTTCGAAATCTTGGATCTTGGGTTTTACAGCCCGCTGAGAACAGGAGGTAGGCCTGTGCAGGACTAGGAATTTGAACTGAGGCTGCCACAGGAAACCTAAGCCTGTAAAAGGTAGACACTCAGAGAAAGGACTGTCCAGGGAGAGGTGGAGGGAGGGAGGTGGAAGGGGAAAAGCCAGCCGGG
This sequence comes from Ailurus styani, assembly GCA_002007465.1. Taxonomy (NCBI): domain Eukaryota; kingdom Metazoa; phylum Chordata; class Mammalia; order Carnivora; family Ailuridae; genus Ailurus; species Ailurus styani. Next base: position 2,449,308 of record LNAC01000175.1, on the reverse strand, counting down.
CACCAGAGCTGGGAAGTGAAAAGGAAGCAGATCAGTGAAAAAGCACTTCCACCAACTCATGGGTCAAAGTAAAATACCCTGATACAAATCAGAGCATAGTTTGAACCTTGAATAAAGGAAGTATCAGAGAGTAAACTTTTAGGACACAAATAAAATAGTACCTAAAAGGATGGATATGTTTTTCAATGTTGTTAGGAAAGGAGAGAGACTAAGCATTTAATTCAAGAAGATACGTGAAGAAGAGAGTACAACTAAAGATAAGAGGAAGTAATAAATAGAAGAGAAGATAATTGTTAAATAAAAAGCAAAGAAACAATAAAAATAAAATCAACAGAATCACAAAGGCTTTGTGAAAAGATTCATGAAATAGACATCTGGCTATCTGAAGTAAAAAATGGAAAGCCAAAAGCTTTAGATATTTGGAAGAGGATAAAGATTCTTTTATCATAATAGATAATATGTAAAAATAATCAGTTTGAAAATTGACGTAAATTAGGTAAGTTTCTTAACAAATATGATTTTCTAAAACTTACTCAAAAAGAAACAAATTCTAAATAGACATTAATTAAAAAGTGAATTATAGTTGAAAACTGACCCATGGAAAAGCACCAGTCCCAGACATATTCACAGATGTGTTCTACTAAATACTCAAGGAATGGAGAATCCGGATCTTATAAAAATATTTGAAGAGATGAGAAAAAGCAAGACTGCTCCCCCACTTTATTTTAGGAGACCGGTATAACTTTGACATCAAAACCAGACAAGGACATAGGAAAATAGAAAATTATAGGTCCCACAAATTAGGAAGAGAAAAATAGACCAATGGGTCAAACAGACCAGATGTTGACTATGGCCATGTGAGGAGAAAGCATGAGCTTCACAATCAGTTGAGTTGGGAACGTTTGGTTATTCACGTGGACAAAAAAGAAAAAATCATAAAACATCTAAAAATGAATACCAAATAAAGACCAAAATGTAGCTTTAAATTAAGCTTTAAAACTTGTAGAAGAAAATATTTATGACTTTTTTTAAAAGAATGTTTCAAAGATACCAAAAGTTTAATATGCTAAGAAAAGAATGGGGACATTTGACCTTATTAAAATGGAAAACTTTATGATAAAGGATATAAAGTGATAAGACAATAGGGTAGATACGAGGAGACCAAGTATAAAAACTTACAAAAGCAATATTTCATGTCCTGAAAGTACAAAAAACTGTTTCTCATCTTTTAGTTCCCACTGCTGGGAGCCAGAGCGGGAGAGCCAGCTTTGGGACTGGATGGCAGGTCCTCACTGGATACCTGGTCTAGAAGGAGCCATCCAACCTCTCTGCCACCCACCTTTCACCTGGGTTATGGGAATGTCATGGCACCTGCTTCATAGGGTTCTTGTGAACATTAAGTGAATTTCTATGCACCAGGTGGTTAGAGAAGTTCCCAGCCCATTCTGAGGACTTCATAAATATAGATATTAGTGTCACCCTTATCTTTCCACCAACAAACGTAAGACCTACAGTGATGTATATAATTACCTTTTCCAACCCATTCTTTTGCTGTGAAACCAATAATGACTCCTGCAAGAAAAATGTTCAGCGTCATCAGAATTGTTGGTCTCTGCATTCAGTAACCATCCAATGAAGTGAATGAAGGAGAGGTCTTCCAACTTAGTGTCAGCAATTAGCCTATGCTAGGGTAACATGAAAGAGCTAAACTAAAATTGTCTCTGTTTTTGTGTACGTGGGTTTCTTTCCCCGAAATGCATGTACAATGGATTCTGAATCCTTCATTCACATCACAAATATCTGCTGACTGCCTGTGTATGATAAGGAGAGAGATTTCTGGAGACTGCCGGCACAATGCCTTATTTCTGCCATGATCATACTCCTTAAAAGTTATTCACCACCTCAAATTTTACATATTTGCATTTACATTTTGAGTTACTTGGCTTTGGAAAAATGAAAAATAAAGGCCACACAGTGGTGGTCTATTCCTTCCATCAGGCGCTTGGACCCACCCCATACAGGGTGGTCACTGTTGCTTCTTGTGATGGAAACTATTCCTTTGGACAAGTAACCATGGAAATTCCAGCTAAAAGTAGGCAGCTGAAGGGGAGAGGGTGAATAGATTTCAGGTTTACGCACAAATGGAAGCCCATAGGCTTAAAGAAACTCAATAAGTTTAGGTCCAGTAAGCTTATTTAAAAAAAAAAAATCCTTCCAAATCCTTGCCAGGTTTGTGGGGATGTGGTCAGCTCTGAAGAATGCTCACCTCATTACCATCAGCAACATGGATTGGTCTGCCTTCAATTAGTAATGAATTTATTGGCATCTGTCCTTGAAATGTCTGGCGTGATTTGGGGATTTTGACAAGAGGTCACATTCCCTTGGGGGAAACGCACTACCCTTTTTCCAAGCCACTTCCCATTGTTAATCCCGCACACTTGTTTAGAGATTACTACCCCATTTTCCATGCTTAAAAACAGCAACAGCAAACCACCGAAGAAATCAAAATGACATGGTTTTTAAGGGCAACCACTACCTACTTAACATGTTTACTGCACATGGTGTGTCCTTCATGAATTAGGCATGAGCTAGGTGGATGCCTGTTTGTTTACCCAGACTTGCTGCTGATTCATTAAGTCAGAGCTGGGAACCCGCTCTCCCCTGATTTTTGCCCTGAAGCGTTCTGCATTAGGCGGCTCTAATTGCGGGGGCTGGAGCCACTGGGAAACCCTCGCTGTCGCAACACCTGGTGCCGAAGACACAGACGCTGCACTTCCCTCCAGCAGGGTCTCCGGTACATCTGCCAGGACCTGTCATTATCTAAGACTTCCTTGTCACCATCGTGCATCCCCTTTCAGCCCATGTGTTCTGGGAAGGGACCCTTGTCAGTTTTCCTGGCACCTGCCAACGGCTGCACACCTGGCATTTAAATTTAGTTCCGGAATGTGTTGTGATTGTTTTCCCTCTTTAATGAACCCACCTGAGGGACACTGAGCTTTTTATCCAGTCGCCTGTTTCCCAGGCATTCCCATTTACACCGTTTGTGTGGAGATTCAGAAACTCTGTTGTGTTGTTGTACTAATCCATCTGCCAAAAATCTTATAACCAAATCTGCAGGACTCCCAAAGGAGATTTTTGTGCTGGTAATTTAAGCTAATGATTTCTAAACATATTTAGTCAGTTTTATGAAGACCTCATTAGAATGTGACTGTTTATTAAAAATCCAAATGAGGTCTCATAGTCATACAGGAAAATGATTTTTGAGTTGCTCAGAAGAGTTCTGATAACAGGTGATAAAGTGGTTTGGAGCTAAGAGAAGCGAAGGCCAGAGATGTTAACCTCTATCTGTGGAGAGGATGCATGGAACCACCAAAACGGATGCTTTAAAGTTTATTATCAACCCAAAGAGGTTGACTTGGTATTTCTTTCACAACATTTGTTACTAAAAAAGTAACAAAAGAAAGAAACTTAAGATGAACACTAAATGTCAGAATTAACTCTCTAATTCACATGCAAGGAAGGTATATTAAGATTCCAAGTGCCCNGTAATCTCTCTCTCTCTGTCAAATAAATAAATAAAATCTTTAAAAAAAAAAAAAAAGAATTAACTCTCTAATTCACATGCAAGGAAGGTATATTAAGATTCCAAGTGCCCCTGTCACATATAACAAAGAACATCTGCTTCTCTCCAAAAACCACCAGATCCAGAATCAATGGAAGAAGAAGAGAGACACAAGGTTGCCCCTTTATAAAATGTGGAAATAATGCTTGATAGGAGGAATAACCTAGCTAATGCCTAACAGTGCAAAATACCAATAATATTTGTACAAAATATCTCAAGTTCTTCTAAGATGTCAAACTCATACCTGAAAAGGAAGAGACAAATTCTTTTTATAGACATTACAGAAGTTTCTCTGTCTTTAATTCTCATTATTGCCTTTTATAGATCCCTTTTAATGAACTGGATATTTAAGATTGATGTTTTGTGACCTGCATAATTATAGTATTAGCCTTTGATTAATTTATACTCATTCAACAAGCTTTCCTCACCATTTAGATCTACCATCAACCATTTCAATGATCCTATTAATGAAGCTGATTCAAGCTTTACCTCCCTCCATAACTTTGACACAAAAGTAGGGGGAAGTGGGCGCCTGGGTGGCTCAGTGGGTTAAAGCCTCTGCCTTCGGCTCAGGTCATGATCTCAGGGTCCTGGGATCGAGGCCCGCATCGGGCCCTCTGCTCAGCAGGGAGCCTGCTTCCTCCTCTCTCTCTCTGCCTACTTGTAATCTCTCTCTGTCAAATAAATAAATAAAATCTTTATAAAAAAAAAAAAAGTAGGGGGAAGAAAAGAGCAAAGTCAGCACTCTAACCTATGATGATTCCCACCCAGGCACTGCCACACTTCACGGCACCTGTCACCAACATATCACTCAGGAAGCCAGGCACTCGTTGGTACTGAGCTCTCAGCAGCAGGAGAGGGACCCTCGATGGACCCCTCCATGCCAGCCAGCTCTTCCAGGAAGGATGACTTCCTAGCTGCCCCACTGCACATTGAGGGTTTCTCTGCCTGAAGTTTTCTCAGCTCCCCTCTTTAAAATGTTAGAAAACCAATGAAAGAGCACAATTTGTTTTATTCACAAATTAACCCAAAAGTAAGCTTTCTACTCCCTTTCTATTATTTTTTTTTTAATTATTTGCCCCGGGGTACGGGTCTGTGAATCATCAGGCTTACACCTTTCACAGCACTCACCATAGCACAAACCCTCCCCAATGTCCATAACCCAGCCACCCTATCCCCACTACTCCCTTTCCAGCACAACGTCTCCAACATGTAATAATATACTTACTGTATTCATGGCACTAAGAAATACAAAGATGTTTATGATGCACTTGTCCTCAAGGAACTTAAAAATGATAATAGAGAACCATTTAAGCAATGAGCTATAATACATGTGAGTCACAAGGATGACAGCACCCATGCAGGGCTAATTCTGCCTGAGGAAACAGGAGACATCAAGGAGAACACAGCGAGGAGCTGGGTCTGTCTGGGAGAAACGGGGCCATAACCACTGTAGGAAAAACACAGAGAAAGGGAGAAAATGGCAAGATGGGAAAGAGTGAGTAGTCTGATACAGCAGTGAGAGCTGCTGGGGATGGGCAGCTAACTGAGGCCAGAAGGCTAGCTGTGGCCTCCTGAGGAAGAGGCAAAGGTAGATGCAGGGAGTGGTGGTGTGTTTGTTGTAATGGAAGACATCAAGCTGGTGAATCACATATTCTAATTAGCGTTGTTGAAAGACAGTTCTAGCAGCGACTGCAGAAATGGTTAGAGAGGTGACAGAAGGCATGGAGTCAGAGCAAGACCCCAAGAGCAAGGGGAGAGATGACGTGGACTTGAGTTGTGGCAGTGGTGTTGGGAAATTATGGGAGACACACAATTTGGGTGTTATCTTGGGATGCTAATAAAGGAAAAGAACTGAAATGTGAACAAGGTTTCTACCATTATGACTTGGATTGATGTGAAGAGTATTAACTAAGAAGAGCAACCCTTCTCTCTACCCCTTCCCTCCAAAAAAAGAAAAGCCAGTTTAAGAAGAAATCCACATGATTCCTTTTGGGCATGCTGAGTTTGAGACACTGAATGAACAATGTGGGGCTTTCCAGAAATCTCTGGAGGGATACATGAGCTGAAGACATAAAGACTAACTATGAAATGTGTGATTCTCCCTTTGTTTACTGAACATCTACTATGTGCTAGGCTTTGGGCTAGACTGGGGACAGTGAGGTGAAAAGATATGACAGGATCTAAGGGATAGAAAGACAGGCAAACACAAAAGTTACAATGCAAAGTGACAACCACTGTGACAGAAGCATGGCATTTGTGGGGAAAAAACAGAGCGAGAAAGAAGAGAAGAAATGAAGACAGAGCACCAGAGAATATCTACTTAAAGGCAGACAGGGAAAGAGGAGCTCAGAATGGAGACTAAAAATGGTGTACAGGAGAAATAAGGCTCACACTAAGAGATCCCAGAATCCTCAGTAAGAGATGATAAAGTTTCAAGGAAAAGGAGAGGGGAAGCAGTGTTGACAAAAGTTGCAGAGAGGCCAGGTACCTCAGGGGAAAGGTAGGTAAACAGCAGAAATGTATTGAGCACCTACACTGTGCCAAGCATTCTACTCAATGATGAAAAAGCCTTATTTCTTTTAGTTATCGTGGTCGCTGTCTAGGATACGTGCAAAGATTTCTATTTTCTAAGTTAGCAAACTACAGCTCAGTGAGGTCAAATAATTTGGCCAAGGGCACAGAGCTGGAATGTCTAGAATGTTTTGTTCCAAAGCCCATGTTCTGTTCACAGTTCCGTAGGGCACCCCCCCACACCGTCTTTGGTACACACCAGGTTTCAGTGGTGTGGTAACCACGAACACAGTGACAGTGGAACAGTGGCTCTGTGTGTGGTAAGGATAGTAGAGTAGCTTGTTCTTGGAGAAGTAAATCAAAGGAAAGAGATGGAGAAGCACCTGGAGGTGAGCAAAGCTCAGGATGTGATTACAGTTGGGGGGGGCCCACATGTGTGGGGCTGAGCATGTGGGTGTTGGTGGTGGTGGTAGGGTAGATGTTAGCACAGTGGGGAGTCTGAAGAGAAGACGCAATTGGAAGCAAAGACTGAAGGTACACGAAAAGAAAGGGTGGGAAGGGATTCCTTCAGGGAATGAGCCAGGGCTGTACACCCATCAATGTGTATAGGCACAAGAGGCTGGAGCTACAAAGATAAATTAAGCATGTCCACAGGAATGGGAAAGCCAACAAGGTGACTCAAGTCTATGACAGAGGTTTCAGAATGCTGTGGTAGTTCCTACAAGAGGCCCCTCATCAGCCTGGGAGCTGAGGTTGGAGGAGTCTGCCAATAAAAGCTTCCAGAAGCTGGTGCATGGGGCTGAGTGTGGAGAAGCAACTAGGATTCAATCAGCAAAGAAGGGAGGGATGGTGCTCTAGGCAGAGGGAACCACAGGTCCCCTAAGGGAAACCGCAGAAATGTGTTCAGAATGATCATGGAGCAAACGAATGCTTTATCAAGGAGAGCTGGATGTACCCTGAAGGACTGAGTGACAGAGTGACATGGAGAAAGGGACACAGAGGAGGTGCTGCAGAAAGGGAGGATGTAATCTAAAGGCAGAAAAATAGCCACTGAATATAACAAGGAAAAGGTCTTCAGTGACCTTCTGCCTGAGTAGTTTCAGAGGGATGACCCATCAGGGTCCTTTGATTGCGTGCAACAGAAATCTACTCCGGCTCATTTAAGCCAAAGGGAAATCTCCTGAAAGAATGTTAGGAGCTCAGCATCTTGATGAGAAGAAGGCTTACAGACAAGAGAGAAAGCAGTGTCCAGAGGGCCAGTGAGCGGAGGGACCTCACAGCCAGTCTGGTCAAGGTGCTGGTACAGAAAGGACACGTGCTGACAACTTCTGGGCCATTTTCACAGTGCTCGGGGTTCCAGTAATGGGGACAGAGCATCTGACTCTTCCAGGTTGGTTCATGTGCTCATCCCTTGCTGTCCAGGATCCTGAAATGACAAGCCACCCCATGGGGAAGAAGGAGCTCCCCAAAAGGAAGTCAAGAATACATTAGGGAGTTCGAGTGATCAAACAACATGGATTCGCAACAGACGGGGAGGGCTGAATGCAGTCTGCAGGGAGGGTCAAGACCAGAGTAGAAAATGAGGGCATACAGACTGAGTTTAATCTTGTCAGAAGCTTAGCTGAGAAAGGAAGAGAGAGAAACATGGCAGCCAACAGAGGGGCATTAACAATCAAAGGATGTTTTATAGGTGGAAGACCTTTGAAAATTTTATGTGTCGAAGAAAGAATCAGGAGAGAGAGAGAAATTGAACATTAGCAAGTGGACAGCCAAGGGAGTTTTTCCCCTGAGGGGGCAGGAGGGAGGGGCTGCAGAGTGCTGCTCTTCAGTTCAGCCTTATGAGGGATGACATCTTGTCCTCTGAGCCGGCAGAACAGAGACAGATGATGATGCATTTAAATAAATGGAACCAAAAGATAAACAACACCTTGGAATTGTACCCTCTCCTGATAACATTCGTTTTCCCCTTGATGATACAAGCAAGGCTGTGGGCTTAAAGACTTGAGAAGGTTGGGATATAGCTATTTTAGGGAGGCCCAGGAACACAGGGGAAGGAAGGGGGTTGGCCTGGGATAGGAACTGGCATGCTCCTGTCTTAGGAAGAAGGTGAGACTAGGGAAGGGAAGAAGCAAGATGCGGTTGGTGGCCAGAGGGGCCAGGCTGCACGAGGATCCTGGGACAGCCAGTAGCCTGAGTCCTCACAGAACTGACCGAAGTGAACACGAGGAGCATTTCTCGGGGACTAAACCAGCCGGGTCTCACTGCTCAGCCTTAGTTGACGCATCCTCGAAATGAAGGGACATGGGCCCGATGAGCTTTAAAATTCCATGTTTATGTGAAGAATATTTGTATGTTTATTGTTTATGTTCTGGCTCCGAGATCTGTTTGAATAAGAGATGCATCGGCAGCTGACCTCTGTTTTAATGCCTGTGGCCTTGGGACCTCCCTCGCGCTCACTGTGTCCGCTCTGAACACCCACAGCAAGAGGAAAGTACGGAGTCTGGATTTGCAAAAGGGAATGATTCAGGAAAAAAGACAGAGTGTCGCTTCCTCGGGAGAGAGCTGTCCACTCCTATTTCTTCCGCACTATGATACACGAATTTTGTAGATCTAGAGCGGAATGTTGCAGTGTGATTAGGTACCGATGGGGCGAATTCTGTTGGTGTTCTATCTATGTTTAATTTATGCAGACCATAGAAGATGCTCAGTCTATAATTCATAAACTTCCTTTTCAAAATGATCTAATCAGGCTACAGTAAATTATTATTTGGGGAAGGTGTTCTTTTCAAAAGTTCTCAAAATTGCCTGTCACAATCCACTGGTTTATCAAGGGACACAATCGAGCAATCATACATTTCTGATTAGTGGTACCACCTCTGTCCCCTGCGTGCAGCAGGAAAGGGGTCTCGGAGAATGTGACTCCTTTAGAGAACTCTCGCAAGCATTTAATAATAATATCTATGCACACCCCATTATGGTCTGTGTAGCTGCAAGTGTGACTTTCACATCTGGAAGACTGTCTCCTGGTGCATAGAAACAGTTCTTTTGCTCCCCCAAGTCCGATAGAGAATCAGCATTGTTACTTAATGTCCATCAATCCAATTTGGATAGCAAATCTATGTAATTGAAAGGTAAACTGGTATAAAGAACCTGGAAAAATGGGCACAACTGTAAAACAAACTCATTCCACTAAGAAACACTTCATTAACTACTAAATTGGGGGACAATTTTAAAAAACATGAGATGAGAGGAAAACAAATACTCTCAGAAAGAAGTGAGGAGAAAATCACATAACTTTATTCTCCAGTCTTACTGAAGGCTTAGTGTGTGCTTTAAATTATGAAGTACTGCATTTTAAGGCTCAAAGTCATGAGGTTTCTTATGTAAACTTTGATACCTATCATGCTAACCCTAATTTCTGGAAAATTTATTCTGAATAGTGTTCCTGTAAATTAATATTTGTGTTTGTGTAAGAAAGTGTGCGTGTGTGTGTGTGTGTGTGTACATAACCTACACTTTTTGAAAGGCGAGCTACTCCCCTCCTTCACATTTGCTCACATGGGTAACTAGACTAGACTACTGTTTCACAACTTTAACAATCCCTGCACCTCATAAAAGAATCCCAGATATGTTCGACACATACACACACAAACACACACACACACACACTCCCTTGCTCACACATCCCTCCCTCAGTTTCATACATGCTCTCTGCCTTGTTGGGAACACCCAACTGCTCTTCATTCTAAGCGCAGACCGTTGTGTCTTCTGGATTCCGTATGAATTGTCACCGTGAATTAATGAATTTCCCGTGGGGAAGACAGAGTCAGTCTCCTCTCTGCTTCACACACCTCCTGTTACCCTGCCGTTGTCAGTGTCAGAAACCTTAACCCCTCAGAGTCTTTGTTCGTCTCTCCTGAGGTTCCTTTGTTGCACATACAACTCCTTACCGTGTGGGTATCAGGTGACCTCTTCACCTGCTAAAGTGGAGGGCCAGGAAGACAGAAGGGAGGATCCCTGCCTTTAACACATTTACAATCCAGTCTTAGAGGCTTGGCACACAGTGGTGTACCAGAAGGGACAAAACACCCTTGGGTACCATTTTGCCTGCCCCCCTGCCAGAAGACAGGCCCCTGTGAGCAAAGGCTAGCTTATCTCCTCTGTGAATCCCAAAGGCCCAAACACATAGAAAGCATTGGAAATTAGTCAATAAGTGTTTTTTGAAGAAGTAGAAGAGGGAATATATAAGCTGGTACAAAATAACTTACTTTATATGAGGGGAATCTCTGTTTGCAGCCCTCCTTCCCTTGCTGTCTTCCACGTTGGGAGAACAGGCTGAGATCTAAAGTCACCTATTTTTGTACAATGAGGTCATTATGGGTGTGAATGGGGTTCACTGCAGCTCTGTTGGCTAGGACAGAAATAAATCTATGTTTAGATTACCTACCTAATTAACCCTGTTGTATTCATTCTCAGCAGTTCAGCCTAATCCATTATGTCCCTTAAAAAAAAGGCAAAGTGATTTTTTAAATTTTTTTAATTTTATTTATTTTATTTTATTTTATTTTTTTACCTAATGGACGATGAAGTATAAATTAGGCTTTGGAGCCAATTCTTCACCTGCTAGGAGTCCTCTGATGCTTTCCTATCAGCCATCTCTGATCCTGGCACCATGTGGGGTATTGCGGATCAAAGCAAATTCGCAGGTCTGAATACCACGTGTCTCTCAGCACACGTTCTCCTGGCTCCCTGGGTAACTACCAGTGTCACGTGGGTCACCTCTTTAGCATTCATTAGCCGACCCCATGGAGATTACAGTATGGGGGTGCCAGCATTCCCAGTCACCGCCGTCGAGCCCTGTCGCTCACTGTGTTGCCACAACCGACTGGTCCTAGAAAATCCTCATGCTCATCTGTGCCTGCGCTTCCTGAAGAGTCACTCCTTTCCTGGCCTGGCCTTGGACTCTCTCTCGTCTCAACCTCTTCCCATAAACTCGATTGGCCATTGTCTAGGTGGTCACCTCCCTCAGTGTTGGGGGTCAGGGGGAGTGGCCTGTGTGGGCAGCAGACGGCCAGGGTGCCTGGGACCAGGGCCTCCTAGCCTGAGAGTTTTCTAGCACAGTCCCAGTCACGGGGGTACCTGCATGGGCAGCACACAGCTGTAATTTCTTGGCAGGGTAATTGGATGCAATTCGGGATGATCTCAAGGCTGCAGTAGCCCTCCACCTTTGTTCTGCTCACATGAGCACCTGGAAATTGCTTTTTTCCCCCCACTTTTCACACTGTGGTTATAACCCATTCTTCGGTAATTTTTTTGAAGCCCACAGTAAGTGATGTCCTATCTTGAATGCAGATTTTTTCCCCCTTCTCTACTTCCTAGATCTGCTAACTTCATCTTCTGAGGCCTTGCTGTTCCTTGCCCTAAAGGCTTGGGGTTATCTGGCTGAGTAAATCCGGGGTGCCTTCCCGAGAAAAGGGCCAAATAGTACAGTGAGTGGTTTTATGACTGTACACAGCTTCTCTCTTTTTGGGTTTACCTCCCTTCACTTCAGACTGTCTCCTTTGAGATAGAAACAGAATCCTAGTCCCTTAAAACTCTCGATGGACAGAGAATTCTTATTCTAGAAAAGCAGGATACATTCGTCATCTCACCACAGATAGATTCTTTTATAGATTCTTGTTATAGGGTAGAGAAGCCAAAATCAGGAATAAGTTTGTGGGAGTTTCAGTCCATTCAACTGGCTGAATCACATATTGCCCATACTCAGGGTAACTTATATGATGCTCAGTCAGGTATTAGGTAGGTCCCTAAATCCTATGTCCCTAAATTCTTCAAAGTCTCTTGCTCTGTTCAGCAATTCCTTTGATAACCTAAGGAGGAGGACAGAGGAACAGACCAAGGAAGCTAGTGATTCGGGTACATTCCTCTTTGGTGCTTCCTTAATCCCTAGAGCCATTGACCTGCCCAAAGAGATTCACTGGAACAGGGCCATATTCCCGGACTCTCTCACAGGAATTTATCCCAGATCTGTGTTTCTGAAATTAAAGCTGACTGTCTTCCCAATCCTGGCATTGACCATAGAGTGTGAGCTGTTGTAATCAAAAGACCACGTGGTGAGCTACACTTCCGAACCACAGAGGAGCTGGCCCAACTGTTAGGGGGCACAATGACAGCTGCCACTAAGAGCTAGTGGAAATTTCTCACCTGTCACCCAACATGGTGGGTCTTTAGGCACTGCAGGGTAAACATTATGCTATCCCCACTTTCTAGTTAATAAATTGAAGATTTCAGACATTATGATACTGGCCCAAGTTTATACAGCTAGCAACTGTCAGCTCACAATTAAACTTCCAGAACCACACTCTTGACCACTATGCTCTATGGTTTCCCAAAAACCTCATTCTAGAGTCATGTAATCAGGATAATTCTCAAACTTGGGATAATTTGAACAGTCGTATGACTTACTCTCCTCATCTGCCAATAAGGAAACTGAGAACCAGGATCTTTCTGTGACTTTCACCAGGTCACACGGCTAGATCATAATAGAGCAGGAATTAGCCCCATGCTCTTCTGCATGCCAACCAGGCCTCTTTCCATTACACCATGCTGTGTCATCACTGAAGGTGATTTTCTAGAGAGGTTACCTTTTTTATCAGTGGTCCTTAAAAATAAATTTTGGGCCTCTGCCTAGAAAAATTGTGTGTGTGTGTTGGGAGTCATGTTTTCAAGAACATTTCTGCTCTATACATAAGCCAGAGAGGTTGTTTCCTGGCAGCCTAGGAGAGGCAGGAGGCCAAGTCCCTGAGCTCACCTCTAGAAACCCTAAGGTATATCCATTATGGTAATCACCCCCTCTGGCTTCTGCAGGCAACTGGCCACTGTGTACTCTGCAGCTGGTGACAGAAATACCTGACTCGTGAACCTGGGCAGTCCCCTGCCCCTAGATCCCCCAAGCCCAGCCGACTCATGTATGCAACCCCACATCTAGCTTGCCCTCTGCCCTTAGCCGCCCATTCCAGCAGGGCAGCTGGCTTGGCTGCAGAGAGCCCCAGGATGGTTCCAACAATGGCATGCACTCTCACAAAGGGACTAGTCTGCAGAAATCCATTTCCTGCATTCATTCACCACCTTTTCTCCAACACCCACCTTCTATTCCCAACACCGTTTCTGCTGTTTTAAAACACAGTACCGAAGTTCAACCAGGACAGTGTCAGAAGCAGCTGGAGATCATGAAATAGGGACTGTTCCTACTCCTGTTCCCCCTACCCCCACCACCCCGATAGGGACTCAGGACCATGCAGGCTTTCTAGAGATGCCCCTGCCAACTTTCTCCATTTAGAATGTCTTCTCTGCCCCAGCCATCCATGGAAATTGCACTTTGTCTTTCAGATATCGTCTGTAATGTGGGCTCCCTTGCACAGCTTTGAATCTCTTCCTTTAGAAATAGTGTTCTTTCCTCTGACTTCCAATAGCCATTTTCATTTTGTTAATTTTAGCAAACATTTACTTGTGCCAAGCATGTTCTATATAAGAGCTTTAGGAACAAGAATCTAGTTAATCTTCACAAAACGTTATTATTATCCTCATTGTACAAATGGGAAAACGGAAACACAGGGAGCTTAGGTAACATGCCCAAGGTCACACGGCCAAGAAATGAGGCCAAGCTTTGAACCCAAACAACGTGGCTCTGGGTAACATGCTCACGACTACTAACCTTGCCTCTCATTCTGCTCTGAGTTTGATATGTTATTTACATGCCTGTCTCTTCATGAGCATTAGAACCATAGCTCATTCCCCTCTATACTCCAGCAATGGCTGTCATGATGGGCTTCCAGGCTGTCTGAATGACTGCCAGGACCACCTCAATAACACTACCCTCAGCCCAGACACAGGCTTGGCCACAGTGATGTCACAAAGTGGACCCCTTCAGTTTCCTAGTCTGCCTCTTAATGTCTCCCAGCTTTGGATTATGTGTTTATAAAATAGAGATAATACTGTGGCCCCACAAAATAAGTGTGAGGTGGCATGAAATTCCAGATCATTCTAGGACTTAGGATGATTGTAACCTCCATATGGTCTAGTCAGAACAGTCTCAGGACTTGCATAAAGTCAACAGATTCAGAACTTTACAAACCCGAAAACTCCTGCGTAAATCTAAATTGTGACCCCAGTGAGAGAAAATATCTCAAAAATCTATCAGATTTCACTCTAAGAAATGTCTCCTTGGGAGATATTATAAATATAAATATAGATGTAAACATGTTATCATTGCTTAAAAGATTTCCAAAACTCATCTTTCAGAATGATCTTTAGAGTACGTGACACACACTTTCTGTTGTCCTCAGTGATGGAAAATCTCCCTCCTACAGCAGAAGGACTTACCTTTGGGGAATGGCTACAAGGCAAAACCAAATCTACTGAATAAGGTGGGAATGAGCTGTCTGAATATATGTGTTCCTTGGAAGAACTGATGCTTTCTGATCTAGTTGGGTAGGACTCTTCTCATCCACATGAACTAGAGAGAAAAGTAACAAGAGAGATTCTTCAGGTGGTCTATAAGATGACCCTTATAGTGCCACAGGGCCATATTAGTCCATCCATTTATTTGCGGTTGATGAAAGCGAATGTTATAGATATGGGTGTGGCCTTGTGCATTAGTACAAGTATTGTATGTAATATTCATTAATGGGCACGGTTGGAAAACCAGATAGAAACCCAGGAGCTTTGCGGTGGGGGTTTCAACAGAAGCTTGAAGTTTTGGGGGGAGGTGTTCAACAGAAGCTTGAAGACATGAACAGGGGATTTACTCAGGCTATGAAATGCTTTTCCCAAATTCAGACTATCCAGACCTCCAGAAGTTTGGGATTTAGTGCCAGTTTTAAAGTGGTCTTCAAGGATGTTGCCCAAGGGAGGCCCCATGGCCAAAGGAAGCAGGTCTGGAACTAAGAACCAGGAAACCTCTTAAAAGCCAGGTACTTAGGCAAAGCTTTGATCTACATTATGTTGGGTTATCTTCCCAACCTCCCTATGAAATCAGTGCTGTCATCCCATATTATTTAGGAGTAAACCGAGGCTCAGAGAGTGTAAGTCACTGGCTGCAACACCACAAGCTAGCAGGACAAAAGCACATGCTTGATGGAAATGCTTCTCCATCACACTAAGACCTAAGCAACGTGTATTTTGGGGGTATTTAAGTGAATGAATGTTTTTATTGTTGTGAGAGCACTGTAAAAAATTTGTTTTGGTTATAATAAATCTGTTCCCTTGGGAACTTGGCTGGCAACTGCTTTTGGCTGGGGATCTTTTTGGTAACTGTGCTTCTAGCAGTGTTCTAGCTCTTACTATCCCAGATCTCTATCAAAGCTGTACTCGGCTGGCCCCACACACAGCTATTAATAGAACTGTGGTCGCTGTCTCTTTGGATGGCTCTTGTTTTTAAAAAAAAAAAAAAAGTCTCTTGAAAACCTCTTGACAAATCAAAACTCTTTACAGTGACTTTTTCTTTTTCCTCCCTTCTACCCCTTTATAGTTGTGTTTATTAGCTCACACTATGGTGCCCCCAGTTTAAGACCTAACATTCGGTTCCTTAAGCCTCCTTAATTATGAGTTTGTTAGCAAAGAGTGTCCTAGGACCCATCCATGCACAATGCACATAAATAGACCTTCACGGTCTGCCCCAGGCTTCTTCCTGCCAGCTGCTAGAGCTGGTGACAGAAGACACCGGAAGAAACACAGCAGGTCATGATCCGGATAAAAATGAGCAATGGTTTCAGAGTGTGCTTCTGTTCTTCCCGCTCACCCGCAGCACCCCTCATACTCTCTGTCACTCCTACAAAGGCAAGGTAGCTAAAATCATTGCAAAGCTTCCCACCTGGTACCGGTTCCTGAAGCCAGACCTGGCAAGACTGAAGGAAGCATAATCCACCTTGAGTTCCCTCCTCGCAGAGAGCCTTGGACCTGGGACCAGCGCTTGGGTCTGCATCCTCTCCCTCGTGCCCGTCTAGCTCCTTACTTGGAGCAAGTCACTTGCCCCCCTGCACCTGCCTTTCTTCCACTTCTTCATTTTAGGACACAAAAAATGGAAGGAATGAAGAGGACAGGACAGGGGCCAGCGTGGCCCACACTGGCTCTTTCTCTCCGGCCAATCGCTTGCCCTCTCTGAGCCGCTGTGGGCAGCCATAGTCGGGAGAACACTGTGATTCCAAGAGCTGAAACCCAAGCACGAAAGCCTTCGGTGTGGCAGTTGTAATGATCTTGAAAATGAGTGGTTGTAAACTGGCTGTCTCTGGGATTCCTCCCAGCTCAATTGGAGAGGAGTCTCTTCCCTGCAAATCATAGACACCATTTCCTAAATTCTGATGAGAGTTCATCAAACCACCCTAGTGGAAGAATGGACGGCTCCCAAGTCCTCCTGGTCCCTGGGAGATGGTTTGCAGGAAAGAAGTGTAAAGGGGGCACTGGAGTTTCTGTTTGTTTTGTTTTCCCTGCAGAACCCATGCTCGCATGTCAAAAGTTTTTCCTTCTTCCTTCTCCAGAGAACCCCACCCCCTTTACCTCTCCAGGCCCTTCGTGGACTTGCTCTTGAACTCCTCTGGTCACCTGTAGTCCAGATCACAAAATCATCAATAATAAAAAGAAAAGAAGGAATATCCATATTTTTTTGAATGAAACATCACTGGAGCAAATGTTGTCATTGCAGGATATCACTTACTACAGTGGGTCCCATCCGTCTATAGTCACCTTCACGAGCAGGCCAGGCTCTGCAGTCAGCTTACATTGTGTGAATCCTTACAACTCAGCGTGTGGTCCACAGGCCAGCATCATCATCTGGGAACTTGCAAATTCCAGGGCCCCACACGGAATCAGAAACTGGGGTGCAGCCCTGCTTGTTTTAACAAGCCCTCCAGGGGATTCTGATGCCTGGCGAAGTTTGAGAACCTGCTCAAGAGATGTCAGGATGCTCTGATGGTAATGGTAATGTGCTGTCAGCCTCAGGTGCATGAAGCCCCCAGGGGTCTTCTGCCTTCGTCGTACTTGGGATCAGCTGGCTGGTTAAAAATGACCACACTCGAACAATTTTTTTTATTTAGGCAGCTAAAAATCCTGAAATTACTGTTTTCTGTACTGTTTCATGTTTGTGAATTTTAAAGCCAACAAAGCCACCCCCCTCCCCACACTTGGAGGCAGGGATTTCCTCATGCACCCCTGCAGCTCTCCCGGGTGGGGCGTGGCTGGGGCCTGAGCGATAGCCCAGTGGAACCAGCACCACCCCTGGGGCACCCAGGTAATTAGACAAGCCTGGTCAGAGCCTTGCTTTCTGGGGTGGAAACTGTTGCCTTGGATCATTGGGATGCATGGGAGGTACGGCCTGTCCTAGAAGCTGTGTGGGTAGCACGCCAGGCTGCAAACGACAGCCAAGCCTGGCCAGCAATCAGAGGAAAGAAGCATCTGGTTCTGCGGTTCCCAGGCTCCAACAGGTGCCCCCAAACCACTGGTCCTAACATCTCTGTACGTAGACCCTAGAGACCAGGAGGTGGCTCAGGCCCCAGATTCCCCAGGCATGGAAAGTCTACCTCTAGAAAAGCATACGTTCTTATTTTCTTTCTTTTTTTTTTTTAAGCAAAATAATAACTTGACACCAGTCCAAGCAGTTAAAAAGACACTAAAAGGAACCCAATTTAGAAAGGTTTTTAGGAGGCTAAAAACAGATGTGGCAAGCCATTTCAGGATATTCCAGGAGATGAGATGGAGAGGGCAGGCTTCGCAATGGCTCGTCCGCCTCTTCTGGGCCCGCCCAGCCAGGTGCGTGTGCACAGGAGAAGGTTCTGCCCATAATCACATTCTGGAAGGAAGCGGCCCCAGGGCTTCATTTCTGCTAATCACTGCTCTGCTCCTGTGATGCTCTGGGGCCTCCGGGCAGAGCGCTCTTAGCGGCCAATGTCTTTCCTCCTTGTTCACGGGCTTCTCTTGGAGGTTGGAGGGCAGTGGCACTTGGACCACAGCGGTGCGGCTGTAGTTAGAGGCCCTAGGCAACCCCCTGGGACCCCACCACCACCGCTTTCTGCTGCTGGCGCCTGGGGGTGCCTGGCTGCATCCGGCCTGTGGGGCTGCAGGGCCCACAGGGGATCTGGGGGGATGGGCAGAGCCAGCCATGGAGGGCCCATCAGGGTCACAGTGCCTGTGGAACCCTAGCTCTCCCAGGCAAATTGGAAGAACCATCCCGAAGAGAATCACTAAGCCATCGATACACTGCAGGGGTTTCTGGTGTCCCTGACTCCAAGGCACCGAAGCCCCTCACGCCCATATTTGTTGCAAATTTGGGATGGAGAGGGTAAGGAGTCTAAAATAGAAAGTGACCATGCGCTATGTCCTACACTGATTGCATTCTAATAAGGAATCTTTATCAGGTATGATGCACCCCGTATAGAACCGGATGCAGGTGCCAGTGTGTGTTTTGTTCTCTTGTAATTTTCCAAGAAGTACATAGGTTTTTGAATTGTATATTCATTCCAGTAAAACTGTTTAATTTTAGACATGCCCATACACACTCCCTTTGTACCCATCCACTAGCCTCTGCTTGCATAACTGGAATCACTGAAAGGTAAAGGCAAGTCTCCCAATATAGAAGGAACTCCAGTATGTACCACGTAAGCATCTTTGTTAATTAGCATTGTGAAAGTAATTAGGCATTCTATAAGTGAAATTAGGAGTGCTATCAAGTTAGACATCATCACAAACATGCATGATCTGCCCAGATTCACATTACATCTAGGAAAGGAACCAGAGAAATTATCCTTCTTATTATGGAGTATTTTAAATGCAGCAAAGGTAGCCATAATGTAAATCTTTGAAATATTATATGTAAGCCATAATACTTATAAATATTTATACTTTATAAAGTCACAGATAATGTTCCCATGAGGAAAAAAAAAAGACTCCCAAAGAAGACTAAAAATTTAATGAGGACAGGGACTATCTTTGTCTTATGCTCCACTGTGTCCCCAGCCCCTAACGTGTCTGGCTTACATCTTGCCAAGTAAAGCTAATAAGGCTTGCGTAGAACTGCACTGAATCAGCTGCCAAAAAGTTTCCTAAGGAAGCAGCTAAGATAATGACCAGCCACGTACCACACTGGAAACATCAGTGTACCAAGGTGTTTAGCATTCTGGAAAAGGTCATCTCAGCCCATACTTCTTTATGTAAACACTCCCAATCTGGAATGTCCTTCCTACGCTGTTCCTATGATTTTCTCCATGAGATCAATTCTGTATGGATCTATTGCATGTTTAGTGTGTACAAGACACACTGGCAAATGTTGTGGAAATAAGCAACACAAACCCCTTCTTGTGTGGACAGGTAAGAAGCAGGATCAGGCAGTGTAAGAAGGGGGTCCTACTTACAGAACAGGCACATGTTATCAGAAGATCAAGTTGAGAGAGAGAGAGCTCTCATTTATGGAGGAAAGACTGAAGGGGTGTGGTACTGGAGATGTGTTTTGAAGAATGGATAAAATCTTCAGCTGGGAAGATATGAGTTGGAAGAGAACAGTCCAAACAGAAGGAATGGCATGAGTAGGGGTTTGGCTCTGGGCGAACTATTTGTCTTTGAACATAAAATATATGGGGATAAGAAGGACAGTAGTAAAAGATGTAGCAAAAAAATGTTAGTCATGGCCAAATAAATACATGCCAAGCCAAATTTAATTTCTATTTAATTTCACAGGTAGTAGTTGGAAATAGAAGCTTGTTAAGCAGGACAAGTGAATGCCACTGGGATTACTATTGGAAGGGTACTTCTGTGTTAGTATGGGGACAGTGCCCACACAGGAAGTATCAGAGCCTGAACTAAGATTGTGACCGAGGGAATAAAAAGTTGGAAAACATATTTGAGAGATCATTCAAAAATACTCTTAGACTGGGCAGTTGGTTTTGGAGAAGGAATCAGCAGATTCAATGCCTGGGTAACTGCAGAAATCATGGTGTCATTGACATAGGGAGTCAGACGAGGCCAGTTGATGGGGCATCAAGGATTCTCTTTTAGACGTGTTGTCTTTGTGCTACTGGAAGGATCTCCATAGGAAATGCCCATAGAACAAGGCAGAAATTGAATTCATCACTTGGAGAAACAGGGCTAGAATTACTGAAGTCATCCATCCACAGAGCAACAGCAACGGGAGTGGATAGAACTGTCAGAAATTCAGGACCTAAGAGGAGAGGCTGAGGACAGAGCCCCAGGGACCTCCACCTTGGCCCGCCCAGCCTCCTCCTTTTCTTCCCTCCTTCCAGGCTTTCACTGAAGTCTGGAAGAACTACAGGACCAAAAAAAGCAATTTGCCAGGAGGGGTCAAGTCTAACAAATTTCTTCCACCTAAAAAATCTTTCGGTGAGAGGCTCTGGTAATACGGAAAGACTACTCATATTTTCCCAAGTTTTGTGTATAGAATTTATTTAGATTAAAATGAATGTGTAATTTTAACTTGGGAAAACCACATAGTGACTTCCTTGTTCAGAAAAGAATCTCTAATCTGGACTGTCAGCTCTGATTTCCTGCGCACGCCTCCTCGAAAATGTTTAGGCAACTTCTGACCTACGAGAAATTTTAAGTTCAGAGGAGCTAAAATGTTGTAAACTACCTTTTATCATTTATTTTTACAGGCCCTTCCTTGAATAAACAGGAAATGAATGGTCACGGTTTCCTGGGATATTTGCAGTAGAAATAAAACTTGTTAACTTTAGACGATTTTCCTAGGCTTTACTACTCTTAGAACTCAAATTTTGTGTTCTTCTCGGGTAAGAAAAGAAACACAAGTGATCTAAAAATTAACCTCCTTCTTGTGTGCAGCTTAACTTCTGTTTTTGTGAGCAAATTTTATCCTCTAAATCGCACTGTGACCCATCATTTAGGCAGCTTCCAAAGAGAAAACAAAACAACCAAATACCCTAAACCCTTCATTTCCTTTGTGTTTTCTGAAGGTCAAATGCTGCAAATACTGGCCAGATGACACAGAGATATACAAAGACATTAAAGTCACGCTCATAGAAACAGAACTACTGGCAGAATACGTGATAAGAACATTCGCTGTCGAAAAGGTAAGTTTCGCACGACTTTGAAAAGCTATGGTCAGATGTTGGTGAGACGAGCCTCATTAAGTGCCCTCGGATAATTTCTGTGTGGTCACACCTAAATGCAGGTAGGCTCTGTCTAGTGATGCCTCCACCTTCCATCTTGCCTCCGATTCTATAATAGCTCAGTTTCATCTTTGAAGCAAGTCATTCCCATTTCATAGGAATCTCTATGTGGCTACTAAATCAAAAGATAAGGCCAATCTGTCTCTTTCCCTTTTCTGTTTAACCTGGTTGACATTGTTTGGCCCATCTCTCTTTCTTTGTGCACAGTCTGATAAATGTCCTTCATGTCATCCGTCCATATGGGTCTCCCGGTGGTGAGTTAGTATCAGTGCTGAGACGCAGGTCCTAACCCCTCCTGGAATCCCTCTTCTCCCTTGAGCCTTTTTAGGCCCGACGGATTTTGCAGGGGGCAGCGACCTACCTGGAAACAGAAGTAGACACGGGACACTCTTGCATGAACCACTCTTTCATTCATCCTCACTCTCATACTGGTTTTAGCCTATGTACCTGCTAGTGATGGGTCATGAATGCTGTACTCTGCCTCATCCCATGTGCATGGATGGGGCCTCTTCTCTGGGAAGCCCTGTAGGGTGTAACAGGGAATTTCCTTATCCCCCCTCTTTCTGCTGACATAGGGAGGGGCCGGAGGTGACGCAAACTGCAGTCCATCCAGAGAAGTGGCACAGGTAGGCCGTGGGGAGAAACACTCTGCCTTCCAGTCCTCCTCTTGCCTTTGATGAAGGGGACACACAGTTTTGTCTCGGAGGTCCCCAGACTTTTCCATCAATAGCTGATTCCGCATAGCGGAGCCCTGCATGGGACTTGACAATTTTGTTGCAAACTGGTGTGGCAAAAGCTTGCACCCATTCGGTAACAGCAGGTCACCTGGGAGGACCTGGGTTATAAGCACACTGCTGGGCACTTGGCTCTTGGCCTTCCTTGCTCATTTACCTCGCATCTAAATGCACTTTTTGGACCAACAAGATGAGTTTTGGAAGATCAAGGAGATGGCAGCCTCTGCTTTTTTGCTAATTTACCCTGATGTTTTGAACTACCTGTCCCGGTTTTCAAATCCATATTTGTCATAGAATCACAATGCTGAAAAGACTTTAGTTTATTTTAATCTGTTTCTCATACTATTTAGCATTTTTTTTTCCCTTAGCCTGTCTTTTTTAATAAGTAGGCAGGAGGCTTGGAGACTTCAAAGAATGTGGAGTTCTGGTTGACTCAATTCTTCAAGTTCTGAACCTCACACTTTGATGTCTTTTTTTTTTTTTCCCTTCTTAGGCAGGATTGGAAAAAAAAATGTGGAGGATTTTTGTATGGCTCTTGGCAAGAGCACTCATGAATAACTGCATTAAAACAGATAGTGATAAAAGACCCTCAATATTTTTTTCTTTAGGAAAAAAAAAACCGTCCAAAGCCATCACTTAAACATGGAGTTCTTTGAACAGTAGTCAGCTCTCTAATAAGCTGAAAATGCATCTCTGTTGCTAAAGGAAGGGTTTGTTTGTTTCTTTGCTCTTTTTTTAACCTCTTATTATACTCTCCTACACTCCCAGCTGCACAGAAATGTTTCTGAAATACTCAGTTGTTTTAGTTGTTAGACAACCAGCAAATAGTCAGTGGAAGGAAGGGAAGGACGAGGAGCTTATTAAGGATTTGCGGGAAATCAAAATGGCATGTTAGTGACTTTCTAACTGGGCAATTGAAATCTTTAAGGAAAACAAATCATTAGTACTTCTGTGGATCACTTCTTGTAGGTTTTAAACTTTCTCATTAGAAGAGAAAGGAAAAAAACAAAGCAGTCAAGTATATACTTTGAGAGGCCTGCAATTCTGATTCTATTTTGAGAGTATGTTGCATCAAGGGACCCAAGGTGAAAAATGGATTTGGTCTCTACTCTGCAAAACAAGCAGACAGGTTGCAATTTGAAACTGATGAGTTCTTGTTTGGCATGGGATTGTCATCTTTTTTTCTCCGCAACGGATGACTCAAAGCTAAATAGATTTTAAATAACGAAGTTGCCACTGTGTGTGGAAGAAGACAGAGCTCAAAAGCCTCCATGGATGTAGGCTGCCCGGTGAATCTGTCCCTGACTATCCTGGTAGAAAAGATGTTGGCAATGGCCACCGAAATCCCTCTCCCCAGGAGGTTTCAGAGAGGAGGCGGTGGGTATATGGCCCTGCCCTCTCAAAGGCAGAACATGTAGTTGGTGATTGATTCATTCCACAAATGTTTATGAAACCCCCTCTTGGAGCTAGGCACTGTTATGTCTTGGCTTCTCCCTTCCAATTGTATTTACATGGAAAATGAAGTAAATATCACCTGTTTATGTAGCATTAATACTTGTATAGTGAAAAGGAAACAAAAAATATAATTGATATCAAGTTGGGATATTTGGACTGTAATCAGTGATCACATCAATGATTTTTTTCCCCAAAATACATTACAGAACAGCATAAGGAGATATTGCCTCATTGATGAATAAGAATGAGAATTGGCTCAGAAGCAATTGCCTTTGCTAATCTTGTCAATAGTGAACATTTTAGATGGTACAGGCTTATTTTAGGAAAACATTTTCTGCATGCCAGAAACTGACGTTTACCTTGCTCAGGAAATGAGTCTTAAGAGAGATCAGTTGGGGGCCCATCTCCTAATGACTGGAGTTCCGGATTTGGAGGATGCTGGAGATAAAGCTAGGAAGTGAAGATCTCAAAAAATAAACAAATGCCCTTTGGTCCTCTTGGGAATAAATGAATATTTATTATAGGCTTTCCTGCTTCATAGAACCACCCCTGCCCCAGCCGTCATATGTAAAGGTCAAGGGCGGTCTCTAGGGAGTTGGAGGGTGATGCAAGCTCAACAATTTGTCTTCTGGTGGAGACTTGGGGCCTGGCCAAAATGTTACCATGGTTTAAGTGATAAGAGATGTGGGCTCCTAACCACCAAGTAAAGTTACTCTGGAGTCACAGAGCATAGCTAGTAGATGACAGTGTGGGTTGTCATTTCTGAATCCCTGATGGTTTAATTCCTTAATGCTTAAACTCCATTAAAGAATAGCATGATTTTCAAAGAGAAATAAAACTTCAGCATTTGTGGGTTATTAAACTAAGGCATATTAACACCTCGACAGCATATGAGTCTTATCTTAAAACCTGTAATTGTTTGTGGGGTGCCTGGGTGGCTCAGATGGTTAAGTGTCTGCCTCTGGCTCGGGTTGTGATCCCAGGGTTCTGGGATCAAGACCTGCATCAGACTCTCTGCTCAGCAGGAAGCCTGCTTCTCTCTCTCCCTCTGCTTGCCTCTCTCTCTCTGTCAAATAAATAAAATAAAAATCTTAAAAGAAAACTAATTGTTTGCATCTTTTAGTCTTTCTAGACACATTCAAAATTCTGAATTTTTTCTTTGCTAACTAAGTGTGTGTGAACAATGACCAAGGTTAGTGGGTATTTAATATTAAGATAGAATAAAACCAAACGCAAGGCCCAACACAGAAATGGTATTCAGTAAGTGGTCACCAAATAAGAGAAAGGAGAAGGTCAAATTTGATCCCAGGTTTACAAATCCAGCCTTGATTCTAGAAGTAATGTTTTCTTCAAAACAGATTTCTGTTTTACAACACAGCCTTAATACATAGGTTCACAGAAAAAAAAACTGATGGGTATAAATCAACTTTATTCTTTTCAAAACAAGAGTAAATTTAAAAAAAAAAAAACTCTTCAAGTCCTTTTCCTTCTGTCTTCCTTCAGTTCAGGAAGGAGGCAACCTTCCCCCTTCAGTTTGCTGATCTAACATAGAATTCCAGGAAACACGCCTCTTGATTTCCATGGTAGACGTTTGCTGCCCTGGCCGTTTGCCACAGGCTGACCATTAGGCCACTTGAAGATGGGAAACACTGTCTTCATAGCTCTATATCCCCAGCACCTAGCATCACATTTGCAGCATTGCCTGCACTCCGATGGTTGGTGATTGGGTGAATGGAGTAAATGTTTATCCAAATTAGAAAGAGAAGCCTAACAAACTTGAGGTGCAAATGAAAATTCCTTCTCTGGCCTCTCTAGTTGGAATGTGGTCCTCATTCATTCTACCAGGGGCATTCTCTGTGCACCCACGTGTGCTCTCTGCTCGAGTGCCTGGTAGGAAAAGGTACCAGAATACAGAAAAGCTAAACCAGGTTCCTGTGTTTCAGTAGCTAGTCTCGAGCCCACAAATACCCTTGAATTCCTTCAGGTCTCTGATTTATGCCTCTCTCTCTATGGACTTGCAGTTCACATCACAAGCTCTGTGTGACACCCAAACTGTCAATAGAGCCTACTTTGTATAAAGGAATTTCGAGGAATCAGAGATGCACCCATTTGCTGCAATTGCACCTGTACATTAGCATTTTCCCCCAAACCTCTCCTCCCTCCCACCCCCACCAACATCTTCTCGCCTGGAACAAGGCTTCCCAAGTGTGTGTTAAATCTAAGAACGACCTTCTCCCCACTAAAGCCTAGCTTCCTAGCCATAGGCTTACTGACTGCTTAGGCGCACTCGATGTTCTCCTGGTTGCTCATCATTTATTTTGCTTTGTTCTCTTCCTTGCCCTGCTGACCGACTGATGGCAGAGAGGTGTTCATGAAATCCGTGAGATCAGACAGTTTCACTTCACTGGCTGGCCAGATCACGGGGTCCCCTATCACGCCACAGGGCTGCTGGGGTTCGTCCGGCAGGTCAAATCCAAGAGCCCACCCAATGCAGGCCCGTTGGTGGTGCACTGCAGGTAAGCCGAGTGCCCGGAGCCTCTCAAAGGAAGCACCATGGGCCGGGGGGACAGGGGCTCTTTTGGGGTGATGACAGTGTTCTGGAACGCAATAGAGGTGATGGTTGGACAATATTATGAAGGTGCTAAGTGCCACTGAACTATACACTTCAAAATGATTCATGTTATGGGATAGGACTCTCACCAAAGCAAGGATGTAAAAGAAGGAGAAGCACCAGGGGTCCTTTTTTGTCAGCTGACAGAGCCCTCTTTTCACCCAGTGCTGGCGCAGGGAGGACCGGCTGTTTCATCGTGATCGATATCATGTTGGACATGGCGGAAAGGGAAGGCGTGGTTGACATCTACAACTGTGTGCGGGAGCTGCGGTCCCGGAGGGTGAACATGGTGCAGACAGAGGTAGTCCTGCTCCCCACCCAGCCTCGGACTTGGTCCCCCGTGCCCCCCGCCCCCCACCTCCCGGAGCCACACAGGGAGGAAACACTGACAATTCTCTCTTCAAAACTCCCCAGAAGAAAAAGTGATAAGCCTGGCGATCTCTCTTTCCTTCTTCCACCCTCCCTCCCTTCTTTATCTTCTTTTATAAACAAAAAAGGCCAGGAGTCTCCCAGGTAACAGAATCTGCAGCCAGGAGCCTAAATTTGCCCATGCTTCTGTACCAAGCCCATTAGAGGCTCTATATTAAGCTTTCAGGGATTCTGTACTATTTTTTTTTAATGTCTTTTAAACTAGCTGGTAACCAGAGCAAGATGACTCCTGAGAATAGCCAGGCATTTGCCAAGTGGCTTAAGGCTAATTTCTGTACAGTTTATTCTTTTCCTGCTGTCCATACAAATTCCGCCCAGTGGCTTGGCATCATGGGAATTTGTGCATTTTGGAGAAATAGTCTGTACTGACTAGTACTTCTATAGATTAGAATTCAAGGTGTGTCAGGAATTTAAGTGTTTGAGAAAAAATAAATTATATCCTGCCCCAAGGAAATTCATATTTTTACTTAATATTTGCTTGTTTTAAATAGGCATTATACCCACCACCTAGGAAAAATGATTCATAAAGCAGAATGAAGGGACACCTGGGTGGTGAGCCTTCGGCTCAGGGTCCTGGGATCAAGTCCCCTCGGGGTCAGGTTCCCTGCTCGCTGGGGAGTCTGCTTCTCCCCCTGCCCCTCCCCCCGCTCATGCTTCCACACGTGTGCATTCTCTCTTAAATAAATAAAATCTTTTTTTAAAAAAAGCAGAATGAAGACTAAATAAGAATCCCTCCCATTTCAGTTTTGCATTAACATTCACAAAAGCCACTAGTTTCAAGTTTACAAAAACCAAATTCCATTTTCCAAATAACCTAAATAAAAATAGTGGAAACTCTAAACACTTTCATCATCTTTATTCTCTAGAATAGGGATTCTTTGCTTTAAAGATGATAATGATAGTAATGTATTTTTTAATGTATTTTACAGACGATCAAATGTTGCCACATCCCCTTTCCCACTTGCTCTGTTTCTGAGGACTGGACTCCTTTTGAGAATTAAGAGTCCTCGTAATTTATAGAAATTCAAGTAAAAAGTAATGAGACTCTTTTTGCATCTCAAGTAATTAAAGATCAATAATAAATATGGTAAATCTTTAGTGATTAATTATAGGGAAATTCCATACCAATTCAGAATGAGAGGGCCCTTTTGTAAGCTGTGTACTGGTACATACCTACAAGAGCTCTTCCCTGGACATGTAAGGACTTTTGTAATTATCACATAATGTTTCAAAAGAAGTAGTTCTAAGCGCTCAGAACTATTTAGTTTCATAGTGATGTCCAGTTTCCCTGGACGTTCTTTGCACTGATGATTTGGTTAGCAAATGCCTCTTCTCAGGATAGACAGGTGAGATTCTGCTCCTCTCCTCACCTGAAATACTGAGTTCCAAACCTGGGGGCTCAGAAGGACAGAGCTATAAGCCATAGCATGACAGTGCTTACCCTGGGATTTATTGGTGTCAGAGTGGTTCTCATCAATCTGTTTCATGCTTCTGTGCTGAGCCCAGGTGTCTCTTCCTCCGGTCATGCTCCACCCACAGCCAGTTAGGATTCATGCCAGCCATCCCGCATGGACATCGCCACTACCGGTAGTGGGGTCCCCACCTTGCAGCAGCCAGGTCCTTCTGCCTGGTTTCGCTGTGGCGGGAATGGATTGTCCCTGATGGACCACTGTCCCATTCTCTTGTCTGCAAGGGGCTGTCTTCTCTTCTCTAGTTCTCCCAACCCACCTGGTTTCTCTATTGCTAACTCGTCTGCTCTGCTTCTCCAGGAGCAGTATGTGTTTATCCATGATGCCATCCTGGAAGCCTGTCTTTGTGGAGACACCTCGGTCCCTGCTTCCCAAGTGAGGTCTCTATATTATGACATGAACAAACTGGATCCACAGACTAACTCCAGCCAGATTAAAGAGGAGTTCCGGGTAAGTCGTGGGAAAGGGGGAGGCAGCTGACGGGCTTTGCTCCTTCCGAAGTCTCCCGAAGTCAGCTTTGGAACCCCTGAGCCCATACATCAACCTTGGCATTACTGCCATTTTGGGCTGGCTCATTCTTGGCTGTGGGTGCTATCCTGTTGGATATTTAGCGGCACCTCTGGCTTCTACTCGCCAGATGCCAGGAGACCTCGATCCACACCAGCAGCGACAAGCAAAACTGTATGCAGACATTGCTGGGGGGCCCTGGGAGCACAGGGACCTGGTTGAGAACCACTGGTCTAGCAGAACCATCAACCCCCTTTGCTGGCAGACACCAGGCAGTCCGACAGTGTAACATGGGTGCAGCAAGACCCAGCAAGGCGCACTCACCCTACTCGGTGGGTGGTCAAAGTGTACCTGACTCTAAGTCAAACTGTAGCCAACCTCTTCCTCCCAAGCACCCAGAAGTCTGGCCCTGGTCAGACCAGATGGCACACAATGCAATCCTCCAGGTCCATGGTGGCCCTTCTATCTGATGGGCACTGTCTGGGGACAAAATCCAGGGGAGAGAAAAGGGCACTGAGTGGGGGGCGGCGGAGGCAGGGAGCACCCTGCCGGCGGCTGAGGACACTCAGATCTGCCCAAGTGTGAAGGTGAGACGGTGACCCACGTGGCCGTGTGCTGTTGCGCAGACCCTGAACATGGTGACGCCGACACTGCGCGTGGAAGACTGCAGCATCGCGCTGCTGCCCCGGAACCATGAGAAGAACCGCTGCATGGACATCCTGCCCCCAGACCGCTGCCTGCCCTTTCTCATCACCATCGACGGGGAGAGCAGCAACTACATCAACGCCGCGCTCATGGACGTAAGCCCCGCCTGCCCCCGCCCCGCCCCCGCCCTGCCCCGAAGGAAACGGGAAGCCCTTCCTCCCAGGTAGCAGCCCGGAAGATGGGCCTTCCCCTTCCTCTCCCCCGCCCGTTTATTGGTTTTCCTAAGCCGCAAACCTTCTTCCCCACAAAGCGCGTTTCCGATGCCACGGACGTTTCTGCGTTGGGCCGGACGATCTCGGTCTCTGGGAGGCCACCAGTCGGGAAGTATTGATAAATGAAACATGTCCCAGATACTCTCTGAGCACTTCAATTTTTAACCCGCTGGCCGGAGAGCGAGAGACAGCTATTAAGTCACTAAGGCAGTGAAGTGGGATAATATGGTTCGCAGCATTATTTTCATCCCCGGTCCTCCTAATTTAGGCAGTAATTAACAAGGGGGAAAAATGGTCTGTCAGGACAGATAGCACACAACTCATTACTTCCTGTCAGTCTGTTTACTTCTAACTGGATGAACATTTGCTGTTCGACTGATGGGAAAAGTAAATGGATATTTTCAGGGCTAATATGGAAACTCGAATTCGGTTGGTGTGGTATCAGTAAAAAGGTACTTAGATTTACTTGAAGCTCTCCAGAGCTGTAAAAATCTTGTGTATCCTTCTGCGGCAGGAATGAGTAACACCGTCACCCATATAAATGACCCTCGAACAAATTTTAGGAAAAGCAGAAGTATTTTCATCATTCATACTTTGTAAAGTTACATTTTCTCCATTAAAATGCTTATGCATAGGGCCGATATTGCCTTTCTAGCAGATACATCAAAAAATTTCTAAGAGCTACTTATTAAGTTTTCTGGGTATCGAAGTGAAAATACTTTATCATTATTATTCTGCAAATCATTCTATATTTAGTCTGTTTGGGTGTTGACAGGGGTGCTGGGATTCAGAAGTTGTTAAATGTGCCCAAAGTTCCCTGTCACAAATTTCCATGTGCGCAAGATAACTGAAGCTTCCTCCCTTGCCGTTTTCCTGGGTATATCTGGATCTTTCTTGTTTGTGTTTACAGAGCTATAAACAGCCTTCAGCCTTTATAGTCACCCAGCATCCTTTGCCAAACACAGTGAAAGACTTCTGGAGACTGGTCCTGGATTATCACTGCACGTCTGTCGTTATGCTAAATGATGTGGATCCTGCCCAGGTGAGACTTCTGCCCGGGGTCAGTTCTGGGTTTGTTCTGCTTGAGCATCGAGAAATGCAGGCCCCCGTGCCAGGTTCCAAACACCAGGTGACGGGTGGGAGCCGGAACTGAAACGCAAACGTGAAAAGCAGATGGAATTAGGGATGGGGGCGAAAGTAATCTAAAACCAAAAAGAGAGATTGAGATCATAGATGGTGAAAGTGACAGGCAAGACAGGGTCAGAAATTGGCTGCTCCCGAAGGACAGAAATACAGACTAGAGGGAGAAACAGGGTAATGGGTGGAGTAAGAGCTGCGGGATGAGAATGTTGCCCTGCTGGCACCAAACAGAGCCAGCAAACCAGGGAGCCCCGAAGAAAGAGCAGCAGCAAACACTGAGAGCAGCCCCTCGCCCATCCAGGAACGGCCATGTCCTTCCTGGCATAGCTCACTGGAGCCTCCAGGTGGAGAGGGTCACGCTGGCGTGACACCGGACACCGGCAAGTGATTTTAAGGGACAACGATTGCTTTTGTCAACTCTTCGGTAAAGATAGTAAAAAGAAATAAAACCGGCACTTGAACACAGGAGAAGCGCAGAATGATAAATGGGGCTTTCCCCTTGTTGCTGTCCTTACACATAAAAAGAGAAAGAATAGGGCTGTGATGACTGGATACAGGTAATGGGGTTAGAAACATTCCCCTAAAGGGACTTGTCGGCAGGCATTGGCACAGTGGCCCTTTAGGAGCTGAATTTATTTCATTCGGGGACGGCTACACGGATCTCACGCTTAAGCGCCGTGACAGAGGGTGTCATGGGAGTGGTGGGCTTCTCGTGTTTTAAGAATAAACTTGTTCTGAGTTAACTTTCTATCTGGTAGAGACAAGTTTAAAAAAGAAAAAAAGGGGTCTGAAATGTTTCAGCATCCAGCCTGGACAAGATTTTTCCTTCCTAAAATCCATTTTATTGTCATCGATCTGCCATAAATTCCATAAATTCACTTCAATTCTATAATGTTTTTAATTATGTTTGAGGCGCTACATGATGTTAGTTAAGGTTCTAGCCTGAAAGCCAGTGAATGAAATAATAATGATAATCCCTGTTCTCATCTAGTCCTTTTTGCTTAAGAAGCTTAAATATTTTAGAAGTCTTCCACACTGATCCCCTCCGAAAGAGAGATTGCAGCCATTTTTAAAGACAAGCAGACACCACAGTTCAGGGAACTTCAAAGGCCCGACTCAGAATAGCACCAGAGATCCTGACTTTCTAACTCACAATGCCATGGGTTAAATTTCACTCATTCAAGATTCTTCAGCCAAAGACCATTAGAGGACAAGTCACTGTTCCCTCTTCGGAATCATTCCCTGTCCCCTAACGTGAATCCTAGAATGTAGTGATATATATACTGCATTTTTCATATCAGTGCATCAGACATTAGTGATTTCTACATTCTTTTTGAACAACAGTATTGGAATTCTAAAGCTGCATTCTAAACCTGAACGGTCTGGATTCAAACCAAGGCTTGGCCAACCCTTGTAGGAGAGACAAAGAGTCCAATTCCACTCGGCAGACAGAGCTGATTTTCAGAGTGAGAGAAAGAGGCTCCTGGGACACAGTCATTCAGAGAACACTAAACTGAACATTTGAACTTAAAGTCTCTGCAGTTGTACAAGAATAGCACTCAACTATTTTAAGTATTTATAGGTCCGGTTCATGGACGTGTTATGCACCATTTAAGCCATTTTCTACACGGTTTACTTGGGCTGAGAGCAGAATGTTGTGTGCCAAGAATCACACGCTGGCCCGAGCCATTCATATTTCTCTGGTGTAAGTGACGAGCTTTAATCAGGGCTTGAACTGAGAGAACAAGCTGGAAGCACAGCTAGCTCATTCTGGAGAAAAATGGGCAGAACAGTTCAAATGTGCATTTTAGGACTTCTATTACCATTTTGACTTCCCATTATAAGGCCTGTTAATTTTAACAGTGGGCACACTTGTGTATAAAGGGAAAATAAACATCAGCATGCTGTCATTTGACAAGGCAGTCTTAGAACTTGTCACCAGGAAGTGCTGATGAGGAAGGGAAATTTTTATGGAAGCGTAATTTTAAAATAAATAAATGTAATTTTTAAAAATACTATAGACTTAGGTAACGTAACAAGTACCCTCAGTTATCCCACCCTCATTCTTGATTGTAAAGTTCAAACCTTCAACTTCTTTGTAATAGAGAGAGATTGCTGTTTCAGTTGACCCACTGTTAGCTGAAAACTATCTTGCAATCTTGGGTGTACATCAACCTTTACAACCTTTGACAAAAGGATTTTAGACACTTTGGAAAATAAAAGTCGTCCAAAAAAAGGAAATTCGACGAGCGGCCTCTCCTTCCGTGGTACATCATTCTGCTTAGAATGAGATAGGTTTCTCATCTGCTCTTGGCCCAATAAAGACCAGTTATAAGATAACGAAGTAATTCCCTCTTGGCTCCCCACAAGCCATTTGTCCCTCGGGTAAACCAGAAAGATAAAAATTAAACTACTCCCAAAAACGTCATTGGATACCAAGTCCCAAAAGAAGTTTAATTTCAGACTTTAAAGACCTATTAGCCTCTTAGGGCTTTAGGAAAAGTCTGTGAGGAGGAAACGTCCCGGGGGTCCTCCCCACCTATCTGCAAGCTTAGTATTTCTGTGGGGTGGTGGCAGACACAGGCGCCTCTGTCATAAGCCACGCTTCCCAGCATCCCTCCTTCTCCTAAGTTGTACATCACATTCACACTAAGTTCTACTTACCCAGTATCACCAATACATGGTACTTGAGACTCTAGGAAATTGTGATTTTAATTAAAACTACCTCCAGGCAAAACAACAAAGCATTTACTCTTATTACATCAGGTTTCCTAGATCTCAGTGGGGAGGATTTGGACGAGATCATGAAAGTGCAACCTAACACAGTTATCAGTGTCTTATCGCTGAATGGCCCTATTCTCAAAAGTGATCACAGATTACAAGGCAAGCCAAGGTGAGGGAGGATGGAGATTTGGGTATCAGTAGGAACGTGCACCATCTCAAATGTCTCGGCCCCTGTGATAGGAGCCAGTGGCATCTCTCCAGGGCTGGGTAAAGGCATACAGAAGGGACCTTACAATGGGTGCGTTGAACACCATCCACATGGCCTCCTTGGAAAAGGGGATGGCTTGGGGCTTAAAGATGCTTTCTGAGAAAATGAAGCAAAAAGTACTAGAAGGACAGGTGGAGCAGAGGAATCAGCCAACAAGAAAGGCCTTAAGCCTGCTCGCTGGGAGGAAGAGAGAGAGAAAAGAAAATGAAGTGAATCGAGGAAGTATTAAGGCTTACCAAGTGTTGATAGTGACCTCATCCAAACTGTTAGGAGTCAGTTTATTCCTATAATTAACCTCACGTTTCTGTGTTTTGAATTCAGTTGTGTCCGCAGTACTGGCCAGAGAACGGAGTTCACAGACATGGCCCCATCCAAGTGGAATTTGTTTCTGCTGACTTAGAAGAAGACATCATCAGCAGGATATTCCGTATTTATAACGCAGCCAGAGTAAGACTCACAGCCAACCTCACTTATGTTCTGCTTTCATTATTTTCTCATTCACTGATCACCTAGCATGGCCACTCTATGTCAGTCACCGGTTAGGAGTTTGGAATACATCCTGGGTGTTTGTGAACAAAACAAAGCTCCCTGACCTGATGGAGCTTACATTCTAATGGGAGAAAACAGACAATAAATAACAGATGTAATAGATATTATAATAGATATGGTATGTTAGAAGCAATAAATGCTGTAGGGAAAAAAGTGGAGAGGTAGGAAGCCCTAAGGCCAGGAACAGGAGGGAGAACAAGTCCCTGTCTTAACTAGGTGTCCATATGAGCAAAGACCCAACCAAGGTGAGGGAATAGCCACACCACCCTCTGTGGAGACAGCTTTGCAGGCAGATGCAATGGCCAGTGCAAAGGCCCTGAGGTAGGGCCTTCTCTGGTGAGGTCCAGAAACAGTGAGGAGGCTGATGTGGATAGAGCACTGTAAGCGAAGGTGAGAGTAGCTGGTAGAGTTGTCCACCTAGAGAGAAAGTGGTCAAGGGTTGGGGGCTAGGGGACGGAGACTGTGTAGTGCCTCCAGGCCACTGCCAGGATTTGGGTTTTTGCTATAAAGGAAATGAGAAACCAATACAGGGTTGAATAGAGAAGAATCACATGATTAAAAGGGAGCACTCTACCTTCTGGGTTGAGACCAGATCAGTCAGGAGGCCATTGTAATAATCCAAGTGAGAAGGGACCACAGGAAGATAAAATGGCAGCATGTGGAGGTACATGGGGCAGAGAGACGCTGATACATTCCCATGGCAGAGCCAACAGGCTTTGGGAATAGGCTGGATCCCAGGGAGTAGGGAGTTGGTCTCAAGATTTAGGTCCTGAGAAATGGACCAATGGAATTGACGTTAACCGAGTTGGGGAAGGCTGTGGGTATAAGTGGTCTCTTTGGGGTGGAGGGCATGCATTGGAGAGGCGGCCAGGAATCGGGCTGGGTTTGAGATGACTGTTAGCTACCCAAGTGGACGTGTCAAGTAGACCTGGATCTATGAGGAGATCCAGAAGAGGCCTCAGAAGAGGCCCACCCTGCAGGTGTAAACTGATGACTTCCCAGAGTCTTGAAAGGCATGAGACTGAGTGAGCTCATCAGGTCAGACAGAAAGAAGACAAGGGGCCCGAGGACTGAGCATGGGCTTCCATCAGCAAGAGGTCTGGGAGAAAGCGAGGTCAAGATGGAGGGCAGAGAGTGGAGAAGGAACAGCGGCGGGAAGAAAGGGTCAGTGAGAGCGATCACTCACGTCGAAGGTGCCGAACGCCCTGGGACATGTGATCCGAGTGATTTAGCTGCCACCAAATTAAAACTGTTGCCATTTTCTAAAAGTTTCTTTGAATACTCCAATTCCATTTAGTTGTAAGTAAAGATTAATTGACTACTAACCTCTTTCTTAGCAAGATTCACACCAATACACAAAACCATGTTACACTCACAACAAGCGCCGTGTAGCCTCTGTCACCCTGAGCTCGCAAATGTCTCCAGATTATAATTTCTTCCTTGCCCTTAAATTCCTGCAATTAAAGGAAACCCATTTTACCCCTTACTGCACAACGTGGTCAGTGCTCACATTGTGTGTTGTCACTTGGCTTTTGCAAAACTGTAAGCATTCTGCTTCACATTTATTTGTCTGGCCTGTCATTTAAAACCCCTGGTTCTTTTTTATAACAGCTCCAGATTAAAACTCGTAACTCTTCAGGCCATTGGAAGCTTCCTTCGGTATTTATAGGTGGGCCTGTCCTTTAGTGATGGACTGTTTTACTGAGAAGTCCACGCAGGTGGAATCAGCCTGCTAGAATTCCACAAGTAAACAGTGCCTGTTTTCTCTCCACTCCTTGAATGCTGCCTGATTCCCTCCAGCCCCAAGATGGATATCGGATGGTGCAGCAATTCCAGTTCCTGGGCTGGCCCATGTACAGGGACACGCCAGTGTCCAAGCGCTCCTTCTTGAAGCTCATTCGCCAAGTGGACAAGTGGCAGGAGGAATACAACGGTGGTGAAGGCCGCACAGTCGTGCATTGCTTGTAAGTGCTAAGGGGAGCTCGGCACCTCGGAAAGGCCAGACTGGCGTTCTGCTGCCCCCCTCTGGTTTACTACCCTTTGTCCCTCTATAAATGGAGAAGGAATCAGTAGGTCCTCGTTAAGGATTCGGTTTGCTTTGCAGAAAACAAGATATGCACATTTTGCATTCAAATGGGGTGTCACTGCTATAAAAATAAGACTTGACTTTGTGATTGTCCCTCCCCCCCCAAAAAAAAACCACCTGAGTGGGTTCATTGGGCCAAGGGTTAAGTTTAGGGGTATTTTCTGAACTGGTTGTTAAACCGTTGGTAACTTGAATTCATCCACAGTGGAAGTATTTACATCACCTACATCAGCAAATACTGCAAATCAGGGCCCCCTCCCAGTTTGGCAAAGCCAGTGCGAATATCTTTACCACCACACCAGTTGGTGATTCTATAGGAAATCATGTTAGAAGTTTCAAAGGAACTGTCTTTCATAGGAATAGTCTTTTAAAAGGATATGTTTGTGTCTTGGTTTTTGCCTGGAAATGTCCATATATAGGGAAGATTTGGTTAGAACCAGTGTTTCCAAAGTGTGGTCTGTAGGCCAGAAGATCTGGAAGGCGCTCAAATGGGAAAACCTCTGCTCCAGAGCTGTGATTCCCAATTGTGGCTGCACACTGAGGGTCATTTGGGGCGATTTTTAAAACCACAACAACAGCAACAACAAAAACAGAAACCATGCCCAGGCCGCACCCAAAGCAATTAAATCAAAATCCCTGGGGATGGGCCCCAGACATCCGTGTTCTTTCAAACTCCTAGATTATCTCAATGTGCGGCCAAGGTTGAGAGCCCCTAAATAGAGACAGCCACACTTTTCAGAGCACTTTCACCTGCATTTTCTCATTGGTGATGATATGTAGCTAATCAGCCAGCTGGGATTGGCTTAATGGAGCAAGCAATTAGAAAGTCATGGCAGTTAGGGAAGATGTTTTGAGAATTTGTGGAAACTTCAAGTATAAGCTTATGCCTCTTTTCAGTGGATTGTCATTAGCGCACAGTGAGATCTCCCAAATTGAAGGGAAAATAAGGTTTAACTCCGGGCAGACCAACCCTAGTTAAAATGGTAAGTTTGCCAAGGGACCTCGATTTCTCCTCTTGGTGCCCATAGCTCACACCATACCACCCCCCCCCAGGGGCCCAGGAGGGTCTATGATACCCCGGAACTCTGCCCTGCCTTGCAGGAGTCAAAAGGTGGTAGTGTCTCATCCTACAGAAACTGACATTCCCTTGAAAAGAGTCTTATGAACCCATTCACACTTAGCCTCAACCAGAGGCCCCAGTCCTTTGTCCTCCCTGCTTACTGCTTGTCCCTTCCTTCTCATAGACCCAGTTCATTAAAAACATCTTCACCAAGAAAATGCCAAAGAAGATTAACAGTGCACATCTCCATTTTTATTCCCCTAAGTGCAGATATAACTTCTGATCAGAATACACCCGGGGGCGGGGGGCAGGGGAGGGTCACCAGTACGAGCTGATACAGTCCCAGCAAGGGAAACTGACGTTTTAGTTAGGGTTTGTATTTTATCTATTAGGTCTTTCAGAAAAAAAAAACAGAAACAGTCTGCAGATACCCATTTCTGTTTCTGGAGTCTGCCAGCATCTGGAACTAGGAATGTGATGCATGCATGGTACCCCCTTTGATTAGCAGCTTTCTAACAAGGGCCAGTGCTGTAACCCAAAGGACTGGGTCACCCTGGGGGAAGTTGAGGCACCAGGACAGGCCTGAGGGGGAGCTACAGAGACCCCTTAAATCACTGCACCGCATAGACAACCAGCCACCAACTACACCCTCCCAAGACCCAGCCGTGACCCCAGTTGTTTTTGCCCTCTTGCCAGCCCAACACCCCGCCCCTTTTCTCGTAAGAGAAATTTGACCTTTCCCTGGGAGACATTTTCTCCAATTCTGCAGTCCCCATGTTTCTTGTGGGACTGCCCCTTGCTCTCTTGGCATCAGGATGGGCATGCGACCCGTGCCTGGGAAGAGCGTTTATCATTGTCTAGATTTATAAATCTAGATGGAAGATTTTTTTAGTCGTGAGAAGCAAAGTTAGGTTGAATTCGTATCCTCCAACATAGGCCAGGAAAGAATGCATCCAACCACAGAAGCTCTCTGTTCATTTCTGAGGGAAGAACATTATATTCAGCATAGCGCCACCTAATGGTTGCCCGAGACAGGCCTCCAGGTGCTATAAATGGAATGGTTCCTTGAGCCACCCATACACTCACGGTGAGCAAATAGCATTTTTTTTTTCTTTATACATCTTCCCGCTCATAAAACCAGAAGAAATGGATAGAAGTAAGAGATTACCATTTTGCAACCCTTGATGAAGATAATGGGTGTAGACAATGGTCATCAACAGCTGTGGAAAGCATCAGGTGAAAAGCTGGTGGGGGAGAGCAGTGTGGTATCAGCGCGAAGACAGAAAGTAGGCTAATGGAGCAGAAGAGAAAATCCAGGAATGGAGCCACACCTCAGGGTCACCTGATTTACAACAAAGACCCCTCAGCAACACACATCCTGCAGGGCGGGTGGCAGGAAAAGACAGCCCACGTACCTGGTCTCCCTCCTCATGCTGCATGTAGAAATCCTTTCCAGATGGCTCATGGGCCCGAACGTGAAAAGGAAAACCATAAAGCTTCCAGCAGAAAATCTTCATGACCATGAGGTGACCAAAGATGATGTCACCCAAGACACAGAACACTAGCCACAAAAGAAAATATTGTAAAATTGGATTTCACTAAAGTTAAGCACTTCTGTTTGTTCAAAGACACCAAGGAGAGTGAAAAAGCAAGACAGAGAGTAGGCAAAGAGTTCTGTGATATGAGCGTCTGACAGAGGACTCATAGCCAGAATGCCTAACTAATGCAAGCCAATAAGAAAAGATCGACCCAATTGTTTGAGCAATAGACTTGATAAGAACTTCACTTTTTAAACAAAGAAGATGTATGTAGCCCATAAACACAGAAAAGGTACTCAGCATTATTCATTTTCAGGATAATACACACTGAAACCAGATCACATGTCCCCTACACACTCACCAGAATGGGTGAAATTTAAGAGACAAACCAAAAAATGAAAATACCAAGTGTTGGTGAGGCTACAGAGTAACCGGAATTCCCATACCCTGCTGGCAGGAAGTAAGTATGGTACTGCCATTTTGGATCTGTTTGACAGCAACTCTGAATGCTAAATATAAATATATTCTCTGAGCTCTTCCCGTCCCAGGTACATGACTACAGAAGTGAGTCATAGATGCACCAGGAGACATTTTGATATTAGGTTTACTCATAATACTGAAAACTAGAAATAGCCCAAATATTCCTCAGCTGGTAGATAGATAAATTTTACAGTAGTATAGCTAATCGATGGAATTATTCTGTGCAATATAAAAAAACAAACCGCGGATACCAGATGGATGATTCTCGCACAGATAATCGTAAATGAAATAAGCCAGATGTAAAAGAGTGTGTACTGGATGATTCCACTTATACAAAATTCAAAAACAGACCAAAGAAATTTATGATGCCAAAAATGAGAACAGGGATCTTTGAGTTATTGACGATATTGATGAGGAAGAAGTCTGAGGGAGGCCTGGGGAGCTAACCATGGTCTGCATCTTGATCTGAATGGTGCTTATGTGGTATATGCATTTGGAAATTAACTTTTTTGGAAATGAGATATATATTTACCATTTGTGGACTTAAGTGTAGTTCCATTATACTTTATTTAAAAAACTGATTTGGAGCTTAATAATGAACTGATCAAGCTGGCATTCTAATATAATGATCAATCTTAAGATCACAAAACAAGGACCAACTTGATATTTTGTGCCTGCTTCCTAATGAAAGTTACTTGTAAGGTATGCTTGTCTTAAAAAACATGTAATTCTTATGAAGCTGCAGAGCTAATTCCCAATATATATAGGAAGTAAGGATTAGAAAAAAAATGTTAAATGATTCACAGAAATGCACCCAGGATATGGGGCCCTCTCCAGGAAAGAGGACCCCATTTCCTCAACAAATAGATTGCCAAGAAAAAGAGAGCAAAGAAGAACCTATAGATTAAAATAAACTTGTAAGATAGATCAACCAATTACAATGTGTGGACTTTGCTTGGATGTGGATTTGAAGAAAGCAATTGTAAGGAAGTGTCCCAAACAATCTGGGAAATTGGGGAAATTGTAAGGAAATGTCTGAAACAATCTGGGAAACAGCCTGGGTGGCTCACTTGGTCAAGCGGCTGCCTTAGGCTCAGGTCATGATCCCAGGGTCGTGGGATTGAGTCCTGCATCAGGCTCCTTGCTCAGTGGAGAGCCTGCTTCTCTCTCTTTCTCTGCCTGCCACTCTGCCTGCTTATGCTCTCTCTACCTATCTATCTGACAAATAAATAAATAAAATCTTAAAAACAACAACAATCTGGGAAATTGGAATGGTAACTAGAAATCTGATTATATTGATACATTAATATTTATTTTAGATGTAATAATGATATTGTGTTTATTTTTTTAAAGATTTTTATTTATTTTATTTGACAGAGAGAGCGATCACAAGTAGGCAGATAGGCAGGCAGAGAGAGAGGAGGAAGCAGGACCTCCGCTTACCAGAGAGCCCAATGCGGGGCTCGATCCCAGGACCCTGAGATCATGACCTGAGCCAAAGGCAGAGGCTTAACCCACTGAGCCACCCAGGTGCCCCGTGGTTTTTTTGTTTTGTTTTGTTTTTTTAAATCCCTTAGCTCCTTGAGAAATGGTTGATCTCAGAGCTGGTGCAGGGAAGATACAAGTCTGGAACACCTTGTAGTTCCAGAAAGTAAGGAAGTGCTCAGAAAAGAACGGAGGTCTGATGGAGTTCCTAATGGCCAAAGCCAGAACAATTTCAGCAATTAAATAAATATTGATACTATTGGATTTTAGCTTATCGAACAAAATTAACATGTATAAGTCTAAACTGACATAAATAAATAGTAAGATAAAAGAAATAAGCAACTAGATTAGTCAAATAGCAGAGAACAGACAGCTCTCTCTTACAGTAGAATGTTGAGAGAGCCAGGAGGGTAGAAAATCAATTAGGCAAACAGCACAGTGATCGTTGTTGCAGATAGAATCCAATTCTAGATCCTAAAACTGGTGGGTGAAACTTTGAGGAGAGACAAGATATTTGCAGAATTCCAAAGTATCTCTCCCAAGATAATAACTACGAAAAGAAGATAACTACACCGTGGAAAAATCTTAAAAACCGTCTTAAAAAGTGATGAAGGTCAACATCACCATCTGAATAAGACAATTCAGCATCCTGAACTGCTGGAGGGATTAACAGTCCTTCTTTGGTTTTCTGGCCAAAATGCATAACCTCATTCCCAATCATGAGAAAGCATGAGACAAACCCAAATGAAGGGACATTCTGCAATTTGTATTTTGTACTGACTTCTCAAACTGTGGATGGGGACCATGGCTGCTTTCTACATCTACATTCTATATTTTGTATTCTACAAAATAACTGATTAGTACTCTTCAGAAGTGTCAAGGTCAAGAAAAACAAGGAAAGCCTGAGGACCTGTCACAGACGGAGGAGACTAAGGAGTCAGGACAAGTCAGTGCAAATGGGGTCTGGGATTGAATCCTAGACCAGAAAAGTGACATTGGTGACTTTTGACTGGTAACATTTGACTAAGACCTGTAGTTTAAATAATAGTATTGCACCA
Source organism: Ailurus styani (assembly GCA_002007465.1). NCBI lineage: Eukaryota > Metazoa > Chordata > Mammalia > Carnivora > Ailuridae > Ailurus > Ailurus styani. The sequence continues at coordinate 2,407,474 of LNAC01000175.1, read as the reverse complement.
GGGTTAATTTCCTGGTTCCCAGCACTTTCTGTGACTCTAAGATGTTCACATCAGGGGAAGGTGGGTACGCCAGGGAACTCGCCATGCTTGTGTTTGCCATGATTCTGTACATCTAAAATGAGTTCAAAGTGAAAAGTTTCATTCAGAAAGAGCCCTTATGTTTTAGAGATAAATAGTGGAACACTAATGGATTTTTTTTTAAGGCCAAGTCCATCTTGGAACATAACCAACACTCACCACTGATTTTGGTAGCAGATACTAGATGAGGTGTTTGTTCACTGGAAATTCTCTGCAGTGGGCCTTTTGAATAAAAACTGAGAGGATGCTGTATCAGAGTATAAAATCCAGGGTGGAGGCAAAGCTAGGAGAGCAGAACTGGCCAGTTGATCATTGCCTCCAGTCAGGTGACCCACAGGCCCAGCCTGAGGCTCATTAACACCATTTGCTTTCATTGAAAGAATCGGCCCAGGGGAGCATTCCCCTGGCCTCGGAGGCCCTCACCTATTGTCTAGGGCTCCGGTGGTACGGGTGGTACGCGAGGAGGCAGCGTGAGGGCAAATGCGACGGTCTGATTCCTCTTCCCACAGGAACGGGGGAGGCCGCAGTGGGACGTTCTGCGCCATCAGCATCGTCTGTGAGATGCTCCGGCACCAGAGGACGGTGGACGTCTTCCACGCGGTGAAGACCCTGAGGAACAACAAGCCCAACATGGTGGACCTCCTGGTAGGCGCCCCCTCTGTCCTGCGGAATGGGGCCTTCCGCTCCTAGCTGGCATAGTTGGCGAGGCACCGATTCACCGGGGAAACAGACTCCATTTCAGGAACATAATGGACTCGCTTTGCTTGTGAGGGCTTTTCTCCCTCTTCCTCTCACTCGGCTTTTCACAGGGAGACTTCGTCTCCACGCACTGGCAATGTGGAAAGAGTTGAAACTCACAAGTGAACATCCTTATTAATTTCCATTCCTGGCAGTGCCTTCCACATGGTTAAGCACTTAGTCTTCGTGGGGAAGGAATAATCATAGCACCCGAAATGCCAGATTTTCAAATTATAGATTTTATAAATAGCTTAATCACCTAATATTTATCAAAGCTGCGAATTTGAGTTTGACATCCAGAATATTGCGTTTAATTCTCGTGACCATATCTGAGATGAGGACGGAGGAGCCGAGAAACAAAAGACTACGTGCAGTGATTTTCTTAGAGTATTTCTGGAAATCTCTTTCTTGTGTGCAGCTATTAAAATGCCAACCACTGCGACCTGCGAATAGAGTAGCTTAAAGAAGGAAGCTTTCAGATCAGGTGTTTGTACTTCTCAGATCTTTCCTGTGGAAGAAGGATCTGAAGGAAATGGGGGGACGGATCCCAAGGTTGGGAGAATGGCCTGGGGTGGGGAGAGGGAAGAATACATGCCCATGCCACGCCTGGAAAGCCTGCACGCCCCGACCCACAGCCCTGCGACAGTGGGCTTCAAATTTAAAATATGAGGAAGGGACTAAAGGGAGAGTGGAGATTCAAGCTAAAATGGAGGAGGGGACTGCGGTCCCAGTCATCCCAGCCATGCCCCAGGCTGGATAATGATAGTCCCCAATGCCAACCCACTCCTGGGACACGTTCTCCTCCGTACACGTCACTCCCGGGGTATCTGTTTCCCCCAGCTACTTATCTCCTGCTTGGTGGGCTCTTCTGTTTCGTAGAAGCACCGTGCTGCCCGGGAAATTGGGGAAAGAGATGCCTGTCTGGCCAGGTGCAGACTCCTGAAACCATCAGCAGTTAACACCTCAGGTTCTGTGGAGAAAGGACCGTGTCCCCCCAGACTCCTGCCCTCTCCTCCCTGCCTAGGGGAGGCCTGGGAAAACCCAAATTCTCATCTCCGCTCTGCTACTAATTCAAGTCAGGTGACCTCAGACAAATGAACTTGGAAATTTAAGTCTTCCCAGGCTGGGCCAGGCACTTAGCTTTCCTGAGCCCGAGTCATGTAAGCCAGGGATAACATTGGCTTATCGAGCTGATCCTGTGAGGCAATAGATGTGAAAGCGTTCTGGAAAATGCAAAGGTGAGAAAGTGGCTCTTGAGAGTGCAGGTGTCTACAGGACATCCTGCAGTCAGCAGGTATAGACGAGCTGGTTGGGTAAGGAGGAGGAGGTGGCCGCTAGCCGCTGACATTCACATGGTGCTGAATTTGTCCCAGGCCACACGCTCGGTGCCTTCTACAGAGGCACAGATGTCCTGTGATGGACGGGCTGAAAGACTGGCTGGCGTGTCCCATGTGCGGGCTTCGATAGACCCCGCCCCTCCGGAGGCAGAGAACTATCTCACTCCCAGGGACCACCCATGAATTTTGAAGAGTTGCACCACCAGGGATTTCTCCGTCTTCTGGGCTGGGGGCAGATGAGATAGGCCAGCTGGACCGTCAGAAGTGGCCTGAGTTTCAGACACGTAAGAAGTTGGGCAGAAGATGGAAGCAAATGCTTCAATTAAAATACTCCGACTTCATTGATGTTTAACCTCTGGGATTCAGGGACAGATGTGTAGCTTCCAAACTTTGGTTGATACTTGGGCAAAGCTGACCTTGATGAAAATATATATATACATAGTTTCCCTCTCACTACAGCTTGAATTAAGCAGGTCATTATAATAGACCCTTCCAGGGCTTTCCACTAATGGCTCTGGCAGCAGCTTTTGTCACTCACAAATTTTTATGTGCAGAAACAATGTGGCTTTTTCCAAATCAGTGGTGGAGACTAAAGGATGGAGGTGCTTCTTTGTGAAGTGAATGGACATGTAGGTGCTTGGGCCGCAGGGAGCCCACTCTTCAATAATAATTTAGGTGTTTCTGTGATGAGGTGTTACTCTAATAGACAAAATAGGACCTTTGGATGCCCAAACTTCTGAGGGTCATTACCAGTTTAAGGATAAGGTCAGTGCCGAAAAATATAAAGGAAGTTTTCAATTTCCTGGAAGAACGTCTGATAGATTTGTTACAGTGCCTGTTAGCAAAATAATAGGTAAAATCTGGTGACCAGAGGAAAAAAGTGTCACAGGGCTCTTTTCAGCAGGGTCGAAGCTTCCTGAATTAAATGAGGACCCTTGTCATTTGTTTGTTTTTGCTTACAAGTACAATTTCTATTGGTTTAGCAATCATATATATGTATGTTGGCTGAGGGAACTAATTAATTCAGGTCAGGGTGATAAAACCCAAAATGATTTCATTGGGCATAAAAGACCATCTGAGACCTGAGTCTCTCCTAAGCACAAACTGTCATGCTAGCAGCTGAAAAGCACAGAGTACTGAGTCTTCCGAGCTGTGTCTTAGAATGAAGACACGTGTTCCAGAAAGTCCTGGAGCGTACTCCTGTGCTGACCGGCTGGGGAGGCAGAGGGAATGGGGTGTGGAGGGCACAGGCTGGGCCCCACAGGCTATACTCTGTCGAAGGGGGCTCCCTCCTACCAGCCTGGTTAGATCCAGATGGAGTCCCCAGTGCCTGAGCTCCTTTGAGGTTTCCAGGATGCGCTGCTTCAGCAAACATCTCCTCTCTCACTTTTGCCCTCACTGGGCTTTAGAAGTTTCCAGAGCTCTGTTTCATTTTCTTTTTTCCCCAGAGCTCTGTTTTAACATAGAAACAGCCTTTAGGGGACAGATCTTTCCTCAAGAAACGTATTATCCCCTGGGAGGTGAGGGAACTCCAGCCACCATGATGAGATTTGACATACGTATACATTGTACAGTGGTTACCAAGATCAAGATAGTTGACACATCCATCACCGTGCTCGGGTAACATACTTGACTCGTGTTTGTCTGTGGTGAGAATGCTTAAAGTTTATTCTCAGCAACTTTCAAATGTACAATACTGTATCACTAACTCTAGTCACCGTGCTGTACACTGGATCCCCAGAAAGTCTTATAACTGAAAATTTGTACTCTTGACCAACATCACCTCATTCCCCACCCCCAGCTCCTGGCAACCACCATTTAATCTGTTTCTATAAATTGGTTTTTGGTTTGGTTTTGGTTTTTTAATGAAAGCCTTACAGAATCCTGAGCCCTGGGCCCATGCCAGAAACCGTGACTCAGTTGATCTGGGGCCTGGCCAAGGCAGCAGCACCCCGAGTGATTCTAATGTGTGGCGGGGTTAAGAACCTTAGTGTGCCCCATCTAGATGGCTCTCAGCTGGGGCTGTACATTGGAATCACCTGAGGTGCTGTCACAAATACCAAGCCTCAGGCCGCACCCCAGACCAGTTATGGCAGATGGAGCCCAAGAGCAGTGGGTTCCATGGGCTGCGGGTGAGAACGTGGCTCAGCAGGGTGAAGCGGCCATCCCTTTCCTCATACTGGCGCCAGGGCCTGTCCAAACCCATCTCCTCACCTCTAACCCTCCATCCCTCCTGCTCAGACCCAACCCTCCACCAGTATCTCCCAATATCTGTAATTTGGAGCTGACTACCCACACGCAGCCCCACTTGCCCCTTCAGTACACCAAAGCAATACTCGGTGCAAGGTGCTCCCTACGAAAGGGCATGGACCGTGGGGCCTGCAGTTCTCCCTCTCACGTGGACAACCCAGTGAATCTACTAACCTGTGTCTATGAACTGTCCCTCCAGAGGTCACCCGTGAACTTGAAACACACAGGCTATTTGAAATGAGGTGGGGCCGGGAGGTGGGGGGAGTTGGGGGGA
>LNAC01000175.1:2386906-2402495 GCA_002007465.1 Ailurus styani | reverse complement strand
GGGAGGGGGGGGGGGGGGGGGGGGGGGGGGGGGCGAGGGGCGACGGCCATACCACCCTGAATGCACCTGATCTCGTCTCTACATGTGTGGGTTTGGGGGGCCGTGCATGTGTAGGGGTGAGGGGGTTCGTGTGTACATGTGTAAGAGTGGATGTGTGGGGGTGTGTAGGTGTGGGGGTGTATGCACGAACAGGGGTGTGTGTGTGCGCACGCGTGCACGCTCATGTGTAGGGGTGGACAGGGGAGTGGGTGTGGGTGTGTGTGAGTGTTGGAACGGAGGCCGTAGGCCCCAGACAGGGAGTCAGAGAAGCACAGTGTAGCCCGTCTCTGGAGACACTTGGGGGCATTCCCCTTCCCTTGGGCCTGGCCCTGCCCCAAGTGGAGAAGCAGCCACTCTCCTGGAGTGCCCCCCACATCAGCCTTCCTGCATCTGAAGGAAAGAGTCTCCATGAAAGCCCTGTGCCCTCCCCCGCCCCAGACTCTGCCACCCGTGAGTCGGGCTGGCTACCCCCTCAGCACCAGCGGAGCTCCTGGCTCTGAGGAGAACCCCGTAGATAGCTGCTGCGAGACAGCTCATTCCTTCCCTGCACCCGGACCGTTGCCCGTCCTGGGCGGCCCCTCGCTGCCCTGAGACCGTGGGGAGGCCGCGGCTACACACGCAGGAGTCTCACTAGGGAACCACGCACGAACTGTGTGTGGGCTTCTGCTGGAAGAACGTCCTCCCGACGTTTTTTAAAGGCAGAGATGAAAGTCATGACCCATTCTGTCTGTTGACACAGACACACAGCTGTCTCATCGAGGGGCCTCCTTGGCTGGGAATGGCCTGGGAACTTCGAAGCAGACAACCCCGCCCATGATGACTGACACGCTGGGGACCACTTGACCCTCCGGGCAGGGCCGTCAGTCAAAAGGGCTTTTCCAGACTGTGGGACCTGTCAGCAAGGGATCCAGGTGAAATTGTGAAACTTGTTTTAGGTTCAAAAAGCAAGTGCGTCAGGGAGAGCAGAGCTGCCCCAGGTGAGCCATGCGGACCGCTCTCTGAATCTCTCAGGCAGGTATTGGAAGTGTCCAGAGGGACTGCAGGGCCCCGAGTTCCTCAGACACGAGGCAGCCTGGGCTGACACAGGCACAGCTCGAGCCCTTCAGAGAGCTTTCCACAGCTACTTGCAGGCTTCATGGCCTTGTGAGGTCCTGACTGAGTGAACTATGGCGGGGGAGGGGGGGAGAGGTTTAAAACGGAACCTTGCTTGTAGGTGCATCTTTCTCCTTCAGGAGAACAGGAGGTGGGGCTGCAGTGAGAGTGGGGTCGGGGGCTTGGAGGGGAGTAGCTGGCCGCCCTGGTTCCAGTCCTACCCAAGGATGACCACTGCTCATGTCACTTTTTCATGCCCAAAGCCAGCTAATGTCGCCCAAGTCAGGAGAACTTGGGACTGAGGCAGAAATGTTCTTTTTTTTTTCCCCTGAAGCACAAGGATAGCTCATGTGGCTTAATTACACCACTGAAAAGCAATCGAGCTAAGAGAGGAAAACGCAGAAGACAGGCCTATACCTGGTGATCGAGGGTAATAGTTTGCAACACAGGAGGATTTCAGGCATTTCCTGAAGTGCTTGGGGGAGGGTACGAAACAATTTATGGTCTTCCTTCTCATTCCCTTTATTTTTCTGATTCAGAAACCAGCCATCACAGAATCTATTGGGGTTGACAGTTTGCTTAGGAAGGGATGAGATGATGGCGAATTTATTTTGAAAATTATCATCATGCCTGGGACAGGGCAGCTTCAGTGATTTTCAACACAGCAGTCCCTTAGCAGCGAAGCCCAAAATCCTTTTGGGGTTGTGGCCTGAGGCCAGCAGCTATATGACACTCCAAATGCATGATCCTCTGTTACAAGGATGGTTCATAGTAGGCACTGAAATTGTGCAATTAGGTTTATGCAAACCCATGTCTCTGCAGCAAGTAGTTGGATCACTCAGATTTCTATGAAAAATATTAATTGTCTCCGTGAAGGAGAAGAACAGGGTTAACCACTTCATAGCCAGTATGTCAGCCCATCGATCTGACAGCCTGGCCTTTTAAAATTTTGAAATGCCAATGGTTTCTTTCTAAATATTTTGAAAATAAAAGTATCAAATCCTGAAATATGAATCAGAAGATTTTGGTGTAGACATATGTTCAGCTGTCTTGGGCATACACCTAGGAGTGGAATTGCTGGGTCATGGGCTAACTCTTCCGTTTAACCTCTTGAGGACCTGCCTGAGGATCTTCTGAAGTGGCTCCACCTTTCACATTCCCACCAGGTTCTCCTTGTCCTCACCAACACTTGTTATTATCTGTCTTTTATCTTAGTCCTCCTGGTGGGTGCTACTGCTACTAATATTTTAATCTCGGGGCCCTTCTAATATGTGGAGATGGTCTGTTGGCTTCTCGTGTTCCCCTCTAGACTGTAAACTCTTGAAGGACTAAAGCTGCATCTTAAACTCTCCAGTCTCTAGCCTTCAGTGTTCATTGGGTTGAACCAAATGCTGCTAAACCCTTATTTCATCATCATTTACACATACAGTGATGTGTGACACTCCCAACTGTACATCAGGTTCTGTGCTAGAGACTGGTGTATTACACACAAAGGGATAAAGTATGGCTCTTGTCTTCAAATAAATAGGTTGGGTTAGTGGGGCATATAGAGAAGAAAATGTAGGTGAAGACCAGAAAGCTGCCATAACAAATTAATTAAGAGGCACATATCCCCAAAATGGAAATTTAGTTTTAATTAATTTGGCAAACCCAAAAGTAAGAGCTCCATTTCCTTGGTTGTGGCCATTGTGTTGGGTAGTGAGACAGTGGTATGTACTCTTAGACCTTGTGAAAGCTTATCTCTTATGGAGATGGGAAGAGAGCCTTCTAGATGCCGAGCCCCTCTGTCCCAGCTGCTGGACTGCTACCAGGTGGCAAGGAAAGCATCCTCAACTACTATGTCCAACTACTATGTCCCTGTGCTTGGCTCGGAGGCCCCACCCAGCTGAGCATCCAGCAACACGCCACACAAACCCAAGTGCAGAATGCCCTCGCCTAACACCTGAGACCCTAGCTGGGCCAGGACCTCATGCAGGTCTTCTCAGGCCAAGGTCCATGATCGGAGAAAGCTGTACTCAAGAAAAAAGCCTTCACTGCCTGATTAACAACTGATAGGTGCCCCCAGAGGACATCCAGCACTTCCCCTCTGGGCCTTTCCTTACCCAGCTCCTCCACCTGGAATGCATGTTCTAACCTCCCTTAGGAGTTAGCAGTTAAGTTACCTGCTACCCCTTTGCAGGTCCTCCCCAGGAAGTTCTGCTCCCTACTCCACTGCACCCATGTCGGGGGACCATTCATGGGCCCTGCTCAGCTCTGCGCCGTGTGTTATCGTTGAGTACTGGTTTCAACCTCCTCACTGGACCACGGACTTCTCAAAGTCAGGGACAAGGTCAAGGTGCTTGGTACTTAAGAGGTGCTTGATAAATTCTCATAAAATGGAAGACATCCTGGTGACTGAAAGTCAAGTGTGTAGTTGGGCCAGGAATGATGCAGTTATTTGGTGAGGCCCTTGTATGAGCAAATTGCAAAGTAATTTCCCCCAGACTTCATTTTTTCCCCTCCTACCTCTTGATTGCCCCATACTTTGTGTTCAGGATGTTGATGTACAGGTAAACCTGTATGTGTGGACAAGCCTATATATGTGTTCCAGTTGTCCAGAACTTTCCAGGCATTCTAGTGAAGGTAGATGTCAAAATACCTTTCATCAGGCCTTGTGGGGAAGGTCTCCAGACAGCGGATATGTTTGTGGTTCACAGCCGTGACTTTCTGATTCATTGCTGATTCAAATCCTCCTCAGTTTGATTTTTTCCGATTAGAACCCTAATCTGGCATAATGGCTTTTACGGCTCTGGCCTTTGGCTATCACAGAGCTGACATTTCTGTCCTTCTGCTTTCCAGGATCAGTACAAGTTCTGCTACGAGGTGGCCCTGGAATACTTGAATTCTGGCTGATGGCATAAAGAGCTCTGCACACCAACCCTTTCATCCCACAAAGCCAAGACGATCCATGGTATTTGTGTCGATTAGATGAAGACTTCTCAATATGCTTATTTTGCTTTGCATAATTGGCTCTTTTTAAGAGCCCAAGAAAGCATTTCTAAAACTGCTTTGCACTGCCCAATTCCCAGCAATGCTGCTGCCCGACGGAAAAACACACACACAGCAGAGTTGTCAAATACTGTCCTAGGCGTCGTCGGCTTGTTAGAGCAGCGTAGACATCTGGTAAACTGAAGAGCACAATTATATTCTTATGAAGGAATTTGTACCTTTGGGGTATTCTTTTGTGGCCCGTGAACCCTTTGTTAATGTTTCGGCTGAGTGTACATTTTTGTTTTGTGGAGAATGCTATCTAGCATTATGATAATATATTATTTTAGTTAATATTTGTATTTTAACATGTTGCATAACATAAGCTTATGTACCTTTCCAAGACTAACAGATAAACGTATAATGAACAAAGATATGTTGTATGAGTTGTTGTTTCTATCAGATTTGTATTGTTTCCAAGGGAAAAGCTTGGGAAGAAGTCAGTTCAAAAATGCAAAGCTCGAGGATCACATTCACAGATCCAAAGCTTTTCCCTTTGTTTATATTGTAAATATTTTTGATTTCATCAAATTATTTATTCATTAAAAGAAATTTTTGTGAAGCGCAGTGAGTGACAATCATTTTTATGAAGCGCAGGAAATGATTGATTGTACGATGTGACCTTATGTGAATTCTTTCTCAATAAATAAAGACCCGTGACCAGTCTTGCTGTATTCCTGGTGTCCCAGCGCCCCAGTGATGGGGACAGCTCCGGTCACCGCAGGCCCCTGGCAGACAGTTGGGGTCTGCTGGCCTGGAGCAGATAGGGTTGGGATTTTTGAGAGAGAACGTCCATCAGTGAGAAATCCTGGCCCATCCTGGGAACCTCCCTGGGGCTGAGGAAACCCAAGCCCCAGAGCTGCCCGACCCCTAACCTGGTGGGCATAGTTTCAGAGTGTGTGGGGCTGATGCCAGGGCCCGGCTTCCTGACCAGAACAACCTCTTCCTTTCTCTGTTTCACCGTAGTCGGCAGGAGTAACCTCTGTCCTCTCCTGGCCTCATTCAAACCGAAACTTGCTGAGAGAACTCTTTTTGAAGGGTCAGAGAGCGTTTAAGCAGGACACAAAGCAGAACAAGACAGTCCATGCCAGAGGGAAAGATCATGCAGGGTGACCTGCTCCTCACTCCTCAAGGGCTCTGCCTGATCTCTGGAGGTGGAGGCTAAGCTGTGCACTCAGAATAGCAGTCCACACTGAGTCGCAGGCTATGTTAAATGATTTCCAACAGACCATGAGGATGAACTTTTACCAGACACTTTTACCAGTTCAGTGTCAGAAACTCTGCGGGCGCCTACCCAACAGGCAATAGGTCCTTCCCGTGACAGTAATGGAGCCATGTTACAGCTGGAGAAACTCGGTTTGGAAGACATTAAATAACTTGTCCAAAGTCACCCCAGCTGGTTGGTGCCAGGTGCCTCCAGGGCCTGGGGAAGGCAGAGGGACAGCGGCAGGAGCACAGGCCCCCTTGGTAATAACACACAGTGAAAGGAAATGCCAGTCCTGCTTGGACAGGGAGATGGGACCCACCGCCCACTCCAGAAAACGGGCGAGCTTGAGGGTGGTCATCGACCCGCGTCTTAGCCCCGCACCGCTCTGCTGCACTGTGAGTACAGGCTGCATACTACCCTGACTGGAGGGATTTCCCAGCGCCCCTGCAGGGGATGGGATGCCCCACACGCAGGGAGAGCAGGCCAGTGCTGGGCTGGGACTCCAGATGAAGTGCCTCACTGCTGGGTTCCTCCCGCACCTTGCCCTCTCACCACCCACAAGCAATTCTCTTTGATAAATCCCTAAAATGTGAAAAACTGCTCTTCGTGTACTCTTCAAAATGGTTTCCCCAGGACACAGGACTAGGGGTGAATCCGTGTGGGAAGCTGTACCTGCCGTGCGCCAGCTGGCCTGTGACGAGAGGGGAAGAATGGCGCCCTCCATTCTCTCCGAGGAAGTCATGGCTTGGATCTCTATCCCCTTGGCCAGAGTGAAAAGCCACCTCAGCGCAGCGCAGAAGTGGCCTGAGATTTGTGAGTCTGACAAGTTAACCCATTTCCTAGTTATCAAGCCCCGTCTCGTATTGAAGCCAATAGTTCTCTCTAGACTTTTGAATCTCTTGGATTTTGTCTTTCTTTCACCTGATTTCACCTCTTAACAGAAATAGTGACAGAAGAAAAGGGACACTTTGTGGCTTTTTCTGATTTCCCATGAGGCCTTGCAGCATGGATGAGATTCTCATTTCTTTCAGGACACAGTAAGTCTCTTCCCCTTCCCCTGAAAAGAAGCTAACCCCTCGGCTCTGCATCCCTTCTGTTTCTTCTCTCGGTATTCTGAGTTCTCCTCCATGGTGGCAACCTCAGCCTCCCAGACACACCGATGCCTGTGACTGCTGGAAAAGCAGGGAATCCTGACCCCTGGCTTCCTGACAAGGTCCTGCTCAGGGACTACTTGTTAATAGCACCCCTTGTACGTGCTACGGTGGCTTTGTAATATGTCCACTTGGCGTCACTGAACTTATTTCCCAGATTTCCGTTCTCTGTTCTTGCAATAAGCTGAGCCCCGGGGGTCATTTTGTGCCAGCTGCAGAAGGCAGAAATGAAGCAGCAATGGGTATGGTTTTTACACTCAAAAGGCGGAACAGCTGCAGCCACACCTGCTGCCATATGCCAACAAGGTGTGAACTGGCAGGTAAGTGACAGTGCGGATGAGCTGCCCGCCAGCACTCTTCTTGCAGTCCTTCCGGCTTCTGCTTGTGCTCTGGATCCAAACTCATACCCATATCTTTAAGTTTTGTGAAGATGGCCCAGTTCCAGGTACCAAAATCAGCATTCGCTGTCTACTGTTGAAAAACAAATTGTTCCAAAATGAAATGCTAAAGATTACCAATAAATACTTCAGATCTCCTGCCGTTTCTATGGGTCAGAAATTCAGGAATAGCCTGGCTGCATGATTCGGGCTCTAAGGTCACTCACAAAGTGACTATCCCAATGTTGGGTCAGGGCTGCAATCTTCTGAAATCTTGACAGGGGAAGGAGTTCCACTTCCAAGATGGTTCACTCACATACCTGGCAAGTTGGTGCTGGTAGTGGGCCAGAGGCCTCAGTTCCTCTCCATGTGGGCCTCCGACACTTACCTAAGCTGTGTAAGTGTCCCTGCAGAATGGTAGCCAGCCTCTCACAGTGATCCAAGATGGAAAAAGGCAGAAGCCAACAATTCTTTTATGATGTAACCTTGGAAGTCATTCTCTGTCATTTCCGCAATATCCTATTGGTTACCCCATTGGGTATGGAAGGGGATACACCAGGACACAAATCCCAGGACGTTAGAACCCCCGGAGGCCATCTAAGAGGTTGGCCACCACCTGCCAGCCAGACTTCCCACATTATCTGCCACCTCTACTCATGCAGGCTGGCTAGCTGGAACATAGTCAGCCTTATCCCTGGAATGCCTAGCCTGTCAATCAAGCTCACTTCTCTCCTATGCTGTCCTCTCCGTGCTGCTATGCATTTTTGTTCTACCAGCTTCTGCAGCAGACACTACCTCTAGACATTTTCACTGTGCTCTAGGGAACATTCATTCAAGTGTAAATAAACTTCCCCCATCGCCTAAATTAATAAGGCTCTCTCCCCTCCCCCCTTCCCAAGGAAATGGCCTCATCTGAAACTCTCTCAAGCAGAGGTAAATCATTCTTCCACATTCCAAATACTTTCTCAGTTTCATCAATTGCCCTTTGTACTCCACTAGAGCCAAATGATAGCCACATCCTGTAGCTCGTCACCTTGAACTGTCTCCCCTCTGAAATCTTAAATAAACATGCCAAATTCTGAGCCTAACCTCTTCGATTGCTAGGTTCTCTTTGCCTTATTCCTGCCGTCCTTTCTCTTTGAATTTGGAAGCCCTCTAGTTCATTCTCTAAGGATGACCTGTCCTCTTCTTACCTTCTTTCCCAGTACAACCTAACCCTCATGATGTATTGCTTCAACCAGTTTGACCAACATCCTCAATTCTCTTGACTCCTTATAGTCCCATCATATCTATCCCACAAAAAGTTAGTTTTAGAGAAACTCATCCAGGACTTCTAAGCCCAAACAAGCTAGAGTAACAAAGATCGGACTTACCCTCCTGACCAACTAAGAACCTGGGGGAAAACATATTTTTTTTAAAAAAAATGCTTTCCTTAATTTATTTTTCTTTTAGAGAGAGAGAGATCACAAGCATATGGAGAGGGGCAGAGGGAGAGGGAGAGAGTGAATCTTCAGCAGGCTGCACACTCCACACAGACTCTGACCCGGGGCTCAATCTCACAACCCTGAGATCATGACCTGAGCTGAAATCAAGAGTCAGATGCTTAATCACCTGAGCCACCCAAGTGCCCCTAAAAAAATGTTTTTCAAGGCCCTGGGCATCAAGTAGTAAAGGAAACAGAAAACAAATGGAGTAGAAGCCAGAATTGCACCAGTTTATAGCATGGAGAGAATTTGCAGACAACAGGTACAGGGCAAAGGAAGCCAAGTGCAGCCCAGTAGTTTCCCTTTGTAATAAGAGTTCCCTTATTCGAGCTGAGAGTTCCAAAACTCGGTGGCTAGTTTTCAGGGCAGGGCAGCAGAAATAAGAGAGGAGCTGTATAAAGAGTTCTGAACATCTGCAGAGTCCTCCCATCGAGTCTTCCACTAAGTACTGATCCGAATAAACATGTAAGAAAATTATCTGAGGCCAAAGAAAGAACCACCCAAAAACATTAGAGGGGAAAGTCTGTCAGATTTTCAGTGGGATTTCAGCTAATCAGTGGAATTAGATCCTGTTCCCACTGGATAGAGAACCCAGAAAGATTTTGCCTCAATGAATGGGGCAAAATATCTCTAGACTAAACAAAGCCGTAATCCTGCCTAGCAAAGCAATAACTGAAAAGATCAAACTGTTTCCAAGTAACTTAACTGTGTCGCAAAACCAAGCTCAAGAATATTTATTGGAATACAAAAATATCCAGCATCCAAGTAAGTAGAATTAACAGTGTCTGGCAAATAATCCAAATTACCAGGAACACAAAAAATCAAGACACGTTAAAAAAGAAGAAAAGAAAAGAAAAGAAAAAGAAATCAGTCAAAACTGACCCAAAAATAACATGGATGATAGAATAGACCAGTACATTAAAGACATCATTTTGTAATATTATTCTAGATCATCAAGAAATTAGAGAAAAGACAGCATATTTAAGCAAAAACATGAAAGATGTAAAAAAGACACAAATAGAACTTCAAGAGATAAAAACTACAAAGCTTGAAATAAAAATACACTAGCGAGATTAATAAAAGATTAGAATGTAGACGAAAAAATTAGTGAACTTACAGACATCAATAGAAACCATTCAAAATAAAATACAGAGAGAAAAAGTTGAACAAAAATGAACAGAGCATCAGTGAAATATTGAAGTCTCCCCTAAGTGGAGGAAAGAGTGACAGAAAAAATATTTGAAGAAATAAGGACCTAAATTTTCCAAACTTGGTGGAAATTATAAATGCACAGATCCAAGAAATTCAATAAACCTCAAGCACCAGGAACATAAAGAAAACTACACCAACGTACATCATAATCAAATTGCTAAAAACCAATGACAGAGAGAAAATCTGAAAAGCAGCCAGAGGAAAGATACATTGCAGTGGAGAAAGGCGCAAATTTCAGCAGACTTCTTTTTGAACACAGTGAAAGCCAGGAAATAGTAGAGCAACCATTTAAAGTACTGACCTAGAATTCTATACCCAGTAAGACTATTTACCAAAAAAAAAAAAAAGTAAAATAAAAATGCTTTTTGACAAATGAAAGCTGAAAAAGAATTCATCAGAAGACTTATGAATACAAGAAATGAATCAATGTTCTCAGGTGAAAATATGCATCTATGCAAAGAAACAAACACTTTCCAGACTAACTAATGGCTAAATGCAAAATGCCTTTCTTGTTCTTATTTAAATATCTTAAAAGATAATGTACTATTTAAATTTTTAAAGATAATAAAATAAAAAATATAGGGTGTGGTTTATAACGTAAGTAGAAAAAGAAGGTATGACAACAATCTCATAAAGGCAGAGAGGGGAGAAATGGAGGTATACTCTTATAAGAGTCTTCTAGAATACATGAAGAATGTCTACCTTCAAGAATCTTAAAGGTAAACAGTGACAAAGAAGTTAAAGTTGCTATAGTAAAGATACTATAAACCCTGAAGCAACCACTAACATCACACAACAAGAGTTATGGCCACTAAACCAATGAAGGAGATAAAAACTGAATCATAAAAAAGACTCAATTAATCCAAAAGAAAGCACAATAAGACAAAAAAAATGGAACAAAGAACAGATGGGACAAATAGAAAACAAAGAGCAAGATGGTAGATTTAAACTAGACTATATCAATAATCCCATTAAAATGTAAATGGGCTACACGCCCCAATTAAAAGTCAAAGATTGTCACAGATTGGATAAGAAACCAAGATCCAACTATATGCTGTCTACAAGAAACCCACTTCGAACATAAACAAATAAAGAAACCTATCCATCTGCTTTCTGTAATACACCCAAGCTACTAAAGCTGGTAAGAAGAAAATCACACAAATGGGCATATTATTGCTGCTGTAAATTCTTGGGCTCTGTCTTTTCCTTCTAAGTCTCCATGGCAAATAGCTCAAGACTTTCTGCACTCAAGCTACTTAGGGGGCAACAATGGCTCTATAACTTAATTCACAGGAAAAATAAATGGCCCACTCTCACATACATGTGTTTATCTCCATGTCCATTCTCACTTCCTTTTCACCAAATTCAGAGAAAGAATCCTTTAAGGCACAGGTCCTGAAGGCAGGAGCATCGGCCATCGCTGAAGCCCCTGGCTCATGAGGGATGCGTGGGTGTGTTTCCTTCCTCTCTGTTCCAGGAGCTGCTGCTCACTGCCTCCACGTCTGACAGACACCCTGCTCCCCTGGGTCAATCAGGAAACCTGAGTGTGTCAGACTACCTCCTAAGTATCTCTCCAATCCGTCCTCTTCCCCACCCCCACCAAAACCAGTACAACACTCTCCCAAGCACCACTCCTCTGGCCTCCACAAACTCCAAAGAGGAGTTTGGCCTGCAAACTCCTCTCTCGTGTTTGGTCATAGCCCTCCCAATGCATTCTCCAGGCTTCATTCAGAGGATTTTCAAGAAAGCCAAAGTGATCCTGTCACACCCACTAGGTCTGCTTAACCCTTCCTTGCCCACCCCCTGCATTGTAATTAAGGCAAAGCCCCGGCTCTTCAATCAGCCTCATGTGACCTGGTCACTGGTCCCCCATAGCCTCCCTGGTCCCCTGGGCCATCGTCCTCTTTCACATCCTCCCACGTCTCACGTCAAAACTCTCGCATGCACTGTTCCCTCAGCCTTGAAAGCCACTCCACCCTGTGACTCCTCTGCTGGGCCCATCCTTTAGCTTCGGCTTCACCCTATTTTTCAAAACAACTTGTATGTGACTCCAGCCCCCATCATGCCAGACTAGAGGGAAATTAGATCTCAATCTTTCTTGAGCCCTTATGTACCCACTCCCCACAATTGTGCAAAACCCCCAGTCTTATGTAATTTGGAGCCCCCCTCCCCCACACCAAGTGCCCTCATGACAGCTAGGAAGACCTCTTCCAGCCCACGTGATCATCAGGCCATGTCAACCTGTCTGAACCAGGGCTGGGCAGCCAGGCATCTAGGGTCCCATCTCTGGGAGCATCACACAGCCAGCCCCTCCGGGGTCTTGCTACCACCTTGGGTTGCAAGAATCCACAGCTCTCTCCCCACCTGCCCCTGAGACATCATTTCTCTCGGTGTCGGTTCTCCCAGTCCCTCTGCTTCACCCCCTCCACCTCACCCCCAGGATACCCATAACAACTCCTTCAGTGCAAGGGTCTCACAGGCAACTTCTGCTCTTCTCCTACCCACACGGATCTCCCACAGCCAGGAGTGAAGCACTTCAGTCCCTGCCTTCATGAGGAAAGGGAAGTGGGAACCAACTAGAAAGAAACCCCAACCCAAACCTTTGTAAAAGGTTTTTTAAAAAGGTATCCTGCTGGGCGCCTGGGTGGCTCAGTGGGTTAAAGCCGCTGCCTTCGGCTCAGGTCATGATCCCAGGGTCCTGGGATTGAGGCCCACATCGGGCTTTCTGCTCAGCGGGGAGCCTGCTTCCTCCTCTCTCCTCTCTCTCTGCCTACTTGTAATCTCTCTCTCTGTGTCAAATGAATAAATAAAATCTTAAAAAAAAAAAAAAAAAAAGGTATCCTGCTTCATTGCAGAAAGACTTCCCTGACCCCGCAGACTAGATTGCTCCATCTCTTAGGACCTTACCTTCTCCTTCATAAACACCTTAAACCCTCTCTACCAATTTGATGTCTGTGTCACCCCCCCAGACAGGAGCTCCAGGGGCAGGGAACCTGACACGGGGCAGCCACATCGTGTTTGTTGAGAGGAGCAGAATCAGCAAAGAAACAAGCTCCGCCCTTTGGAATGCGCAGGTGAGTCCTGCACACTTGGAGACGCTGTCCTGGGTCTTGACAAACTCTGAAACATCAAAACCCCCAAAATATTTGCTCTTACTTGAGAAAATGCTAGAAAGCCTGGCTCAGGGGCGCTGCAAGGAAAGGAAGCTGTATTGATCTCAGTCCTGACAGAAGGGGGAGAAAAGAAAGCAGAAAGAAGTGTGCCTGTTCTGAAGTTAAAACGCAGGCAATTAGCAGACAATGTGTCGTTTTCATGCTGCTTCTGTTCCAGCTAATGGCATTTAAATGACGGTGGTGATTCAGCACGTCTCGGCCCCGCACGACGTGCTCTGCCAGGAAATCTGAAGCGTGCGGGGACATCTGCACAGGCTGTCACGTTCCCTGTTCTGAATAACAGCCCTAGCTTTGTGCCCCCCTCTCTGGCTGAGAGGGAGCTGCAGTGGTTTTGCAAATCAGTCCACAAATCCTCTGAGACCCTCCCCACAATAGGTGGCACCTGTTTTTTTTCAGTGTGTCTGATTTCCGAGATAACTTCCTGAAAAGACACAGGCGGGGCCTCGCCCCCTCACAGACCACCTGTCTGGAGGAGCAGCCAGATGGCCCCAGGAAAGGCCCCCAACCAGCAGCCAGTGAGGCACTGAGTCCTCAGTCAACAATCTCTAGACTCAGAGGGAAGAGAATTTTCCAGCCCCAGGTAAGCCTTCAAATGACCGCACCCCCGCCTATACCTCAGGAGAGACACTGTGGAAACACCCTCCTAAGCTGCCCCCAGATTCCTGACCCTTGGAAACTGTGTAAGATAATAAATATTTGTTCTTTTTAGCTTAGGCTTTGAAGAATAATTCAGTATCTCTGCATTGGGTTCCAATTCCAGTACCTGATAGAAGCTTCCAGAAAGAAGTCTGTCTAGTCCAGAAATGTAAAAGTATAGGTCAATGCTCTTTATTATCCCGTAGGTTCTAGAACCTTCTGCCCAGGTATTATATCCTGAAGTATGACACACAGACCACACAGATGGTTCATGAGATGACTGTAGCTGGTGCAAAGATGAACATTTACTTTTATAACATTTCTGAATGTATTACACTATGTATTGGAAAAGTACTTGTTTTCCATTTTCAGTGCTGATGGATTTCTTAGTGTCTGAGGGGCATTTGTGCATGGAGAGGAATATTCACTACTAATTGTAACTCAGGCAATGTCCCAACTATTAATCTTAGGAATTTATTAGACAATTAGCATTCTTTTAGATATTAAACAACCAACATTGCCCTAAATATTTACAATTACTTACCACTAATAAATAAAAAAATTATAGATTTAGCAAAATAAATGTTCCCAATCAATAAAAAACCTAGATTACCAACCTAACCCAGCACTTTTAGACATTTAATTAAAATCTTGCAACTAATGTATTAATTCCCTTCAATATTCTGAGATTCTTTAAATGCAAAATGGCCACCCCAGAAATGTAAAACTACAAAACTGATTAATGATGCCCTTACACCAAAAGAGGTTATGATGATACTGGTACCATGGCTTTAATTTGTTCCCTTTTCCCTTACACATTCCCGACATCACATGCTTTACATTGTTCTAGGATTTCAATAGCTCTATCAGTCCCATAACTGATATTTTATACCTTTCTAGGGTTCTATAAATTTACCAGACTCCAGAGTAAGGGAATATTGCTTTGATGCCACAGGGAGATGTAAGGTCTTGTGCTGACAACTTACTGGTCGCCAGTCAGGACATGGTTTCACAGACCAAGTTCATTCAAACTTGAGCCACTGGTTATCGAGGTGAATTTCTTTTGATTGCCAAGAAGCGCGCATGTTCTATCATGGGATACCTCACTTCCTGTCTTCCTTAACAACATTGACTCTGAGACTCGAAGTCTTTTCCAGTAATGAACTGGTCTCTCGGTTTTGTATGCGGCAACTACTTACTGTCCAATAATTAAGATTTGTTGGTCTGGTCTATCCCCATAATTAGAAGCTCAGGAACATATATCTTACTAGTATCTCGTTATAATTAGTGGCATTATCCAGAGTTTTGTTGAAAAAAGAAAAGGGAGTAAGTTTGGGGCTCGCTTTTTCTTTTAAGGGCATTTGGCTAATTTGTTATCTAGGAACTCATGTTTGGATATTCTTCAGTTGGTTACTGTGTGGGGTCACGAACGCTGGCCAATGGCTACTTCACTTTCCATTTGTTCTCTTGTTCATGGCACAGTTCCATTGTATACTGGGATTATTTTAGCTGACTAAAATAGTTTCAAGTCACTCCTTCCTGCTTGCGCCAGTCCTCCTCAACAGCTGACAAAAAGACACGATGTCCACAGCTAGCAGAGATAACACTTTCCATTATTCAAACAACAAGACTGAGGCCTTTTCCATTTCTTGGAATAACTCCATTTTTTTTTACTTTATATTAACTACCCTGATGTTTTTTATTATTGCTTCAAAGCAACCCTCAATTTAGTCTTTTTCTTTTAGAGATGAGTGTTAGAAACCAAAATGTGGGCCCCATGAGTGCATATGAGTTGCCACTGTTGGAAGACATGCTATTTCCTGCTGATATTGTTGGGATATTTTTTTTCCCAAAATAACGGTCAATGATATCTCTTTGAAGTCCCTGTGTTCACATTAACGTTCCAAATTTAATGTTGTCATATTACCTGATCTGTCTAATAACACGATTCCATCAATCACCAAGACTTTGTCTCTAGGATGGATATACTACAAGGTTATATGGCTTCCTTTTAAAATCTATTTAACGTTAAAAAGCAAGGCAACTAAAAAAATACATTGTAAATAACATCACTGGGTTGTGACATAGACCCAAAGTGTGAGTGGTAAATGAATGAATCTCTGAGCTTGCCCACTGGTCTGTCCACATGGGACGTGTCCCCCCGACCCCACCCCACCCCGCCCCGGCCACC
>LNAC01000175.1:2301165-2386661 GCA_002007465.1 Ailurus styani | reverse complement strand
CCACCCCACCCCGCCCCGGCCACCCGGCCCCAGCACAGTGGGTTAGATTCCTGGGCCTGCCTCAGAGAAGCTGGGAATCAGAGTTTGGAGGCAGTGAGGCCCCAAAGGCAGAGGGCAGATGGACCTGTGGGGGCCCCGGGCTCATCAAACAGACCTCAAACTCGCTCCTCCTGGTCAACAGTGTAGACCCTCAGCCAGAAGCGTTGATCAGAATTACAGATGGTAGGGAAGAGGCAGTTTGGAAGAAGGGAGAATGATCTTATTGATAAAGTTTCTTAAGCCGTAAATGGAGGAGACTGGGCTGATTCGGGGGTTTTCCAGTTTCGTTCCAGGGAGTCGCCTTGGGCCCCGTGCAGAAGGGTGGACACCGTGTCCCATAACAGCTCTGCTCTTGTTCCTTTCACCATTTGTACAACTGCCGACTCTGCCCAAATCAAGGGTTGGTTCCTTATACATATTGTTTGTCTCTTCTTCTTGCTGGTGAAATGCATGTAATGTAAACTTTCCCATTTTAACCATTTGTAAGTGTACAGGTCGGTGGGATTAAGGACACTCACACTGTTTTGCAACCATCATCCTCTTGGGTGGGGGGGGTTCGAAATGGGTGATAGAGGTCAAAAAACAACATATTTCCTTTACAAGTAAGTCATGGGGATGTAAGGTATGGCATGGTGACTATAGTTAACAATACCGCATTGTCCATTTGAAAGTTGCTTGAGAGTAGGTCTTGGAAGTTCTCATAGTGAGAAAAAAATTCATAACTATATGTGGTGATGGATGTTAATTTATAATGATGATCATTTTGCAATATATAGACATCACTATGTTGTATACCTGCAACTAATACAATGTTATATTTCAACTATATTGCAATAAAAAAACTTATCTGAATTTACAGAAGTTTAAAAAAACCCCAACCAAACAAAAAATGCTTAAAAGGATAAATTTTGTCTCATACAGTTTTACACAGTAATACAAAACAAAACAACAACTTGTCCTCCTTCCATTCTAGGTGATGTAAATACCTCAGGGTAAGTAAAGGACAAGTCTTCCCGCCTGGGAAGCCTGCTGGGCTCACTTCCTGCCTCTTGCACACCTTGAACCATCCCTCTTGGCCTCTCTGTCTGCACTATCCCCACCCCCCATCCCAGTCCCAGCCTTTGCCTCTGCAGTGGCTCTAGGGTTCTGTGGCCTTGAATTCCCTCCCCTAATTTCCTTCCTCCTCCTAAAATCCCATAGATTTTAGGTTTGCCTTTGTAGGATTTCAAGTGGAAATCAGAGTGTTTATTTTTTTTTCTTAGCAGCATGAAGCAACAAATGCAAGTGACTGGTAAGAACAAGGATGGGACATTTGCTTGTGAAAACCTCTAAGACCCTTTTGACCGGTTCTGGATTGTTCCAGCTCACCACAACACACAGCATCCCTGGGGCCCTCTCATTTTGTCCCCCAGTAGGATCTCATCCTTCAGGAAACATCCACGCCAGGCAGCCTGTGTGAATGTCAGCCCCAATCAGACTGGATAGTAGCTCTTAGAACAAATCCTTCCCATCTGTGGGGACTGCTCTTCCTGAGACGGCTGTCTCTGACCCTGCCTGCAACCTCCAGCTCTTGCCACTGTGCTAGTGCTGAGCCCGAAACCACTAAATATAAGATGCAGCCTAACAGAGCCATTTCAGTATGATTGGATAATCGTGTGCTACTAGGGTGGAAGACACTTAACCATTTGATCCCTTCACCTTTTCCTATAAGAGAAACCCTACAGCTGCCTCAATCCTATTTTTTTTTTGAAGATTTTGTTTATGTATCTGGTAGAGAGACAGAGCACACACACATGTGCACAAGAGCAGGGAGAGGGGCAAAGAAGGAGGGAGAAACAGACTCCCCGCCGAGCAGGGAGCCCAATTCAGGGCTCCATCTCAGGACCCTGGGATCATGACCAGCCAAAGGCAGATGCTTAACTGACTGAGCCACCCAGGCAGCCCTGCCTCCATCCTATTGAGTTGTAAGAATCTGATGCACCATGTAAGTCACGGATCATCCTAGAAACCAATGTCACTGGATGTTTGTTGAGTGTATTTATAAAAAGAACAAGACAGCATTCCGCTCCACTTTCTCATCTCCTAAAAGAGCAGAGACTCTTCCAGAGCCCCTGATGCCCCATGTCAGATGGAAAAGAAACTAAACTTGCCACCACCCCCGGGGGGGCAGCCTGGCCTCCATCCCCTCATCTGCATGAAGGCAGGGTCTTCCTCTTCTTCCCACAAGAACATGGCACGGAACAAAGTGAAACAGGAAGACGTGGTCAACATTAAAAGAGCCCCATGAATGAAACCGCAGCTGATATGGGTATCAGACATAAGGCTCCATCCGAAGATTTTCACCCAGATAAAGGAGAAGTTGTGGTGCATAAAATGGTCATTAATGGAAGTAGCGATGGTGGGCAGGCCTGGGAAGAGAGGGCAGTTCACTGCTGCATCTGGGCAGCAAAGCCGGCGTGGACTTGGGGCTCTTCCAACTGTTGCCATGAATGAGATGGGCCCCCCAGGCCTGGAGCTCGGAGAGCAGCCGGCTGGACCCATAAACGGAGATAACACCACAACCAGGCCGCAGATGCACAGCTTGGCGTCTGCAGACGCTTTCTCTTGGTTCATTAAAGCAACATTAAGATGCCCCTTTATCCCTCTATGTTCATATAAATAATAGGATGAAAATGTAATTACCATAGCAACTTAATTAAGAACAGCTCTGAAAGCTGCCCCTTGCTCCTGGTGTACGAAAAACTGGATTTGGAGCCCTTGGTCTACACCAGCTCTGTGCCAGACAGCACCTTCATTCCCCAAAAGTGCCCCCAGGAAGCTGGTTTTGTCAGCCGAGTTTTGCAGGCTCGGAAACTGACCCTGTGGCTTCCCTGAGGTTGCACCGGCACCACAGGACCTTGGCAGGACTGGAACTCAGGCCAGCTGCACCCACGTGTCCCCTGGATCCTCCCTGGCCGGGCCTGGGGTCTCAAGCCTGCTTCCTAGGTTCAGGTCATGGCCACTTGGCTCTCTGGCTGCTGGGTGTTAGACAGTTAAATCTCTCTGTCTTAATTTCCGCATCTGGACAGCTCAATCGGGTGCCTCTTGGCCACGGGCATGTTTTGAGAAGATCTGTGGGTTCTCTGCTTGCCTTCCTTTCCCCCTTATTGAAAACGAACCGCTGTCTTGCCACCAGTCTGGCCTTGGCAGTCTTACCCCAGAGCATTTCCACAGAGGCATCTTTTTACTCGCTCCCACGGGGGACACAGTGGATTTGCAGCTAATTCATAGGATGAAGAAAAAGGCAGCCCAGAGCAGGGAGCCCGGGAGCGTATGACGAATGCCAGGGGAAGAGAGCTTTCCCCGCTGCCTCAGAGGCCTTGGAAAGCGGACCAGATTGCAAAAGCTGCCTGCGAGCCCTAGTGCTCAGGGCCTGGAAGACCCATGCCCAGTCAGTCAGGCAGCCACCAAAGCCCCCTGAGCAGGAGTCGGGTCACAGCCTGCTCTGGGCTTCTTGCTGCCAGCTCAGACCCTGGCGTACACGCTAGGCAGAGGGGTGCCCACATGCTCCTGGGTCTCTGACTTCTCCAGAGTTCCCTGGCCACCTGGAAAGAGCAGAGAACCCGGCAGATGCTGCACTCTGACACTCACCTTTGCTGGCTCAGATCACAGTGTGGCAGCGAGAGGGCCCCCCGCTTGGACTTGAAAGGCTGATTGGCAGCTTCACCGCCTGCCCCTGACAGGCCCCGGGTTCCCGCTGCACCCACCTTGCCCAGCACTCACTCCTTGTTCCTCCCTGACTTTGGTCCTGCCAGGAATATTGGGATGGACGCCTCCCGCAGTGAGAAGGCGGAGGGCGACCCCTCCCCTTACTGGTCCCTCCAGGCTGAGCTCATGCACCAGAGTGCACTCCTGCTCCCCAGGAGGAAGCCCAGGGGGTGGCGGGTTGGACCCATTACCCGGCAGGGGCAACTGGGCTTTCTTGGGGGGCCTGCCACAGTCTGGCGAGAGAATGTGTGACTCAGGGGCTGCATGATGGCTTCTGCATCCTTCCAGGGCTGTCAGGTTCCAGATCGAACCTAAAATCTCCTCACTGTACAAAGCGGAGGAGCCTTCCCCCAGTTGAAGAGAGGGTTTCCTGGGGCTGGAAATCTATTGGATCTGGGTTTTTGCACCCCACGAGCTGGCTGTCCCTCCCCAACCAGAAGCAAAATCCTGGGGACCCACTCACCCACTGCTTTAACAAAGGAGGGCGCCTGCCCCCAAGTCTCCCCGTCTTCCCAATGCTATCTCCATCTATTTGATAAAACACCAATTTATTGGATATTACCCTCATTTTAAATTATATATATCCGTTTAAACATAACTCACCTTCCCTTTCCAATCCCATTAGCTTATAAAAGCATTAGCAAATTGTCACACGTTTAAATGACCGTGTAATAGGTATTGGTTTTAATTGTCAGTACTTAAGTGGCCATTATAACAAAGTGTTGTGCTTCATAAGTCAGGTAAGCCCCTCACTCTCCAAGGAAAAATGCTTGATACGTGGCTGCCGAAAAGCTTAGTACTCATTTTGTGACCTACGGGTAACCCATACATAGGGTGATGGCATTTTGACATTGGCCGCAAGAGTCTTTTTCTTTCTTTTCATTTTTTTTCATTGTGGTAGAATATATGTAATGTACAATTTATCACTTTAAGCATTTTAAGTTGACTTCAGTGACACTAGGTATATTCACATTATGTACAAACATCACCATTATCCACCTGTGGAAATTTCTCATCCCAGATCGAAACTGCACCCATTAAACAGTGACTCCCCTGTCTCCCTCCCCCCAGCCCCTGGCAACCACTACTCCACTTTCCATCTCTGTTGGATTCAACTACTCTAGGTAGCTCATATGTAAGGGGAACCATGCAGAATTTGTCCTTTGTGACTGGCTTATTCCACTTAGCAAATGTCTCCAAGGTTCATCCATGTGGTAGCCTGTCACAATCTCCTTTTGAAGGCTGAATGACATCCTCTTGTATGTATAGACCACATTTTGTTTATCCATTCATCTGTTGATGGACATTGGGTTGTTTCCACCTTTTAGCCATTATAAATAATGCTGGTATTGGCCTCAAGGGTCTTAGTTTTATGCTCTAGTCCTGTGTTATCCTTTTTCCTCCTCACCCATGTGTGTGACTAACACTGGACTCCATCATGGCCCCTCAGTCAAACTGTGTTAAAATGCCGAAGCAACATGAGTTCTAATACCAGTGTCAGAGATAAGATACCAAAGTTAAGTGAGCCTTCCTCTATACAAGAGTTCTTCACCATTTGGGTGGAGTCACCAACTCATTTGAGAATCTAAAAAGTTTTTTTTTAAGATTTTATTTATTTATTTGACAGAGAGAGAGAAAGAGCAGGAGAGGGAGAAGCAGACTCCCTACTGAACAGGGAGGCCAATGTGGGGCTCGATCCCAGGACCCCAGGGATCATGACCTGAGTCGAAAGCAGACGTTTCCCACTGAACCACCCAGAAAAATCTAAAAAGTTTTGAACTCTCTCCCATTCAAAAATAATACACACATTCCCACAAACATTTACATTCTTCATGTTCATGGACACCCTGAAGCCCAACCTTAGACTAAGTTTATTTCTGCTATAATTAATTTCTTCCCCAAAAAGGTATAAATCAAAGATTTATATGGTTGAAATTCTGAGTAAAGCAAATAATCGCTTCTGGCTTGACAATTCCAGAAAGCTGAATGTCTGTATTTGGAACTTCCCTAACACGGAACACCACAGCAGAAAGATGACCTTGGGGACTTACAAAGCATCTCCAAAGGACCTGGGAGGTTAGAAGCAGAGCACATGGTTCCCAGCCCAGACACAGAGATCAGTGACAGCAGACACGGAGAAGGGAGGGTTGAGAGGAAGGCTTGCTCCGCACACATTGGAAATGGAGTCTTTGCCCATGCCTGCCTCTCCCCTTCTGATCACTGGCAGCTTTGGCCACAGGGCCCCATGTTGACCCTCACTTAAGCACAAGCATTTTCCCACTTTCCTAGGGAATTATTCAAAGAGTCAGAGAACCTAGTTTCCAATGTAACTGCTCCCCAAGTTTCTGTGCCCCAGAAGGGGCTGCAGCAGGCAGGGAACACCGCTCCACCTAAGAGCAGAGCTAGTGGAATGGACCAAAGTTGCAGGTACTGCCCAGCCTGGGCTGCAAGAGCCCTGAGACCAGCCAGTCTCTGACTGGGGAGTGGGGGTTCCCTACAAATCTGCCACCTCTGAGCAGGAAATACAAGGTCCTACTGAATTGAACACAGAGCTGGTGGCTAAGCCTGTGCCAATGCCAAGGTGTGCTGGAGGATTTGTGCCCTGGTATCCAGGCAGCTTCATAGGCAGTGATTTGCACATGAGAAATGGGTATTCAGAGTTGCACACCTGGGGACAGAGCCAGGTGTGTGTGTGTGTGTGTGTGTGTGTGTGTGTGCTGGAGGGGAGTGAAGTAGAAAGAGGACCACACAGATGTCTTGTGTCTGGTCCCCCACGGAGGGCAGGGCTACAAAACAAAACTTAAGACCTCTTGTCTTGGAACTTTTGTGGCACTCTTCCATGTGCTCCACAGAGCAAGTGACAGGGACAATCCGCCTTTTCCCTTGTCCAGGAAATCCTAGGGGGGGGCGACCACAGCTATGTGCATCTTTTGAGGTTTTGTGCTTTGGTAGAAATTGGCCACAGTATTGGGGCAGGGATGAAGCCAGCCCTTGGGGACCCACGCAGGCAGCAGGACAGCCCTGATAGGGGCCACTCTTCCCCTTTCCCACAACCTTAGAACCTCATGGTCAACTGACACAGAACCCCGATAGCACATTGAAGTCCCCTGGGGAGCTTCTAAACCATTCTGATGAGGGAGCCTCATTTCAGACCTATTATGTATATATATATAAAAGAATCTCTGGGCACATGGCCTGGGAATAGGTCGTTTTCAAGTCCCCAGGTTATTCTAATGTGGAGGCGGGACCCCCCGACAGCCCTTCCACTCTCATTTCCATGAGCACTCCCCCGCCTTCAGTAATGCGTGCTTACATGACTGTCATACTGAGTCGATTCTAAGGTGCACATTATAGGATTCAGATGGGGGACGTTTCTCACAACACTGTCAGGCAAGTGACAGGCATGACAACCTCCATCCTGTGGTCGTCACTTTGAGTTATCGGCGTTATGGGTACTACACCCAGTGAGTTTAATTGCCATTTAAAAATATTCTCAAAAATATTATACTATGATTTGGCCTTGAAATGAGAAATACCACGTATGTGATGAGCACAGGCACAGAGCAGTGGGGTGTGAATTTGATGTTAGCGAAGTAAATATTTCACATTGTAATTTCATGTTTTCTTGCAAGGCAACCATCAAGTGACTTAACAAAGGAAGGCACTCTCAGAGGGTGATACATGAGAAAGAACTGTCTAGCCCCATTAGAAATGCCATTGAAAGCCAAGAAATCAGCAAACCCTGGGAAGACCTTTATAAAAAGTGTTACTCTTTCCTACCCTGATGTCCCAATCACCATGGGAAACACAGGCCTGTGTCCTGAGCCCAAAGTGGATCCCATGTAGTTGGATGTTGATGCTGAATGGGGAGAAGTTTTAGAAATATCCTAACCGATGTATTTCACTGATCTAATTCTAGGTAAGCACAAGAGTGACATTTGATTAAAGTGCATGTCTATGAAGTCGAAACGAGCTCTTTGAAAAATACAAAGAAAAATTTGCAGTGCTAAAAAAGCAGTCTGTCAGAGGTATTGGCAGTTTTTCTTATTCAGTGATCCACAAAATGGGTGCATCTTAGAATCGATTATTTCCACAGTGAGATACCACCTCACACTAGTCAGAATGGCTAAAATTAACCAGTCAGGAAATGACAGGTGTTGGCGAGAATGCAGAGAAAGGGGAGCCCTCCTACACTGTTGGTGGGAATGCAAGCTGGTGCAGCCTCTCTGGAAAACAGTATGGAGTTTCCTCAAAAAGTTGAAAATAGAGCTACCCTACGACCCAGCAATCGCACTACTGGGTATTTACCCTAAAGATACAAATGTAGTGATCCGAAGGGGCATGTGCACCTGAATGTTTATAGCAGCAATGTCCACAATAGTCAAACTATGGAAAGAGCCTAGATGTCCATCAACAGATGAATGGATAAAGAAGATGTTGTATATATACAGTAGAATACTATGCAGCTATCAAAAAACCCGAAATCTTGCCATTTGCAATGGACGTGGGTGGAACTAGAGGGTATTATGCTAAGCAAATAAGTCAATCAGAGAAAGACAATTATATGATCTATCTGATATGAGGAATTTGAGAGGCGAGATGGGGTGGGGGTCGTGGGGGAAGGAAGGGGAAAATGAAACAAGATAGGACTGGGGAGGGAGACAAACCATAAGAGACTCTTAATTGGGCGCCTGGGTGGTTCAGTGGGTTAAAGCCTCTGCCTTCGGCTCAGGTCATGATCTCAGGGTCCTGGGATCGAGGCCCATATCGGGCTCTCTGCTCAGCAGGGAGCCTGCTTCCCCCTCTCTCTCTGCCTGCCTCTCTGCCTACCTGTGATCTGATCTCTCTCTCTCTGTGTCAAATAAATAAATAAAATCTTTAAAAAAAAAAGAGAGACTCTTAATCTCAGGAAATAAACTGAGGGTTGCTGGGGACTGGGGAGGGAGGGATAGGGTGGATGGGTTGTGGACATTGGGGAGGGTTTGTGCTATGGTGAGTGCTGTGAATTGTGTAAGACTGATGATTCACAGACCTGTACCCCTGAAACAAATAATGCATTATACGTTGATTAAAAAAAGAGAGAGAAAAGGAAAAAAAAAAGAATTGATGGTTTCTTCGTTTCTATGAAATAAGATATCTTACCACCAGGTATAAATTCCTAGCCCTCAGGCTTGACCTGCTCAGTGCTCAGGCACCTGGACTCCAGGTCTGTGGTTCTCCTCTGCATTCCCCAAACCTGTCTGTTCACAGAGACCTGCTCTGAAGCTGGTTCCTGCTCTCCGGTACTTCTGAGCCCGCCCCTCCCGCCATGGTCACCCTAATTTGGTCTCCTGCTTTTTCATTTTTAAAGTGTCTCTTTCAGGGTCACTCCAGCCTATTTCCAGCACACAGCCATGCACCTAACCATTGTCTCTAAAACAGGAGACAATAAGACACCGTGATTGAAAGCATAAACTGGGGAGTCACAGACATGGATTCAATCCAAGCGCTTCCCTGATAAGCCAGTAATCTTGTACGTGGTAGTTCGCTTTGCCTGTCAGCCTGCATGTGTCTTCATCTGTAAGAGAAGAAAACCAATGAGCACGTCATAGCGCTGAGAGGAGAATTAAATGAGATCATGTGCACGTTGTAGACCCCTCTTCGTGACAGTTGCCTCCTGGTATCTTTTGTGAATGTGGCGACTGTGGCGCTGGGCGCAACTGACCACATGAGGACTTGATGGGCTTAATCCCAATCATGTGACCTACATTGGTTCAATCAGAGCGAAGCTCAGGACTTGGGTGGTTTGGGCAAGAGAAAGTTTCTTCTGTCCTGATGGTCTAGATTCTCTGAGTCCTGCAATCCATTGGCTACCAAGGAAGCCGGCCTGAAGAGGAGGCTGACCGTGGAGGCAGCAGGAGGCAAGAGCCGAGCTCAGCCACCTCTGATTCCTGCACTGTTTTGGTTGTGTGACCCATGAAGTTCCTTTTATTCAAATAAATTTCAGGTGTGTTTTCTGTCATTTGCCACCAAAACCATTCTGATTCAGTCTGGAAAGCACCTAAAAAGTACTTAATAAATGGTAGCTATGGTTATCAACTGAGAGTTTAAAATAGATCCTGTGAATGCGGTGGAGTCTCCCCAACTGCTTCCCTCTCCCTTGTCCTCTCTCCTAACTTTTTTGGAGCAACAAAGTAAGGCGGTTCCACCATGTGGAGCTTCTGTTCTGTAGCCACAGGTGAGCCTGTGTGCCTGCTCTGGGATTCTACCAGTAAATCATGGAGGCGCAGCTCACAGCCTCCACTCTGCCACCCAGAACACTGGAAGGCAGTGACTCGGGGAACATTCTTTTCCTCTGAGACTAAGATGAGGGAAAAAGGCTGTGAGCGGGGTCTAGCCCCCATACAAATCCTGCCCACCACTCAAGGTGTACACGTGTTCCACCTCTTCCAGGAAGCCCTCCAGCCTGCTCCCGCCATCACCTCTGGCCCCTCAACTCAGAGCACTTGCCATCGGGCAGGTATTACCACATCTGCCTGTGTGTTGCTGGCCGGTCACTGGTGTTGCTGCTTTGGTGTCCACGTGTATGTGCCTTGTGGGGACTCCTTAAAAGCTGGGAACATACTGACCTCATTTTTAATTTCCTGCAGAGTCTATAGGACACATAGCGCATAACCAGAACCCCGTGTCTTTCGGGTAATTGATTATGAGTCTCATTAAATGAGCCTCTATTACTCTCCACATTGGATATATAGATATATAGAGATATATAAACAACTAATATCTGTATCTATAGATTTATTTCTATTACTATATATATTTCCAGGAGTAATATAAAGCATTGGCTACAAACCTCACCTCTCCCCTAAACTTAGTGCTGGAAATAAGGATCTTTCTGCTCCTCCATGAAGCCCCACTGTACCAAGGCTCCCCACACACTCTGAACTGGATACCTTGAACCCTTGCTGGGCGAGCTGAAGCCTGGGCTTTCATATTGCAGCACAGGAAGGTGTTAAGCCTTCTTGGGGAAGCGTAGCTTCCAGATCAACTTCCCAAATGATCCTCATCTGGCCAGGTGTCTGCCCCCCTTGGAAAGAGAGACCAGCCCACAAACTTCATCTTTCACATTCCACTGGGCCCTCAGGCTCCCTGTGAGGAGGCTGAGTCAAGCTCTAGAGGCAGAGGGCTCTGCACCCCCAACCAGACCAGGTCTTCAGAGTTCTGGTACATTCCCACAGCGGCGACCCACGCCTCCTGGCCCAGCCTGCCATCCTGGGAGTGACACACCGGTGGCCCCCTCCTCCGTCGTAGAATTGCCTGCCTCGATAGACTAATTCCAACAGCACACTGCATGTCACCCAATTGTTGCAACACCCCTGGTGTGATTTGAAATCCAGTTCCTTGAGCTGGGGCAGGGGCTCTGGATGGTGTGAGCAGGAGCCCAGCTGACTTAGGAACCGTGAAGGACAGGTTGTCAGTGTAAACTGTTGTGTCCACAGGCACGAAATATGCTCATAATGTTCTCATTGTACCCAGGACTCTGCTACAGTCCCTGTCTTCCTGGCGGTTAATGGCATTTTAGCCTACTGATGACACATAACACACTTCATCCACCCAGAGGGAGACTCCACCTGCCCAGAACTCAAAAGCCAATCTGTAAATACAGAGTGATGGGTTTTGTCGGTAAATTTATATCAGAACGAGGCAATCGCTTTCCCGCACAAATTAATGCATCTTAGCAGATGTTTAATTTTTGAATGTCCTGTTTTGAATATATATTACCTGATAATGTATATACACTGAAAGTATTTTTTTATTTCTACTCATTAAACCTCAATCAAACCAGTAAACGTCCCAGACTCCAGAGGCACGGAAATTCTGCTTCCCTTTTCATCAAGAAACAGCCGTTTATGGGGGTGTGAAATAAATGAACTGCTAATACAATTTAAAAATCATAACAATCACAAAGCCAAAGTGGTCACGTCCCGAAGCATGGAGCGCCGCCAGGCTTCGCGGGGGCACGGGGACAGCACTGGGTGTGAGTTCTAGCCCTGCCACTTCCTCAGTGACCGGAACCGGCGACATCCTCTCTGGGCCTCCATTTTTCCCTCTGCGGAATGGGGATAATCATCACGCAGCATATAGGTCTGTACAGAGGAGTCAAGGAACGGATAGGAGTATTTAGAACTCTGCCTGGTGTTATGTACTTGCTCTTATTATTATATTTTAAATGACGCCGAAGGAAGGAGGAAGCAAGGAAAATACTTCTTCAGGTACAAGCCTGGGTGTCGGAACGCCAGCACCTGTTTCCAGACTTCTGCTCCCTTAGTGTAACCCCTGAGAAAGCCTCAGTTTCCCCACATGCAGGTTTGGACACATGTCCTCACATGGCTCTCCCAGGACAGTAGCTACGAGGGCTCTCTGGAGTGCCCAGTGCTGACTGGGAGTGAGAAGTGACCACATGCCCCCTGTCCCCTCAGCCTTGGGAGGCCTGCTGGTGTGGGGCCCAGGGCCTCTGTCAGCAGCCCTGTTCTCGATCTTCCTTCCCCAGGGTCCCCTTCCCATCTCCGGGTTCATCTCCTCTCCTGTCCTCTCATTCTGTTAACACTGCACATGCTTTTCTTTTTCTTTTCTATTTTTTTTTAAGCATGGTTTCGTTTCACGGTTTCTTTTTTTTTTCTTTTTTTTTAAAGATTTTATTTATTGACAGAGACAAAGATCACAAGTAGGCAGAGAGGCAGACAGAGATAGAGGAGGAAGCAGGCTCCCTGCTCAGGGGAGAGGCTCGAACCTAAGACCCTGAGATCATGACCTGAGCTGAAGGCAGAGGCTTAACCCACTGAGCCACCCAGGCGCCCTTCATGGTTTCTTTTTTATCAAGGTTTCCCCTACCCCACCCCGCTCCAGCCCCGGGATGCCTCCACCCACTGTGGAGATGGACTGGGCCCGACTTGGGGATAGGCTGAGAGGCCCTTTCAAGCGGACCTTTGAGAATCTACCAAGTGCCGGGCACAGTGTAAGCTCCCCTGGAGTCCTGGGAGCTCACCCAGGTAGCAGGGACAATGGCTAACACCCTGTGGGGGGCTGATGTGTGCTGTGTGTCTGAGTTCTTTATTGTACTAACTATTGACTCTTTTTTTTTAAGATTTTATTTATTTATTTGACAGAGAGAGACAGCGAGAGAGGGAATACAGTCAGGGGGAGTGAGAGAGGGAGAAGCAGTCTTCCTGCTGAGCAGGGAGCTCCATGCGGGGCTGGATCCCAGGACCCTGGGATCATGACCTGAGCCGAAGGCAGAGGCTTATCGACTGAGCTACCCAGGCGCCCCTAACTATTGAGTCTTGACAAACCATATTACACAGGTCCTGTTAATATCCTCATTTTATAGGTGAGGAAATGGAGCCTAGAAAAGCTAAGTGATATGCCCAGGAGCACAGGTAGCCAATGACAACAGTGCCAGAGTTCAGTTTCAGCCAGTCAAGGGCAGATCATGCATACCTAACCCCCTCCCCTCACCCCCCTCCATCCCACCCGTAGACAATGGTATGATTCCTCCCTTGGTTTTACACATCGGGAAACTGAAGTTCAGAGAGGCTGAGTAACTTACCTGAGGTCACAGAGCTAAGTAGAAGTGTCAGGCCCCTATACCCAGGTGTGCCTGAATGTCCAGCCCACGATGTTGACTACTGAATTTCTGATTCAAGCAAGGGCTTCCTGGAATGTCCTGGTTGCCGGATAGACCTGTCTGGACCTCGTCTACACCCAGGCCACCGGAAACCCTGCCCCAGGCCTGCATTGTTGCGGGGGAGGGGGGGGCTTCTGCCCCCTCCCTTCCACCCTTTATAGTGACTTTCTAAAAATTCTGTCTCTGATAATACTGTACTATATACCTGACACTTGCTAAGAGAGTGGATCTTAAATGGTCTCACCACACACACAAAGGTAGCAGTGTGAGGTGGTAGAAATGTTAATTAGCTTGATTGTGGTAATCATTTCATGATGTACGCATATAGCAAAACATCACATTGTACACTATAAATATAGGGAATTTTTATTTGTCAGTCATACCTCAATCAGGCTGGATAAAAATACATTGTTGACATTAGAAGCTTGAAAACAAGAATTTGAGTCTCTCTGTGGTGTCTGGGACTGACCAAGGCCAGTGTGGTCCGGGCCGGGCTCCCTGGCCCACACTGGGGGGCTCCTACCTGAGTCTAAAGTACCTACTACTGGGCGCCTGGGTGGCTCAGTGGGTTAAAGCCTCTGCTTTCGGCTCAGGTCATGATCTCGGGGT
Organism: Ailurus styani; assembly: GCA_002007465.1. NCBI lineage: Eukaryota > Metazoa > Chordata > Mammalia > Carnivora > Ailuridae > Ailurus > Ailurus styani. Next base: position 2,372,602 of record LNAC01000175.1, on the reverse strand, counting down.
CCTGGGATCGAGGCCCGCATCGGGCTCCCTGCTCAGCGGGGAGCCTGCTTCCCCCTCTCTCTCTCTGCCTGCCTCTCTGGCTCCTTGTGATCTCTCTCCCTCTGTGAAATAAATAAATAAAAATCTTAAAAAAAAAAATTAAAAAAAAAATAAAGTACCTACTACTGAGAAACTGGGACACCTGGGTGGCTCAGTCGGTTAAGCGTCTGCCTTCAGCTCAGATCATGATCCTGGGGCCCTGGGTTCGAGCCCCAGATTGGGCTCTTGCTCAGCAGGGAGACTGTTTCTCCCTCTGCCTGCTGCTCTCCCAGCTTAGGCTCTCTCCCTCTCTTTCTCTGACAAATAAATAAATAAAATCTTTAAAAATAAATCAATTAAGTACCTACTGAGAAGCTAAGCCTCCTTCAATGGGTGCAGCCCTCTGAGGCCATCAGCACTCTGTGGAGTGGCAGGCACACTCAGATGAGATTCCCCAAGAGCCCCTTCACTGGCCAAACCTCCCTGGAGATTGTCTAGGTCTCTGTCTGGTGCCTGGGACCCGCCAAGGTCAGCAGGGCCGTTCAGGCAGGATAACCAAGCCCCGCTGGGACCCCACCTCCACTTCTGTTTCTGGGTACTCTCTGACCCTCTGTCCTATGCAGGGGCTCACCAGATGCCCCAAGGAGGTCTAGAACTGGAGCCTTTGGGGTTGCCCCATGCCCTGGGGCTGGGTCCCCAGACCATGAATGCAGATCGCTCCTGCTGGCCTGCACTTTATTTCTGTGTGGGATTGTGTAAATGGGCTGCCAGCTGGTGCTGATACACTAGTTCTGAGTTACTCTGGCACGTAGGGTGCAGGAAGAGTTCAGGCTCCAGGATAGTGACAGGTCATGGTCTACCACACATCCTTGGGCCCGAACTTTGGCTTGAACCCTTTTCCTGCTGCAGTGCCACCTCTGGATGACAGCAGCGAAGGGGGCAGGGGTGGCCGCAAGCATCCTTCACCAAATCATCCACCACCACCACTGGCACCCAGGGGGACGCTCCCGCCACCACCACACGGGGCCTCTGGGGGTCCACACCCCTCCCCAATGCTTTGGAGGCCGTCACTCGGCAACCTGCGGGCCCTGCTGATCTGTGTGTCCTCTCCTGCTCCCATCAGTGGCTTCCTGGTTGGTCTTGAGCTGTGCGTGTCACCTGAGGGACGAGCATTCTTCATAGGACGGGACTGACCTTCCTGTTCTCCTGGGCTCCTCGTTAACATCCTTGGTGTAGTTGTTATGGACTCAGTGTTTATTCTCCCCCCAAATTCATATACTGAAATTCTAACCACCGAGGTGGTGTTAGGAGGCGGGGTCTTGGGAGGTGATTGTGTCAGGAGGATGGAGCTCTCATGGATGGGATTAGTGTTCTCATAAAAGAGACCCCAGGGATCTCTCGGTCCTCTTGCTGCCATGTGAGGACACAAGGAGCTGTCAGCATCTGCAGGCCAGAAGAGGGCCCTTACCAGAAACCGGCCACGCTGACACCCTGCTGTCTCAGATTTCTGCCTCCAGGACCAGGAGAATCAGTGTCTGCTGCTTATGGGCCACACAACCTACTGTACCTTGTTATGGGAGCCGGAAAGGACCGAGAACTAAGATAGCGGTCGACACTGACAGAGATCCCATTCTGGGGCTGCAATCCTTCTGCCTGAGTAGGTCAAGAGAGTCATGCTGGAAGCCAGTATTTATGGTGGATGAGTCAGCTGCAGCTGCTGTAACAAAGTATCCCAGACCAGGGGGCTTAGGCCGTGGAAGTTCATTATCTCTCAGTTCTTGAGACTGGCAGTCCAAGACCAAGGTGCTCCTTCAAGGGTTTCAAGGGAAAAACCTGTTCTAAGGCTCTCTTCCTGGCTCATCAAGGGCCATCTTCATGTTCACATGACATTCTCTTTTTTATGCAAGTCTCATGCCACATTTCCCCTTTGTCACAAGGACACGGCATAGTGCAGTAGAGCCCGCCCCCGGTAGCTTCGTTTTTACCTGGTAAATACCACATCTCCAAATAAAGTTACATTCTGAGTTGTTGGGGCGAGGCCTTCAATAGGAATTTGGGAGGGGGGGACACAATTCATTCCACAGTACATGGGCAGTGGGAAGACATGGCAGCCTCTGAGTGGTGATGGGGAGCAACATCACAGAAATGATCCTAGGGGACCACAGGCCCAGGATGCCTCCACTGTGCCAACAAACAGGTGCCCAGAGCCATGGCACAGTGACTTGCAGCTGCACGGCTGCTTTTTCTCAAAATGGTCTATGATGTCAGCCAGGAGCGGAGACATGACAAAAAGAACAAGAGGAGATGGTGTTGGGACCCCGCAAGGCATCCTAGCATGTGCTGACGAGACAACAGGCAAGGAGGTATTTCCTGCCATCCATTATTCCAAATGTCCAATAGTCATGAAACCCCATATGGGCCTGAGTTTGGTTTTTTTTTTTCAAGATTTTATTTATTTATTTGCCAGAGAGAGAGAGAGAGAGAGAGCACAAGCAGGGGGAGCAGCAGGCAGAGGGAGAAGCAGTTTTCCCACTGAGCAAGGAGCCTGATGCGGGACTCGATCCCAGGATCCTGGGATCATGATCTGACCCAAAGGCAGATGCTCAACTGACTGAGCTTCCCAAGCATTCCCTGAGTTTTTAATATGTTTTAAATAGAAGTATTTATATAGACAGAGACCCCATAAAAAACATTTTCCCAGAACCCTCCCACCCAAAGTGTGGTTATTCCTGGAACCTGCTCTGTGCCTGGGAAAGACTGCTGCTGGCCTGGCCTCTGCTCTTGGTTCTGGTGGCCACCTCCCCGTGTCCCCTCTCCTGACAGGCATGTGGTTCTCGTTCCCTGTCAGTGAGAGTGAATCACAGGGTTACTGTCCACCTTAGGAGGGCGTCTAGGTCTCCCCACAGTTGCCTCCATGCTCTCTCAGGAAAGAATCTTAGCCTCTGCAGAATCAGGGTGCCCGCCACGACATGGGGTGCCAGTTCCCATTTGCACCCACCCTTGTTCTCTAAGTCGAGGGTCCTTTGACCTGTTACCCAGAAGATGATTCTGTGTCTTGCACCTCAAGGATTCCCCAGCCCTAAGCGCTATGGCATATATCTCAGCTCTGGTCCTCCTGGCCAAATTTCTCAGAGTGTCCCCTTTCTCCCAAGGGTGGGGACAGAGCTGCTATTGCTGGAGGACCTGCTCGATGCCCTGTGCCTTTGCCTGTGCTCACTCATGGTATCTTCACCAGAGCCTGGGCTTTGGACATGAGAACTTGCTCCAGTGATATGGTTGCATCCAGTGATGTGCTTGCATCCAGTGATGTGCTTGCATCCAGAACTTGCATCCAGTGATGCAGCCGTGATGTGGCAGATTCAGGAGCTGACACGGGCATCGCCAGGCCCAGTGCACTGTCTAACTGTGGAGGGCATGCTCAAGAAAGGTTTGGAAGTTGTGAGAAAATCCAGGTTTCTTGAGACATGAAGCTTATACAATTTGGGGAGTCCAAAGACTTGAAGAAAAAGAATGAAACTTACAGATACAAAAGAGATGGGCTTTGGAAGGGCCCCAGGCAAGCAAGAAACCCTGAGGCTTCCACTTCAATAGTTTCACAGAAAATCTGCCATGGAGTCAATAAATAATGGATAGATGAATGAATAAATGAAGTGCAAAGATGTATACTTGCCGTGCTAATAGGACCTAAAAAAGTATCGAGCCGCAGCTCCTTTGTCTATAGTTGTAGAAATCGAAGCCCAGAGGAGTAACTTTCCCAAGAACACACAGCTAGCCAGTCTCATCGATGTAAACTGAGGCTACCCTCTGTCATCATGACTGTGGCCTGGTGTTGTTCTACCCAGACCTATAGTCTTTACTCTGCCACTAACTGTCCCTGCTAACTGAGGAATCACTGGTCCTCATCTGGCAACATGACCCACCCCTCCAAATTAGGACTACCAAGTTGTACAACATCAAGGGGCCATTCCCAGGGAGGCCTTTGTGAAGGGACTCCCTGGAGATATGGGGTACTTAGGCTGGGTGGCCCTACACAGCAGCCCTGATCCCGTTACTGAGCTTGACCTCCTCTTTAGGTCCTGGCTCCTGGAAGGGAAGAGGAAGGAAAAACCCCTCTGCCTTTCCCATACCTCACTCTTCTTGACCGGTGGGCATTCCAGTAACTGTTGTACCAGTGATCTGTCTATTGCCTCTCAGTTCCAAACTCAAAATTTCTTGTCTGCTCTGAAAAAAATGGAGATGGTCCCTGCAGGTGTATTCCCGAGGTGGGCCGGTGCAATGTTACTCTTTGTCAGTAGAGGGCGCGGGAGGGCCGGGGAATATGGAAGGTGTTTTCTCTCTCCCGTTCCGTGTGCACGTCTCACCAGGTTGTTGCAAAGCGCAGCTTCTCCAGGACCGGCCTCTGCCCGTCCAAAGGCCATCAGGAGCCACTGTCCTCAGCGAGTTCCGAGTGGCAGCCCCTCCTCGGGGTCAGCTGCCCCAGTTTCTCAGAGGGCAGATTCCCACCCAGTTCTGCTAGGCAGCATCTCCATCTCATCTCTGCTCCGCCTGGGCCGCAGACATGCCCTCCTCCTCCAACAAGGTCTGCGTCTCAGCCCTGGAGGTGCTTTTTCTCAGCCCTTAGGTTGCGGCTGCTTCCGCGTCTGTGATCTTCGGAGTCCTCTTTACTTCTTACCAGCCAATCTCTCACTATGCCAATCTCCTATAATCGTGAATGGTTCTTTCCATTAAGCTTTCAAATTTCTATTTCTTTCCTGTCTTCCAGTTGGATCCTGACTGCCTGTTTTTATAGGACTTGCTGAGTTCTGAAGCCAACGACCTTTGGTGCCCGGCATCCTAAAGTGAGCCCTGGAGAGCGGCAGGTTTCAACCAGCCCAGCTGAACGCTTGGACCAAATCCTGCCTGGGTGTTTGTGCTGCTCCAGACTAACGTGACACAAAGTGGCAGTCAGGACAACAGCCTGCACGTCAAGCCCCAGTGAGCCTCATAGGGACTGACCACCTCACACATACCTGACATGTGTTTCTATCATCCAAATAGGAAAAGGGATATGCCGAAGGGCATTTACAGATGGGCTCTGTACTACCACGTTTAAAGATTAAACTCAACACGAAGTCTGTCGTGAGGCCTCAATCTCTCTGAAACATATGTTTGGCACAGGCAGTGGGCAGCTCAAAGCCAGAGTGAACAGGCCAGAAATATCAGAGCTGGACGTCACACTGGAGATCCACAGTCGGCCCATCTGGATTTGTGGTCAGAATCCTGGCATGGGCCTCAAGGATGTTTCCCTGTTCGCTCATGAAGGGTGAACAAGGAAGACCTTCTAAATGGGTGGGAGGACAAGGAGGGGGCCTACCTTCTGGTTGGGCTCAGAGACAGACCTGGGGACCATCTAGGATGAAGACAGCGGGGGCCTGATTCTTCACCTAGACGCCAACATCGCAGATTTTTATTTTNCAGAATCCTGGCATGGGCCTCAAGGATGTTTCCCTGTTCGCTCATGAAGGGTGAACAAGGAAGACCTTCTAAATGGGTGGGAGGACAAGGAGGGGGCCTACCTTCTGGTTGGGCTCAGAGACAGACCTGGGGACCATCTAGGATGAAGACAGCGGGGGCCTGATTCTTCACCTAGACGCCAACATCGCAGATTTTTAAAGGTCAAGGAAGTCTTAGACTTTTTACTTTGACACCTCCCCCACCCATTTTACAGAGGAGGAAGCTGAGGCCTGGAATTCTGAAGAGGCTTGAGTGAAATCCAGCTGCATTCCCCCAAGGCAGACATGAAGGGGTGGCCAGGCATTGCTCAGAATAGTTGTGGAGACCCCAAACTAAGAAACCTTTGAACCATTGTAGAACACGTGTATCCCTCATCCTAGGGGTCATCTTCCTGTTGACCCACCGCAAAATAAATAAAAACCAAAGCATAGTTTTAAAAATTGTTAAATATAATAATCACATCTTAGCTGGCCCCTTTACAACAGATATGGAACTGTTTAAACCAGCTCTCTGAAGATGGAGAAGTTGGTCCTTGGGATTTCCCTGACTTGTTTTGTAAAATGGCGGCCTTAGCCCAGGAGCATGCCCATCCCAGGCCCACTGAGGCCGCTCTGAGAGGTTCAGGCCGGGCTGCTTCAAGAAGCCACCCCCTTCGATGCGTCCAGTCCCCTGTGGGGTGGGACATGTGAGGAGCAATGAGAAGACAAGGAGAGAGTAGGGAAAAGTCTAGATTCTGAATTTTAAAATGCCTGTTATGTTTAAAAGAGATTAATCCAAACAAATTTACTGAGCTTTGCACCGTTTCTTGGTAAGTGGTTGTAAACAATGTCCCATGCTTTCATCTCTCCTGTGCAGACAGTTCACAGAGAAATAGAATAATCTAAAGAAATGCTGAGTGAGGGGTGCCTGGGTGGCTTGGTGGGTTAAGCCTCTGCCTTCGGCTCAGGTCATGATCTTAGGGTCCTGGGAGTNGACAGTTCACAGAGAAATAGAATAATCTAAAGAAATGCTGAGTGAGGGGTGCCTGGGTGGCTCGGTGGGTTAAGCCTCTGCCTTCGGCTCAGGTCATGATCTTAGGGTCCTGGGAGTGAGTCCTACATCAGGCTCTCTGCTCAGCGGGGAGCCTGCTTCCCCTTCTCTCTCTGCCTGCCTCTCTGCCTACTTGTGATCTCTCTGTCAAATAAATAAAATAGAAAAAAAATTTAAAAAAAAAAGGAAGAAATGCAAATGAACTATGGAACCGAAGGAGAGGAGGCCCGGGGGCAGCAACAAGTGGGTGCCTGGGGCTCTGACCATCACTACCGATGTTGGAAATGTGTGCTTCGTTGCCTAAAAACACCCATCTTGTCAGGGACAACTATAATCAGTTGGGTTTATTTTTCCCTTTCAGGAAAGCCTACATTTATGCATCAGTTACCCTGACTTCAGGCTACGTATTAGCATGAGGAAAACTAAGCTTGGAACTGAGCATGGATCAGAGAAGGATAAACTGGACATTTTCACCCCTCGAACCGCAAAGGTCAGGGAAACTGAGAGCCAGAAGTCTGGATGGGAACTTCTTCCTGGGGAGGTGGGAGGAGAGGCCCAGCTGCCTGACACCATCCTCCCTCCCACCCCCGTGGGTGTCACAGAGTCCGTCAATATTGCAGGGGGCTCACTCCAGGACAGGGGCACCCCCCTACAATTTGTCTTCATCTGCGAAGCGAACGGGCTAATCATGACTCACAGTCTGAGATCCCTGGTCTTTCTGAAATCACCCCATGCTCAGGATCTCATGGTCACATTAAAACATCTTGCATCCAGGAGCAGTAAGCCAGAACAGTGTTCCGTGTACGTCAAGGCCATGTGGCAGCTCCTTGGGGCTCAAAGGCTTTGACTGGTACTTTGGTAGATTTTGTATAGTTCCAGAATAATTTCTTACAAAAAACAAAAAACAAAAAACTAGCCTTGACACAACTACAGTCGCGAGAACAAAGAACTCTCATATACTTTAAGCCAGATTCTCCAAATGTTAACATCGTGCTACCTTGTCCTCATCACCTTACCTCTCCGTTTCTGTCTCTCTGGCTCTGGCTCTCCCTCTCTCTCATTCTTCACACAGGGGGAAACAACCTGCTATATGGTAGGCAGCCCTCTGTGACCCAGTGAGGAACGCAGCCCTCACTCTGCTAATCCAGGAGAACAGAAGCCCGCCAACAACCACATTCATGAACTTGGAAGTGAATCCTTTGGCCCTGGGGTCTGGCCAACAGAATGCGTCCCCACATATTTCCTAGTCTGTTCAGGCTGCTCTCACAAAATACCACAGGCTGGATGGCTTATAAACCATCACTGATTTCTCAAAGTTCTGGAAGCTGGAAGTCCAAGATTGAATTATCTGCCTACTCAGGGAAGAGCCCCTCACTGAGGGGACAGGAGAGGGAGCTCTCCAGGGTCTCCATTATTAGGACACCTACCCCAATCCTAAGGGCTCCACCTTCATGACCTAATCTCCCCCTAGAGGCCCCACCTCCTGAGACCATCACCTTGGGGGTGTAGGTTTCAACATCTGAATTTTGGACCATAGCATACACTTGAACTTTGCCAATCTGATGGGTGAGAAATAATATATTTCAATTCATTTTCTTTTTTTTTTAAGATTTTATTTATTTATTTGACACAGAGAGAGAGAGAGATCACAAGTAGGCAGAGAGGCAGGCAGAGAGAGAGGAGGAAGCAGGCTCCCCACCGAGCAGGGAGCCGAAGCAGGACTCAATCCCAGGACCCTGAGATCATGACCTGAGCCAATGGCAGGAGCTTTAACCCACTGAGCCACCCCCAGGTGCCCCTCAATTCATTTTCATTTGCCCTCCTGTTATTAAGAGCTATGTTAAACTCTTTTTCATGTACTTAAGGAACAATATTATATATTTTTGTGACTGTTCATGTCTCTGCCCACTTTTTCTATCGGACGTATGCATAATATTAGCCCCTCATCTGTGACATACACTGCAAATATTTTCTCCCAGATTTTTATTTTCTTTTGATATGCAAAAGTTCTTTTTATTTTTTATGTAGTTGAACTTAACTGATCTTTTCTTCTAGTTCATTCAGCTTTTGAGCAATAGACAGACAGCTTTTCCCTTCACCCAGGTTACAGGTTATAGAGAAATCCATTCACGTCTTCCTCTGGTTATTGTGTGATTTCACTGTTGACATTCGGACCCCTGACCCCATCTCTTTTTCTGGATGGTGTGAAATATGGATCTCATTTTTTTTTACCTCTTTCCAAATGTTAACTAGTTGTCTCAGCACCATTTACCAGTAAGTCTCTCTTTGCCCCAGTGTTTAAGATGCCACCTTTGTCATAGACTAGATTTTTCACATGTCATTGGGTCTGTTTCTGGTGTATTTCACAGCTTCTTTTGTCCACTCATGCACCAGTATAACCATTTTAATTATAAAGGCTTTATAAACTGTTTTAATGTCTGATAGGGCTACTTCTCTTCATATCTTTTTTTTTTTTAACATTCTAGCTATCCCTGCATGTTTCTTTTTTCATATAAGCTTTGGTATCAACTTGGCTGAGTTTTAAACATTTGTTGGTATTTCACTGGATTGTGTGAAATTTATCAATTAAAATAGAACCAATGTCTTTCAATTTCTAAGAGTTGTCTTAGCCCCGAAAGGGATATCTTAATATTTGTTCTGGAGGCAGAAGCCTGAGTCTGATCTCAACTCTTTCATATTATCTATGTTAAAATCACCCATTCTGTTGAAGATGCTATGTTTCTTCTTCCGTGTGATGTTCTTTTTCTTTGTTCTTTCAGCTTTTAATTTTCTTTTGATATTTAGGAAGGTTTAACGTTTGTTCTAGTAGTTGCCTTTGGTATTCGCACCTTTTTAACTGCCACTAGTCTCTATGCATTTTACTTTATTTTGTTCCCTACTAATGTCCTATTCTGTAATCAATGAGATTATTCTGCTCCCTTCTTTCCTGCTCCCTTCTCATCCACATTTGGTTGGATTATTTCTCTTTTGTTAGGATATGTAACACATAACGTATAACCTATAGAGTATAAAATTCTACTCTCCAGCCCTCATTCTGACTTACCGGAGTCACGGACCTGCAATTATATGGATTAAGGGCTCACTGTAAGTCCTCTGGTTCAAGTTTTTCCCTTCAGTTCTTTTTGCAAGGCAGGGGAAGGAGGAGGGGGGCTTCAATTTGGTACTTTGGCATCCGGAATCCTTAAAGCACCTGCACATGGAAGAAATGGAAGCGGGCCTGGGTGGTGGTGGATGGGAGGGGATGGAGGAAGCAAAGTGAGGACTGTTTCTTCAGCTGCGGACAGCAAGGGAGCTGGCAGGAAATGCCACCGCAGACCCAATCCCTCTGCAAAGCCAACATCAGGGACACCGCACAGGCATCAAAACTCGAAACTAAACCGAAAACAAAGACAAACTGCAACCTCCCCAGCTTGTAAACAAGGAAAAGCACGTCACAGATTCCAGTTTCAAGGGACATGAACACCCTGAGATCCGTTTTGTCCGTTCAACCTTGATTTCAGAGTCTGGCTGGCAAAAATAAGCAAAGCAGCAGCTGTGGACATCCTGAGAAGTCTTGTGAGAAGCAACCCCCCTGGCCTCTCTTGTTCCAAGATGCCACATGAGGAAGACCCCCCACCTCTTGAATTACATCTGGCTTCTCTCCTTCCCACACTCCTGGAATACTCATCCCTCATTTTACACTTGGTGCAGAGTCCCAGCTGCTACACGCTCAGACACGGGGAGACTGCAGGGGGGTGGCTAGTTCTTGGAGGGTGCTGCGGGTCACTGGGACATCCTTCTGGACTGTTCCTCAGGCTCCCTTCCCTTCTTCGAAGGCACAACCCTCTCCCATGATTCTTGCAGCTTTTGCATGACCATTTTCCAGTGCTGTCTCCAGGCCTGCAAGGGTGTTTGTGTCGAACTTCCAGGGCAGGCCTGCACAGTCGTGGTCTCAGAGGTCTGGCTGGTGCTCGGGAAGTACCTGAGGTTGAAGGAAGTCCATCAGAATCCTCTGATGTTGTGTCACATTTGCCGTGTTCACCTGGCAATCTCCTACCAGGAGGCAGGGAACTTGGCCACTTGCTGGATCCAAACAGAGACTAGACTCCCAGTTTAGTGTAAAAGGACTTAACTCGGGAAAAGCCAGAGCTCAGAGATGCAGAGGGCAAGGTGGGGAGGTGCAAGGAGTCAGCATGCTCTCTGAGGGGCGCCACTGTCCCCGCATCTCCACGTGGTCACTACCCTTGAGTTCTTGACTAGATAAAGCCCATCCAGTCCTGTGCTCCTCAAGAAAGCCTCGCAGATAGAGGGTCCCCTACCTCCTTGTTTGTTTAAAACATTTTCCATGCCCTTTCATACTTGAAGAATAGCTTGGCTTCATAGAAAATCTTTCATTCATATTTTCCATGACTATTTTTTTTAAATACCACTTAATTGTTGCCTTACTTGTTTGTCATTTTTGGGAACTCCAATGTGTGTCTTATTCTCTTGCTGGTGTAAATTTTGTTATCTTTTTCTTGGAAACCTTGACGTAATTCTTCTAGCCTTTAAATTTGAATAATTTCTCTAGGAGATTGTCTCCGAGTGGGTTGATCTTGGTCCTTTTTACCAGGTACTCAGTGGGTCCTTTCAATATGTAGATTCAAGGTTCCCTTTACTCTTGGAAAGTTTTCTTACATTATCATTTTAATCGGTGGTTTTGTTTTCCTTCTGCATGGTCTCCATTATGTGTGTTGTTTTTTGTCTGCCTTTCCTGCCTTCCAGTTGCTTTCTCTAGGAGCCTTTTTACTTTTTTCTTTATATCATTATCATTCCCCCAGCCACTTTCCCACCTTTCTCCAGTGCTCTTTATTAAATTTTCATTTGAGCCTATTCTCCCTGGCATAACTTACAACTTCTTTTCATTTCTAAGATCATCTCGTCTTTTTCTTTTCTTCCCCGAGATCAATCACCTCTCTTTTCGTTTCTTCCTATTTTTGTCTATTTCTGGGTTTCGTGTTTGAATTTCTGCTTCAAGGTTGGAATATGTATTCTAAAATCCTTGTTTGATGACATTTAAGTCAGTTTCAAGTGCTTTGTTACAGTTGTCTTCTGCTTTGTGATCTTTTGGGGAAAGTAGATTTTTATCAGCCAAAGTGTTCTTTTGCGTAATCTGTTTTCCCAGTTCACTTCAGTGAGTGACTTACAAGACTCCTCATTTGTTGGTGTAAGATGGTGTGGTCTCTTGAATGGCTTTTTTTGGAAAGGGGTGTAGGGGAAGGATTGTGTGGACATTTTTTTCCCCTTCCCTCTTGCCCTTTTCTCCCTCTGCCTCCTTTCCTCCATATCCCCCTTTCTCCCAAAGGGTATATCTCCCTTCCTTTATGGCATCCCCACTCCACCCCAAAGAGATGCCTTTTGAAGACTTCCCCTTTTGGTCAGGCTCACCCACTGGGCATTCTTGCTCTTCAGGAGGACTCTTTTTTAGGAGTTTAGGTCAATCTTAGTCCTACCACTAGGTTCCCTCTTCCCTCTTCCATTCTGTTTTTCCCAGAGTACCCTTGCCTCTCACCATCTTGAGATGGGAACGTGAAAAATAGCTTGCCGAAGCTTGGCATTTACTTTTCTGTTCACAGGTTCCTTCATTCTCTGTCCTCCTGTTCTGCTGAGAGCTGGGCTTCATTGCTCTTCTGGCTGCTGTCGGTTGACTTTTAGAGGATGTATTGGGAGATTCAGATTTATGCAGCTGCTGTTACTTCAACTACCCAGAATCCTTGATATGTTTTTAATTAACATAAAAAGAAAAAAATTACTTCATTCTTTAAAATTTAAAAACCTATGAGCAAAATGAGATGCATTGATTTTCAACTTTTTGGAGGCTCTGGGGTGTCTTTAGCTCTAACATAACTGTGCAATTTGATAAACAAAATCTTTCAAAATGTGTTATCCTTGTGTGGAGTAAGGGGAACCCTCTTACACTGCTGATGGGAATGCAAGCTGGTGCAGCCACTCTGGAGAACAGTATGGAGGTTCCTCAAAAATTAAAAATAGAACTACCCTCCAACCCAGCAATTGCACTACTAGGTATTTTACACAAAGAATATAAAAATACTAATTCAGAGGGTTACCATGCACCCCAATGTTTATAGCAGCATTATTTATAATAGCCAAATTATGGAAACCACCCAAATTATGGAAACAAGTGTCCATCGATTGATGAATGGATGAAGAGGATGTGGTATATATATATATATATATATATATATATATATATATATAATAGAATATTACTCAGACATAAAAAAAGAATGAAATCTTGGCATTTGCAACAATGTGGATGGAACTAGAGGGTATTATGCTAAATGAAATAAGTCAGAGAAAGACAAATACCACATGATTTCACTCATATGTGGAATTTAAGAAGCAAAACAAATGACCAAAGGGGAAAGAAAAGAGAGTGAGAGGCAAACCAAGAAGCAGATTCTAGAGAACACACTGATGGTCGCCAGAGGGGAGGTGGGGGGGGGATGGGTGAAATGGGTGGTGGGAATTAAGGAGCACACCTGTGATGAGCACCAGGTGTTGTATAGAGTTGTTGAATCACACTACATTGTATACTATATTACACTGTATGCTAACTAACTGGAATTTAAATAAAAACTTAAAAATAAACAAATAAGTAAATAAAATAGATGAATTGATGATTTTTTTTTCAAAATGTAATTTCCTCGGAGGGAGAAGCAGTAAAATGCATCCCTGGTGGTATTATTGTCAGGAACTTCTGGGGTGACCTTTCCTGGCTCTGAAATGCCACCGTTCTGATGGTGCCATGGTGAAACTGATGGAAGCTGTTGGAGACACTGAGCAGGGGAGTAAGTGTGGTCCCTCAGAAGGCCTCCCCAGTCCCAGCATGGAGCCCCCCCACCCTCAGTCTCTGCTAATTACAGCCCTCTCTGGGGATCTGGCTGGGGTGCACCTCACACAGGCTCCAAATTATAATTCATCCACATCCTGGCATTTGTCTCAATCAAAGAAAAAAAAAAGGGTAATTCTGTGTCCAAGTGCAGCAAGCAAATATGAGACTTCCTCACCACTTTCTCTCCTCACCACTAACCGTACTTTCTACCAGCCAGACGAATGACAGAAATACACGCACAGAGACACACAAGACACTCAGACACAGAGGTCCGCCGAGCTCCAGCTGTGCAGCGGTGGGGGGCGGGGGGGGCAGCTCTCCCTTCAGCTCCCCTCAAGAGCAGTGGACATGCGGGATCCTTCATCAAAGGAAGTGACAGGCAGCTGTCGTGCTGCTTCTGCCCTGCGAGGCTGAGCTCCCACTCATGCTGCTGCACCAAGGCCAGGCTCTCAGGACCACTCCAGGCTTCTAAGAGCCAGCCTACCCTCCAGGGGCCAGGGTCGCTATCTTTTATGAGAGAACATTGGTCCTCACAGAGTCATCATGTGCTGATGAAAGGAGCCTGAGGTGGACTATTAAGGTCTGTAAACACTTCATGTTGGGAACAAGTGGTGACCGTGAGGGGCAGAGCATGGGGGTGGCTCATGAGAGCAGCAGCCTGCCCCCCCCTTGTCCCCTTCTGTGGACCTGACCTCATGCTGCACCCCTTTCTCATTTCCTACGAGGAGCTGCAAAGGGCAGGGTTCCCAAAGCACAGGGAAAAGAGAAGAAAATTACAATATGGAAGATCCTTTCTCTCTTTTCTGCCATCTTTCTGCAGTTCCAAAGATTTCTTTTGTACAAAAACAAAAAGAAGTCTTCCGTCTGCCAAGATTTTTACTTATCACATATGAAAGGGTATCGTCTTCTACACATTTTAAAATGCCTTACAAAATGAGTATCAAAGAGTCCGAGGCCTATTAATCTAAATTGCTGTAACACTTAGAGAAGAATAAAAGGCACTTTCTAAAATCTGCAAATGAGTGTAACCTACGAAATTACAGATTAAATGCTGGGAGAAGAAAGAAGCTTTAAGTTGTCAGTTTGGAACAACCGTCTTTAAAGGGAAAGAGAAATATTACTTCAATATTTTAAAATCATGTTTTGAAATAGAAGGGAAAAAGAAAGGTATGTACTTAGACACAATGGAAAGAGACAGGGAAAAAAAAATCTGAGTCTGGCTCAGATTGGTCGCCATTAAATTTCATTCAATAAAATTTCCCAAGGAGGGATCAGCTCCGTAGACAGGCTATTTTTACCACCTTTGCAGAAAGCCTTATACCTCAATCTGAACTAGCAAGTCATTTCTTGCCCCATGGAAAAAGATACAGTTCTCAAAGTTTAGACCTGAATTCTCAACAAGTGCAATTGGTAGGTAAGAGGTCATCTTACTTTCCAGGCTCTCCCATTTAAATTTATTATCTGGTACTCCAATAGTAAAAATAGAACGAAGGGCCTATAATATTTGATAGTCTTGATTTCTCAGTCCCAGGCAGGATAAGAAAGCCATAATAATGTAATAACACCTGAAATTTACACGCTGCATATCTCTATAGAACTAATGGAGCCTTACCAGGCAGTTTTTAAGTCTAATTAATCCTATCATCATCCCTGGCAGGTAAGCCCTTTAGAGAACAGGGGTCTGCAGGGCCCTCCCCAGTCATCAGGTGATGAAGTGTCATGGAGGAAGAAAACCAAGGTTTCTTGCACGCCTACTATGTGCCAGGCTCTGCACTCAGCCCTTTGCATTTTGTGTGTCATTTAATCCTTGTGTCACCACTATGGGTTGACATTTGGGGATTGATTATAAAGACTCCCACAGTTCTCCACCCTCCCTGTACAGAAGCAGAGTCTAGTTCCCCACCCCTTGAATCTGGTTGGCCACGTTACTTACCTTGGCGAACGGAATGTTGGTGAATGGGATGTAAGCAGAGGCTCTGAGGGTTCTTAGAACATTGTTACCATGTAACGGACCCTTACCAGTCTGAGAAATGTATGGCCCCGTCACCTGTGTCACATCTGACCTCCACGTATGCATGAGGCCACCTGGGACCAGCAAGTAAGAGCCAACCTGTCAGCCGACCTTACACACATGTACAACCCCAGCTGAGATCAGCCAACTCAGCCTAAACCAAAAGAACCCATCTGCCTGCATCAATGGTTTTTCACCCATGACATTATGAGACAATAAATAATCAATACAGCATTCCTATCCCCATTTCATAAAACAGAACCCTTGGGCTCTGGAAGATTTAGTAATTTACCCAAGGTCTTTAAATTCAGGACAGACTGGTTGCAATGCACATAACAGAATCCATACCACGGGAAGAAAAGTCAAGCAAACTCCATGTGTTAAGTTTGAAAATGAAAATATTTAAACATTATGGCTGCTCTCGAAGATTCAGAAAACAGCTGAAAAGAAGACAAGGTAGGTTTCTCTTTGAGGTTGATTCAGTAGGGTCAAGGAATAGAAACTTTGAAAAATGCTCAATTTAAGTCAAAAAGAGAAAGAACATGGTAACATCCAGAGTGATTTATCTGAATATTTGACCACAGAAGGAAATCCTTTAGAGACTCAATGACAACCTCAGAGCAGCAATTTCCTCCATGGGGCTGATGTTGGGTCTAGGGACAAGAAAGATTCCCTTCCTTACTCCAGGGTTCCAGAGAGACATGACACTTCAGACCTCCTCTGGATGCCTGCACAATCCGAAGTCATTGCGTGTAAAGCCCCTGAGACTTGAAATGAAATTTGGCCAAAATGAAAATGCATATCACACCCGATGTGGTAGTTTGCCTGGAGTGGCTTGGCACCAAGTTCCTTAGGTCTTTCTGCAGTGGTGACTCTGGTATTGTACAGGCGACAACTGGCCACATATTGAAAGAAAAGCTGGCTGGAGTCTTGGTCCTGGCCATCAGAGAAGAACCTTATAAAATCTGCCCCCACCCCCGCTGGGTGCAGGCAGAAACGTAGTTCCTGCCATCAGAGGGGGCCATCCCGTTAGGCTTGATCCCCCACTTTCCTTCTCTATACTCACTCACCATGGGTTTCTGCAGATCAGAAGTCTCCAGACTTACCCCGGTGGGGATGGCTTTGGGCTTGCCTCTGAGGAGGAAGGCAGTAGTCAGCCCAACCTTCCAACCACAGTGCTCTGCTTTGCGTAAAAGGCCACACGACACCTCTGTGCAGTACTTAATTGACACTCCTCGGTGATGGTGGTTTCAGTGAGTCGGTGATCTACAGATCTTTCATGTTTGCTTATGTGACTATGTTCTAATAGAATTCTGTGTTATACACAGTGTTACTTTTGTTGGGGAAGAATTAAACAATGATTCAAAAGAATTATAATTGCCAAGCATAGACCTGATGATACATGAAATGTAAATAAAACACATCTTCCTGGTCTGTGTTGAGGATTTTGGGGGAAAAGAAAAAAGAGCAACATGACTACAGGGAAAATTCCTTTTGGTAAAAATAACTGTCGCTTGGAGAAATGTTTTCTCTCCACTGGATGCTGGTTTATGGAGGAATCCCGCACCCGCAGAAATCCTGTTGAGGTATGAATCAGCCACTCAGAGAGCTTGGAGTCCCCCTTTAGTTCGTTTGTTCAACTCTTTTTTTCTTTGCAGCTTGCTTCCTTAGAGAAAGAAATTTGCCTTTGGCCAGAAGAATCAACCCCGTCACCTGAACTCCTTCTGATGAAGGGTTCATTTTGTTTTGTTTCTGGACTCTGCCTGTTCATGGCCCTGAGCGTCTTCTGTGGACTTGAACTTGTGTTTCTGTTCTGCTCATGGCTGCTTGAGTGAGCTGGCTCTGTTTGGCATGAGGGAAGTTTGTGGGGAGCTTCCCCCCCCACACACACACACACCATAGCCTTCTGATATGATCAACATATCAGCCAGATGTCATTTCGGGAGGAAGCTGGAACAAAGCACTCAGAGTGGCTCAGAGAGGGAGAGTGCTCTGGTCCTCCAGGAAGCTGCTCTTCTCCACTTCTCAAGGCGGGGGTCCTACCGACCCCATCCCTACCCCAGATGTATACAGAAGACCGATGAGGTTACTGCTAAAAAAGGTATTACTTTTGGTGATGGTTATAAACAGCATGGAGATTCACTTAGGAACTCAATTATGGAACAAAAGCATAACCCTACCAGTTTTCTATACTGTTTTTAGCTATTCAGGGCCTTGAGATAGCCATTGACCCTCTTAGGTCCTTGTTGGGGTCTCAGAGACATGCCTTTCACATCTAGGTATGATAGCAGCAGGGGTTAGAACACTGACTGTCATTTCTATTCATTTCTGATGGTCTTAAATACCAGGAGGAAGCTGCTACTGAGTTCCTCCCCTAGGTGGCTGCCATTTACACTGGGCAGCTCAGGACGTCTCCATTTTCCCCATTGTTCTTCCAAGACAGGTCGAGTCTCTCCACCAGTGCTTCTTCTCCTTGAGCCAGCACCCCCCACCCCATCCTCCTCAACCTTCTTCTCGGGCTCAAAATAGAGACCTTCCCGCTTCATGCTCTGGTGTCTGCATCTTTCCTGAGAGAGATGTGGGCGGGTCCAGTTCCAAGGCCAGAAGCAGCAGGTGGGGGCGGGGCGGCAGGCGTTCAGAGACAGTGTCAGCAGAAAGATCTAGCTTTAGAAGGAAAGGGCAAATGGATGATAAACATGCGTGACAGGAAGTGAACACGAGTGTCTGTCTCAGTGACTCCTTCAGTACAAAATAAAGTGAGGGAAATTCTATGTGCATGCTGTCCCTGGCTCAGTACTCAGTTCAAGGGTAAGAGTTGTTGCAACATAAAGATTAGAGGAAAGGTTTCCTAAAAAGGGACATTGTGGGGAGAGAGGAGGTCCTCTCCTTTTTCAAATCTAGTGAGGAGCTTTCATGAAGAAGCCCCCAGAGAGCTTAAACTCGGGGCTGCCTTGTACGCTTGCACAGGGTGACCCTGTACCAGGACACCTGGCCAATAGGTAAGCGGGGATTAAAATCAAGGCCTGTCCACTCACAAAGCCTTGCACAGTCTGCTACACGAGCCACCTGTCCCAGAACAAGACTTCTTCTCAGTTGCCACTCCCACTCAAGCTCGCACACACGCACATACACACACACACACACACACTAACACTCACCTGGAACTAAAGATCTATAGGAAGAGGTGGGCTGGAGCTACTTGCCCATGACCAGGTCAAGGTCAGGAGGTGAACCTGGCCTGTGGTCAGCTTGGACTGCCCAAGGGCATGTTCTGGAGGGTGGGGGCAGTCCTGGAAGAAAAGGCTGGCTGTGGCCACTGGACGCCCAGAAACTGGGGGGAGCTGTCCAAGGACACGCACTGGAAAAAAGTAAAATTACCTTAGCATGTTTGGTTCCAACAAGTTCTGTTCTACGACACTGAGATGCAAAAATGGACAAGCGTTCATCACCACACAGAGAAGCAGGAAAGCGACACGATACACTAATTTTCATCACATTAGCAAATATTCCCCAAACAGTAGTATTCAAAGCTTGTGAGGTCAAGGTGAGATCCTTGCTGATATAGAAAGAAAAATTTGTAATGACCCAAATGTCTAACATTAGTACAAAACAGTTAATTTCTGCTATTCCAGTTAAGCATTTATAGGCATTAGAATTGTGTTTATAAAGCACTTTTAAGGCCTAAAACAATATTAAGTGAAAAAAAAAAGGTGAAGTTCTAACAATAAATAGAACAAAAGACCAGAAGAAAAATCAGCAAAATGTAAATGATGGTCCTTTCTGAGGGATGGAATTATGGGGGGTGGGGGGCTTTCTTTCCTTGATACTTTATATTCCTTACAATAGACCTATATTACTTTTCATGTTAAATACAGAAGAAAACACATCCGGGTGAGAGCTTCCTAGCCTGGTGGCTGGTGGCCTGGTGGCTTCGTTGGCTGGATGGCAGTGCTGATGGGGACTGTGGTGGGTGAGGTATATGGCCAAGCCTGCAAGGGACCCTCTTGGACCCAGTTCTGCCTGGAAGGAGGCTTCGTTCTGAGCAGTGTGGTTGTTGGCAGAAGCCCATCTCAGCCTATATGGGGTCAAGACTGTAGGCAGGCCAATGCGGGGGTTGGGGGGTATCAAAGCTGCAGGTGGGCTAAGACACACTAGATGGCAGCCACACCTGAGGCTTCAGCTCAGTCCCCACCCTAAATGCCCAGGATTGTCCTACTTACCTGCAACAGTCCTCTAGAGCAGATCACCAGCAGATCTTATTAAAAGGCAGCCCCCATTCAGAATGTCTGGGGCAGAGCCTGAGATTCTGCATCTCTATCAAGCTTCTAGGTAACAGGGATGCTGCCCATGCAAGGACCACCTCTGAGCGGCATGGCTCTACGACCATTTCCCAAACCTCAGTGCACACGCAACTCCCTTGGACAGTTTGTTAGACACGCGTAGCTAGGCCAGCGCCCAGACCCTTCAGCTCTCTAGGTCTGGGCAGAGCTGGGGAATCTGCCTTTCCGATGAGCTCCCAGAGATGCTGTGATCCACAGACCACACTTCAGGGAGGCCCCTGCAATCCTCACTTCTCTGGCACCTTGCTCCCCAACAAACATCCAAGAACCAGGAGCAGCAGCAGCAGCATTTGGAAGACTCCAGAATTACAAATTCCCCAGACCTCCAGAACTACAGTCTGCATTTGCCCAAGACCCTGGGTGATTTGATGCACCTTAGAGACTGGGACACGCTGATCTGAGGAGAGTCCCAGAGCCAAATGAGAGCATTTTCCAAATGATCAGTTGGGGTCCTGCGCCTCCCAGCCTTCCACTCTCCGGGCGAACGAGGCACTCCTCGGAAACGAGCTGAGCCTCTTCCTTTCTCCCCATCATGGTCACACACCTGTTGACCTGCCTACAAAGGAAAACTTCTGCCCTCAGCTCATTTCCTTGAGTGGTGCTGACTGCATCCCGCAGGAGAAAAACATCTCAGTCGCCTTGGAATCCTTAAATCAAGCCCTTAACTTAGAACTCCTTGCCTAGCTAAGTGGAGGTGACCAGTGGAAAAGATTTTTCAGGTAGGGGAGACGGTCCATGAATGCAACAAGGAATTCTGGGAGCAGCTAGGAACGTAACCTATCCGTTGCTGGAAGGAATGCAAGATCGTCAAGATTCTTGATTGTGGGATTTCGGGGCTGAGAGTTAGGGAGGCAGGTCTTGTGTTTACATGACTTCAAAGCAATGCTGTGTTTTAAAGGATTGTGTCATTTCACTGGAGTGCTTTCCCTTGGAAAATATCCTGGCCTTATTTCTTTCTAATGTACCCCAACTTCGGGGGGGAATCCCCTTTCCCAAGAAGGTTGACTATTGGAAAAGAAAGAAAGGATGTTTTATTTATAGGAAACATTTATTTGCTAAGGTAATTTCCTTAGCCCTGGGCAGAATAAAAAACACAGTCTTGCTTTTTCTCTTTGCTTGAATTTAAATGCAGTGTACGTTGTCACATTTCCTACTAGTTGAAGGTGTTTTTCTGGGTTTTTTTTGTTTTGTTTTATTTTAATCTGACAGGAGGATGGGGAGGGAAGCTTTTCACCAGTGGCTATTTGAAGTTTAGCGATTGCCCGGAAAAGAAAAAAAATAAAAACCAACCTCTAGTGTTATTTTTGAACAGTGAATATTTTTCACTCTGCTGAGAAATTACTGCAATTTGACACATGAAATCTAAGGGATAGATAAGTGTGATCTTGAAAAATTGTCTTTTGTAGGCTTGATGGTAACAAAAAATAATCATGTCAATGCTGGAGGCGTTTCCCCATGGTTTAGTGAGAATTCACCCAGTGTAGCAGAAAACCATATACTACTTTGTCTGCACTGTTATCACAGGGAAATGGGGCTAACTGCTAGGAATGATGGGGGATGGGAGCTCACCTGTCCATCGGACAAGGCAAATCATGGTTGTCCCTTCTCGAAAGAAAATTATTTCAAGTGACTTTAAATTTTAAGCTGAATTACACAGTCCTACATACTTAAAATTCCGCCTTTTTATATAAGGTATAGAATTACCTAATTAGTGTTCCTTTTCTGGTTTTATTTTGGAGAAGAATCCATGTGTCCTGTGTGTAATAGTAAAAACATTTGAATAACTATATATATTTTTTGTAAGTTTTCACTTACCAAGAGAAATACTAGGCACTAATCTCTGAATGTAACTTCGGCGTTTGAGAACTCTCCCATGCAAATGACTCATGTTCAGGGTCACCGTATAAGCTGGCATTCTCTGAAGGGGACATAATAATGACTTTTTTAAGATTTTATTTATTTATTTGACAGAGAGAGAGAGATATTACAAGTAGGCAGAGAGGCAGGCAGAGAAAGAGGGAGAAGCAGGCTCCCTGCTGAGCAGAGAGCCCGATGCGGGACTCGAACCCAGGACCCTGAGATCATGACCTGAGCCGAAGGCAGAGGCTTAACCCACTGAGCCACCCAGGTGCCCTCATAATGGTGATTTTTGATCCCACAGTGCTGGATCTCAGAGCAGAAGTGAATGATGAGGAACAAGCTTTGAGGATGGTCTCTAAGCTTCCTGGATATGAAGGTAAAGGACACAGTGTCCCCTTTCAGACTTTGAGATCTTTGATGGGGAGCAATGTGTGTGAGTGTGATGGGAAGGGACATTTCTATCTAGTTTATTTTCCCATTGCTAAGAAATTCTAGTTTAGTTTAGTTTCAGTTTTTTATCTGAGTATAGTTGACACACAGTGTCACATTTGTTTCTGGTGTACAACACAGTGATTCAACTTCTATACATTTGCTGGGCTCACCACACAATGCCATTACTTCATTCACTACATCTCCTATGGTGGGCCTTTTATTCCTGTGACTTATTCATTCCATGACTGTACCTCCCTCTCCCCTTCACCCATCTTTGTCCATCCCTCCGCACCCCTCCCCTCTGGCAGCCATCAATTTGTTCTCTGTATTTTTGGGTCTGATTATGCTTTTTTTTTGTTTCTTCATTTGTTTTGTTGGTTAGATTCCACATATGGCAACCTAAGGGGCCATTGATAGACCAATGGGTAAGAAAGATGTGATACATACACACACACACACACACACACACACACACACACACACACACACACTGGAATATTACATGGCCGTAACAAGGGCAAGTTTTTGCCATTTGTGACACCATGGATGGACTTAGAGGGTATTAAGCTAAATGTAGGAAGTCAGACTGAGAAAGATAGATTTTTTTCCCATGTAGAGTCTGTTCTTGGGAAAGTCAGCTCCCCACAGTGCTGGCTGGAACCTGGCTCTGTGAGAAAGGAAGAAATCACTGGGTATTTTCATGTGACGCAGGCTTGAAAAGCAGACAGCTGGATCCTGCCTTGGCTCCTTGAACAGTGGTCTAAACTCCTAAAGGCCCCCAAGCACCAGAATGAGGACATCTCACAAACTGATCCTCTGTTCTTATTGTATTATCGACTCCATTCCTTTTGGAAATAATGTCAGAAAATCTCAAGCCTTTTCACTTCCTATTAAGACGTACTTAGCAAGTGTTCCTGTGCAACTGAAGAAAAAAATTCCAGAAAGGCTGACATGTGGGTAGAGACCCAGTCAGGGGCCACATGATGCCCCCATGATGGTGGGGCATTCGGGAGTGGCTGGGTTTTATTTTCTGAGATGGAAAGAGGGATAAAAATATTCCATTCAACTTTTGTAACTTCAGAAAAATACATTAAATAAATAAAGCAAAATGTTTTAGTGCATTTCAGTCTCTATGGTGATCAGGGAAGAGGATTAATGAGAGGAGCACAAAAAGGAAAGAAGTGAACACAGATGTGGAGAAAGGCTCAGACCCGGACAGGGAAAGAAGGCAGACACACAGAAAAGTGGGACTGCGAGAACGGACTGCTTAAAAAAACAAACGAAAATGGGTTTCATTTAAGCCTGACGTTGAAAGCACAGATGTGAGAGCCTTCTCTCCATCGCTGCAGGAAAGAAAGGATTCTACCCCGGTGTTTGCAGAGCTGGAACTACCAGCTGTCTCGGACCTTCTGGAATCCAGTCAGGGTGGGCGTCCGCTGCAAGACGGTTGGTGCCAAAATGTACAGGGTGCTAAATTTTGAACCAGTTCTCACAAAGAAGTTGTTACTGGGGCGCCTGGGTGGCTCAGTCCATTAAGCATTTGCCTTTGGCTCAGGTCATGATCCCAGGGCCCTGGGATGGAGCCCCACGTCTACTCCCTGGGGAGCATGCTTCTCCCTCTGTCCCTCCCCCTGCAACCCCCTCCCTGCTCAGGCTCTCACATGTGCTCTCTCTCTCTCTCAAATGAATAAATAAAATCTTTAAAACAAAAAAAAAAGCTGTTACTGATTGCATGTTGGTAAAAAGAGAGCTTTGACGCTGACACGGCACTAGTACACAGACGTAAGGAAAATTGGGCAAAAGGAAGATCTTTCATCCTTTCAAGTGACTCCTGAATTCATTTCCCAGAGGGATCCAGAGCCTCCAGTTTCTATGAAAAGATTAAGAAACCGCACATGCCCCAACTTGCCTAGAACTCAAGTCAAGAGGGCGCCTGGGTGGCTCAGTGGGTTAAAGCCTCTGCTTTCGGCTCAGGTCATGATCTCAGCGTCCTGGGATCAAGGCCCGCGTCGGGCTCTCTGCTCGGCGGGGAGCCTGCTTCCTCCTCTCCCTGTCTCTCTGCCTGCCTCTCTGCCTACTTGTAATCTCTCTCTCTGTATCAAATAAATAAATAAAATCTTAAAAAAAAAAAAAAAGAACTCAAGTCAAGACATTTCAGGCATGGATTCCCTCAAAAAGGAATTTCAGTAGTTTGCCTAAGCAAAGAGGGCTTGTAGCTCCTATGAAGGCATTTCTAAACCAAGATCTGTTGGGCTTGGTCTTCCCGGGTGTCTGGAAAGGCCAGGGCTCCTGAGTGTTCCCAGGGCGGACGTGTCTCTGCTCCCGCATGTTGACCAGCCTACAGTGGCCAGTCTGATCTTCCATGTTCAAACTAGAACCCCGGGCATGCTTTTGTTCCCATGATGCCTCTTCCCCTGTAAGCTCCAGAATGTTCTCATTGAGAGATGGTTTCCTTCAGCTCAGACTTGAACTCCTTTTAAATTGCAGCCAACCAGAGGGGGAATTCTTTGAGAGCAGGCCCTGGGAGGGAGCAGGGTGTGAGGGCCCCCGGGGTCCCAGGTCTCCCCTGCTGGCCTTTTGCCTGTTTCCCTTCTCTATGCAGCTCTGCCCTGGGGCCCACTTTTCTCAAGGAGCAGGGACAGAGTGACTGTGTTTCTCAACAGGGCCATAAGCTGTGAAACTAGCTGGCCTCCTTGGTCACTCCTCCTGACTGAGTTCCAGACTTTGAAGACCTGCCTACTGTGTTAGAAAAAGGAACATTCAGAGACCCAGAGGGCTCTGCTGGGACAGGTCGGGCCGGGAAGAGGGCAGAAGGAGGCATGAGCCGCCTGGGAGCCCTGAGGATGAGCAAGGAAGAAGGAATAGGAGGGTCAGTCCTCTGGGCAGGCAGCCCGGAGGGCCTTCAGCAGCTTCCTGGAGAGAAGCAGCTGGAATTTGGGTGCCTAGGAACAAGGTCACTCCTGTTCCTGCCTGCCCCCTGCTGGTTGGTTGGGAATGTCACTTCTATCCACATGTCTACCCAGTTGTATGTAAAATGGGGGTACTGATGCAGCCCCTCAGCCCACCCAAACACCCAGCCCCCTAAGAGTCACACAGAGCTTTCAAAATACCAGGGGCAATGATCAAAGTACCAACCAGGATGTTTCTGCAGTGGTAATAGCTCTGAGAGACGAGCTGGCTTTGCAAATGAAGTGCAATGTTTATTGACTGGCAGGGGATGTTCTGAGCACCAGTGGCGGAGACCTGAGGGTTGGGACGGATGGTAGGGGCAGCGTAGGGGAGCCCCACCGAACCGGACTCCTGACGAGTTGCAGCTGTTTGTCTGCATTTCTGTACTGATTAGCATTCTAATGCGCCTGTGTTAATGGTGGCCCAGAGGGTCAGATTAATCAAAGAGGAAAGCATTTCTCTTTCAAATGCAATTACAACCATTATTTATGTTATTGAAATTAATCAATCCCTATTGATGGCCTTTGCTATTTTTATATCACTTTGGGATACCCGGACAAACAGTCTCCAGTCCCTCCCGGGGCTGGGAAGCCGGAATGTTCCCCTCACAATGCAATGGAAGAGGGAGGGTTGTGTGGTTATTAAATTTTTAACATGCAATTCCTGTGTAAAGCAACATGTGATTTATGTTCTTCTATTTTCTTGGCTAAGAGCTTAGGCATTTTTTAATAGACCTGTATCTCAGACATCAGTCACCCGCATGGGCGCGAGACTGGGGCGTGCCAGAGGACACTTGCTAATACGATGTGACCATTCTGCTCATTAGGGGGCATCAGGACTGGGGACAGACTACAGTCTCCCAATCCCACCACAGAAGTCTCTGCATATAAATTGCAGAAGCACCCATGCTGGTCTCTGCTAGTATGAATGGGTAGCACTTTCTTCTTTAGCACTACAGAAAATGGTCTGTTTAACAATGTGGTGAAAATCATATTCACATTTTAAGCAAGACAATTCTGTGATGGGGGATTTTGAATACCTTCTAGTGTATAAGACTTTCTAAACATATATCCACTTCTAGCATCCTCTTTTATTCCTTTTGCTCTCATAGCTAAACCAGGCAGTTGTTAGGAAAGGCATAATAAGGTAGAAAGAGCAGGAATTTGGGCGTCAGAATGAGGAGCGTTTGAATGCGGGTGGGCCACTCTCTAGGCTACATGGAACAGGGGACAACCAGGCTGGCTTCGTGGAGCCCATGGGGTGCCGAGGTAAGGCCACCAACTAATCCCGATGAGCCTGGGACTTTTTCAGTGTTGCTCTTTCAAAGTCCCTTGCCAAGGCCCCACTGTCAAACCAGGGGAAGCAGGGAGGGCTGGTCAACCCACAAAGGATGGACTGGGGAGGGCATTCCAGGAAGAGCAGTGGAGGAACGTGCAGACTATGTTCATTTCAAAGTCTTCCAGCATGGGGATTGCCAGGGCGGGGGAGCAGGTCAATGTCAGGTGGTGTAGGGAGTGGGGGACAGACCTGGGGGCCCCACACTCTCCCTCATAGGCAATGGCCATGGGGGAAAGGGAGGGGCAGGGTAGTGTGTTGGCGCCTCCCTCTGGCCATGTGTGGAGGGTGCATGGGGAGGCCAGGCTGGTTCAGGTAAGTCAGGATGGTGACACCTTAAATGAAGGTCTAGAAGGTTCAGTGAGACAAGGATGACTTCTGTTAGAATGCTTTGGGGATTCAAAAACAAAAGCTCACTGGAACCAGCTTAAACCACAGCTGGGACTGGATTGATCGGCCCACGTCGGGGAAAGGGCGGTTGATGGGGACCCCGGCTTTGCTCCTCCTGTAGCATCCTCCTAGTTTGCCCTCCTGCGGCCTAGGCATCCCCGGTACCTAAGTAGCCGGGATGCTCCAGCTGGCTCAGGCCTCTGCCACTCTGCCCCATCCCCAGAAGGAATGAACATCCCTGCAGTGGCTCACTCTTGAGAGCAAAGACAATTCTCCCACTCAGGGGCCCCGGAAAACTTCCCTTGGAGTCTTTCGGCCATTCCTGAGCCAGTGTCTGGGTTCCTGGCCTGCCCCTTGGGCATCCAGGGAGATTTCCCTGAAGCCCGTGGCCTGCCAGGTGGAGGGGCAGAAACCTAAAGAGAACCGGGCCTTCTGAGAAGGACAAATTGGCACCAGCATGGCGAGCCCCAGACAAAAAGGAGTATGGGGGAAGAATGAAGGACATCAGCCATCAGTTGGAAAGCCAGCCCATGGAGGTCCAACTACTCGTTGACAATGCATCTGGGCTTGGCCGCCCTGTGCCGTGAGTCAGTTCTGGACGCAGGCATTGCCAGCCCTTCACCCGAGCCCTTTCCTGAGGCCTTCTGAGGTGAGGTTTACACCCCAGAAGCTGTCTCTGCAGGAAACCCTTCTGTAGAGAAGACAGAAGAAGGAAGGGGAACCTAGACTAGAACCCGTGAGGAAATGTGTCTCGCCTACCAGCCATGTCACACAAACAGTGCTTAGACCTTCTCCCGCAAACCACACATGGCTCAGCCTGAGGCCAGAAAGGCAAACTTGGGAGGACTGGGAATCCCTGCATATTTTGCAAAAGCTCAAAGGCAAACTGCCTCTAACATTCCGCACCGGGTCCTTCAAGCTATCAATGGTTCACTTGTAGCCCCAAGGTGGAAAGCTCCTCTCAGGAAGAAGACAGGCTCCTGGTAGCACAGTGAGGGTCTCATCCAGATGTGTTGACTTATCCCCCTACAGATTTCTCCAGAAATCTCTCGCCCAGCCCCCAGACCCTAGATCCCAACTGATGAAAGTCCATTTCCAGAAACCTCTACTCCTGACTCTACCAGCTGCTATAAACAGGTAGTGGTGTTGAGTCTCTGCCACCACTAGGAGGCGCCACTAAACCAGCTGGACCGAACCCACCCAGAAAACCATCTTCCCGGCCCACAGCTGGGAATCTTTGTGGATAAAGACCAAGCCTCAGCTCAGTTCCACCCTGGAGGCTCTCTCTAGTCCAGAACGGGACAAGGAAGGGTGCCCTCCGTGCATACCGCCATCATGTTTCTCATCATGTTTCTCATCATGTTGAAATTATGTTTCAGGGTCTGTCTATACTTCCCATCAGCCAGGGTCTGTCTATACTTCCCATCAGCCTGGGCCGGTCTCAGGGCCAGCACTGTGGCTGAAATTTAGCAGATTCTCGATGTGTTAAACTGAACTATCCATAGAAATCAAATACTGTGTTTATGAATATTAAGCCTGTCATCTACTCACTCGGTTCCCTGGCTTTCT
Source organism: Ailurus styani (assembly GCA_002007465.1). NCBI lineage: Eukaryota > Metazoa > Chordata > Mammalia > Carnivora > Ailuridae > Ailurus > Ailurus styani. The sequence goes on along the minus strand of LNAC01000175.1, from coordinate 2,344,281 downwards.
TTCAGTTAAGAATATGAATGATGCACTGAAAACGAGATCAATGACAGGATCAACAGTAGCCTCATGAAACAATTTATCCCTTGTCCGGGCATGTCACATATGCCCAGACACCATGCGCCTTTCAGCCTTTAGCCACAGGTAGTGTATTCACCGTACAGATAAAAGGATTGCTTGGCTCTCAGATCCCGTTGGACTCCTAAAGCCCCTCCTAGGATTCCTAGCAGAGCAAAATACATTTTTCTGCTTCTTTTCTTGGCACATGTCATGTTTGGCTGTGAAGCCAAGATCTTCCTTGAGATTGTTGATGATCTAGGGCTGACACTCAGAAGCATTTCTCCACTGTCCCTTCAGAACACGGTAGCCACACCCAAAACCTCTTTGCTGGGTAAATCCACTTCTCATGCATGCATCAGCTCTGTTCTAAGACCTGACAGTTCGCAGAACCGCATTGTCTCAAGCCTCTGAAATCCGGTGCCTCTGCCATCACAATTGCCAGCAATTCTGCCCTGATTGCTATGACCTAGATGACCATGCTTTTTGCTGTACAGGGAGAAGCTAATGAGATGGAGAGCTTTCTCGGATGTGAACCTGCTGGCCCACTGCCTAATGCGCCATGCCGGGGACCTCTGGGAGCCCACCTCCCGGATTGCCGATGTGCCTGGTTGCAGCAGAACATGCTGATGTGTCTATCGATTGCAGTAGGATGGAAGTGGACTATAAAATAGAGCAGCAGGTGAACGGAGCCCCTGTGGGAAAGCAACTAAACGGTTCCTCCCAGAACACTCAGTATTAGCATTATCGCTGGAATAGCCTCTTCTCAATCACAGGGCAGTTACCTGCCCAGAGTGCGCATTAGGAACACAGGGCCACGGAACCGGGTGGGGAAAGGGACAGGCACTGGTCTGGGGTGCTGCTTTCCACTCACAGGCACTACAAGCAAAGCTCTGAGCTTGGGAACCAGTGTCAGGGAGCAGAGTTATGATTTATTCTTAGAAATGATCCACCTTGTGGCAGTTGGTTGCATGGCCGTTAATGTTATTAAGGTGAGTCCAGATTGTGGGAGGACTGAGTGACAAGTCCTTCACCAAACTTTTTCTTTCTAGTTCAAAGGGAAGGGGATCCAACAGATGGGAGACAAGACACTCATGATTTGTCTCTCTGGGAGATCCAAACACTGACAAAAGGAAAGAAGGAATAGCAAGAGCTTGGACAGACAGCCTGAGGGGTCCCCAGAAAGGATGAGAAGCTTCTAGAAGCAAATACCCACCTGGCTGTCCCTGAAAGAGGCAGGCAGGATACTGAGCTTGAGAGTGGGACTGTCGTCTACGGCCATACCACCCTGAACGCGCCCGATCTCGTCTGATCTCGGAAGCTAAGCAGGGTCGGGCCTGGTTAGTACTTGGATGGGAGAGTGGGACTGTCGTGATACGTGATGGAATCACAGCTGTGTTTTTCTTGCCACCAGACTTGACGTGTCTTCTTATCCAGCCTAGTTCTCTGTTGGAATCAAGGCTAACAACATTGAATCAAGCAAATAGGAGGGGAAAAATGCTCTGCTTTGCTCTGAATCTTCCCTTGAAAAAGAGCCACAAAACCACTTTCTCTATCCTATTTGTTGAATTCCCATGACTCTCAATGTGAATGCAGTCCTAAATACTTGTCTATCTCACATTTCTGTCTGCTGGGTTATGAGCCAAAACAATTATCTGGGGGGAGAAAAACCACTACCACATCTGTGGCCAGGTCCTCTCCAGAAACTCCGTCGCTTTTATCTGCCAATAGAGCCCACTAGGTGTGTGGGCTCCCCTGACTTCTCCAAATCTCCCAAGGAGACAAGCCTTTGGCTTCCATGTGCTCAGTTCTGCACTTTTGACCGCCGCTCTGGAAGCTGTCACCAGAACAAAGTGGGTTCAGCCTTCTCATCTGAGGAGAAGGAATGTGATACTCTGTGACAAGATACAAAAGAAATCAATGCCATGATATGTCACCTAGGCTCTGTCACAGAAACTGAGGGATGATGGGGCTTGAGTCGACGTTGAGGTTCGCATCCCTTTTCCCAGGTTCTTCCCAGGAGAAGAACCCCTGCCGTGATCTGTATGGAGACCAGCTGCAGACACTTGTGTTTTGTAACAGTGGGCACCCACCTTGACACCAAGCTCATTAGATCTAACTGTTGGCAGAGGATCTGGGGAGCTCTGCTCTCCCCCTCGCTTTTTGGTCCTCATTATGCCAGCCTTCTAACGTGTTCCAGAGCGCTGCTTTCCACCATTGTGATGAGGGGTACTGTAGTCCTCCTTTCTCTGCGGTGTCGCCTTCTGTGTTGCAGTTACTCACGATCACCCTCCGACTAGGAGCAGACAGGTCCTCGGGAGGTCAGGTGTAGCCTAGCACTATGTCCCCTGCCCACGTCGTTGCCCTCCCTTCATCCCGGCACGTAGGCATTTTTATCAACTCACAACATCACAGGAAGTAGGGTGACTACCGTACAAGAAGATATTTTGAAAGAGAGACCACATTCACGTAACTTGTATTATAATGTCTGGCTATAATTGTTCTGCTGTTATTATCATTGTCAGTGTCTTACTGTGCCTAATTTATAAATTAAACTTCATCACAGATACATATGTATAGGAAAAAACCTGGTCTAGGAGGATCTGGACACTCTGCAGTTTCAGGCATCCACTGGGAGTCTTGGAGATCCCCCCACACACACAGATAAGGGGGGGACGACTGTACTTTGACTCTCATCTGGGGACCGACTATTGCTCTACTGGGCAGCTCCCAGGGAAGGACGTCTGAGTTCCAGGAGCCAGGCTGGACACAGAACTTGCCAACACTGCTCAGGTCACCTCAACCCCAGCTTTCTAATGGCCGTTGTTCTCTCAGCACACCATGACCTGCCTCTAATTATGAAGGAGACAGGCTTTTCTGTGCATGGTGTTTCTTAGTTGAAAAATTGAGCCCCGCACAATACCTGTCTGGGGCATCATCAAAACTGGAAACGCACTGGTCGAAACAAGTATACTGAGTTTGATGGGGCCATAACCGGTTTTGTAGCCCATGCTTTGCACAAGATGCTGAGCTGGGGACTCAGTGAGGAATCTCTGAGTCCTGCTGAGGAACTTAGGATCGGACAGAGGGCTAAGCCATCGATGCTTGGAGGATGACACTGACAAGGGGATGTGGAAAATAACACATGGACGGCAAGGTGGCAGGTAATAAAGGCACGGAGCATGGAGTAAGGGCTTCTTAGTGGGTCTCCTCTGTTCCCCTGTGCCCTGCGGCCACCTGCCACATAACTGGCCACGGGGTGCCCTCCGAGAGGCACTAAAATCTATCACTCTGGCAGGAGACGAAATCCTTTTACCTGAAATAAAATCCCATTGGCCTCAGTTCTCAGGCGAACCTGCAGAAACAATAAATGTTTGTTATATGAATTAGTGAGTCATTAATTCTTCTCACCTACATCCAGGGGGGGGGGAGCTGCTCCAAGTACTGGCCTCACCCTCACTAAGCCCACGCTTACTTATGTGAAGGGCAGTAGGGGATGGGGGGCCGTCCAGGGAGAGCCGTGCTGGAGCTTGGGAGAGCTGACAGGTACATATGCATGAATTCTGTGAGCCAGTGGTCAAGGGTTGGCACCTTGAAACTGCCCAGAAAGGGCCTATTGTGCCATAGAAACCCGCAGAAGCTGAGCACCGGGGTTATCTGACCTTACTGCGTTTATCTGTGGGCCGGTGGGCCGCACGACTCTGGTTCGGTCACTTAGCTTCTCAAAGCCTGTTTCCTCCTCTGGGAATCCAGATAATGACGCTGCCTCCACAGGTTTGCTGGGAGGGTTAAGTGAGAAAGTGTGTGTTGAGCATGCAGCTCTGTGGCCACACGTTACTAATGGAAACCCGTTAGTCTCTGTGTGTGAAGGGGCCCACCCTCCCCCCCGTGATTTCTCAGCACCCTGTTCTCCCCAACGGAAGAATATCACTATTCCAGCGGATCTGTGCCATCTCCCGGGACTGGCCAAGCTTGGGAAGTCTCCCCATCTCCGAAGAGACCACATGGATAATTCCCATGACCAGGACTGGCAGCCGGAGAGTTCCCAGCAGCAGAACTGAAGGATCAAATGAGTCACTGCGTGCTTTGAAGTCTTAGGAAGCTCAGCGACTACTGATTCTCTGACCGATCAACAGGAAAAACCTATAATGTGCCCTTTTATAAAAACTTGGGCTGGTCTCGGCTCAGCTGATCCCCTCCTCCGGCCCAATGTGTCCACGCCCCTCTCCTCCCTTGGCCCCCGGGGGTCAGCCGCTCTGATGCAGCTTTCCCAGCACAGAGACCCCCACTGTTTTGTCAGGTGCTGCCAAGTGACAGGATGTGGCAGCTAACTATAAAAGTCTTGGAAGGGATATGCATGTTCCTTATCAGAGCGGTGTGTCTGGTTTACTTTGGGATATCAGGAAATTTTTTTTAAAGATTTTATTTACTGGGGCACCTGGGTGGCTCAGTTAGTTAAGCAACTGCATCCAGCTCAGGTCATGATCCTGGAGCCCCACATCGAGTCCCGCATTAGGCTCCCTGCTCAGCAGGGAGTCTGCTTCTCCCTCTGACCCTCCCCCCGTCTTGTGCTCTCTCTCTCATTCTCGCTCTCTCAAATAAATAAATAAATAAATAACCTTTAAAAATTAAAAGAAGATTTTATTTATTTATTTGAGAGAGAGAGAGAGACAGAGAGAGAGGGAGTACAACTGGGGGGAGGGGCAGAGGCAGACGCACACTCCTCACTGAGCAGGGAGCCAGACGTGGGACTCGAACCCAGGACTTCGGGATCACGACCTGAGCCCAAGGCAGACACTTACATGACTGAACCACCCACGTGCCCCAGGAAAATTTTTTATTCCGTGTTTTGCATTAAAAAGGACTTTTTTACTAATACAAAATTCACACAGTCCTCTATAGAAAATTAGGAAATTGGGCTTCATTTTAGGATAAATGGTATTTGTACTTCGAGTTTGTTCAAATATGTCCAGATAGGTCTATTTCAGCAGTGGAGTAAGTAGGAGAGAAAGAGGTCAGGGCCAGTTACTTGCTGGTCAGGGGCCTTTCTAAGAGGGGGCAGGAATGAGCTGGTAAATTTGGGGGCAAGTATTTTGAGGATGAGGCTATGTATTGAATTTTTTTCTAGCACCCTGGATGACAAAAATGTTATCAGGCCATTTAAACCTTTTAAACCTCTTGTATTCATTGGTGAATTCTTCAGCGGATGCAACCTTCCTCAATGGATACCCCATTTCCAGAAGGTAATGAAAACCTGACCATCCTTTGTACTCAGGAATACAATCGCCTTCTGAGTCATCAGAAGACTGGATTCATTAAGCGAATGAGAGACTGGAGGCAGTGATACTATATCTTCAAATATGCAAGTTAGTCAGCTAGGGTGACCTAGTTTTGCATCTTCAACCCCACTGTCATCATCTTGGAAAACCAGGTTGAGTCTTTTGAGGGCTCTTGCCATAGCGGCAGGGGGAAAAAAAACAAAGGCTCCAGGAAAGAAGAATGTGTCTGGATTTATTCATAACAGCCAATGAGTTTAGACTGGATTTGATTTGATGTTTCTCTAGATGATTCCTATGATGTTGTATTCAAAAATGTTGATAGATAAATGAATAAATAGGTATATAGTGAATGCCTCCCTTTTTTAAGAGATTTTATTTATTTATTTGACAGAGAGAGAGAGATCACAAGTAGGCAGAGAGGCAGGCAGAGGGAGAGGGGGAAGCAGGCTCCCTGCTCAGCAGGGAGCCTGATGCGGGACTTGATCCCAGGACCCTGAGATCACGACCTGAGCCGAAGGCAGAGGCTTAACCCACTGAGCCACCCAGGTGCCCCGTGAATGCCTCTCCTGATTGACCCACAGCCTAGATAGTAAGTTTATTGTTGATGAACATTGTTAACGATAGCCAAGCCCTATGATTTCCTAGGGTCTTCTCATGGGACACACCTATTAATGGGGGATCCAATTCCAGGTCAAGGCATTTGGCTCTAGTCAACCACACTAGCTGGCCTGGAGCTAATTGCAACCCCCATGGCAAAGTAGAGCTTCTGCTCCCCCCTTTCATTTTCCTGCATCCTTTTGCTATTCACTTAAGTCCCTTTTCTCCATACACTCCCAGCTGCCATCTTCCTTTCCTTAATGGCCAGGTTGGCACTAATGACCAAAGAAGGAAGCCAAGATAACCATCAATGTCTTCCTGATGCTAAGGGGTTAGAAACAGTGTGTTACTCTTTTATTGAGTATTGGTGATTGAAAAGATGCCAATGGAGTTCAAGACTTGGTCACATGTAAGAAACCTTCAGAGCTGGTTACTGGTAGAAGTGAGCCATGTGGCTTCTTAAATCCTACCTGTATAGGTGAGATAAGACAAGCCATTGTCGTGGAAGTCTGGGGATGCCCCAGTCTGTGTTTTGGCCTCATGGGGAAGGTAGTAGAACTTGATATGTCAAAATAATTGTCCTATTAAGCAAAGGGAAATGAGTCTAGTACATCTTGTTATGTCAATACTATTCGCCAGGGTATTATCTCAGCAAAGCTAAGAGAGAAAACAATGTTGACTTTTTTGTTGTTCTTATACTGGGGATGTTTTTAATCTGAAAAAATAATTCTCAAAGTGATGACAACATGAAGTAAAATAACTTCCACATTCACCCGACTGAGCCCCCCATGTGTCCCGGGAGAAGAGATGATTGATAGAAATTTGCCCTGGGGAAGTGAGAGGGTACAGGTCTCCGGGGCCCAGATGGACAAATGAGCCTTGGAGGGATACTGGGAAAAGTGACGTTGGCCAGGGTCTGTGGAAGATCTTCACGCCCTGTGTTCCTCGCCTCCCTGTTTGTAACCAGCTGAGCAAGAGACACCAGAGACTCACACCTGATTTATTATGCGAAGAGAACCTGGTTTATCTTGGGGCCGGAACTTTCCTCCCACTGTGCTCTCCACCTCACCCAGCACACACTCAAGAGGCCCTATGTCATTCTCCATCAGGACAGGACAAGCTGCAGATCACAGCATCCTGGGCCAGAGAGAGCTGCTCACTGTGTGGCCAAGGAGGAGATATCTGTCTTCCCAGCAACGGCCCCCCCCCCAGAGAGAGAAAGAAATGGGCATGGACCATGGACTCACGCCTTCTCCCAAACTCACCCACCAGGTGGGAGTGAGTAAGGAGGTGGAGACAAAGGCAGAGAGCCCCTTCTCCACTTCTGAATCTTTCCAGAAGGCTAGAATTTCTCATTTAATTGACCTAGGCAGGAAGGACAAGAGGAGATAACGACGTTGAGTTGAGATAATAAAAATTGGGAAGTAGGCAGCAGGAAATTGAAGGGTCCGTGGCCATTTTACACAGTTGGTGTTGGGACCATCTTCTGAGAGGAAGCATCAACCACCCTAACTTGACAATAAGTGTACGGTTGGTGGGTTCCCCATATGCCTGGCTCTGCGCCACTGTCTCTAATGCCGGGAACATCCTCCGCCAGGCAGTTATTACTGTTCTTTGACAGATGGGACAACTGAGGCTCGGAGGTTCCGTTGCCTGGTGGACGTGGGCGGCCGAGGCGGAGGGGTTGAGGAGCTCAGAGAAGAAAGTGCTGCTGTGGAGCTTGGGAGAGAGAACTGACAGGGGACCCATCAAGGACTGCTGAGCAGCGTTGAGTACCCAACGGAGGCCGGAAACTCTACACTTGTAATGGACCGAATCCGCGGGATTGCGTGTGCTCAGTAGCCCAGGGTTAGAAGTAGAAACAGCAGAATGTTGGGCTGATGTACGGCTGCGATTTTGCCGGGCAAGGCAAGCACTGAGGAAACAGACGTGGGGTCAAGATACTTAGAGCAGTAAACCTCCCTCCTGACGCCACCTCGGGACCAGCTGGGGATCTTTCAAAAACACAGGAATGCCCTGTCTCTGAAGATTCCGGTTTAATCAGCCTGGGGGGGGGTGGATTTATAGATCCCCAGGTGATTCGAATATGCACTCGGGGCTGAGAACCCTCAAACCAGTGCTTCTAAAGCGTGGCCCAGCAGCAGGGGCACAATTAGCATCACTTGGCTATTTCTCAGAAATGCACATTCACGGGCTCCACCCCAGACCTGCTGGCTCAGATCCTTTGGGGTCAGGGCCCAGCCAGCTGGGTTTCAAGTCTTCCTCTGGGAGATTCTGATGGACCCTAAAGTTGGCCAACCACTGGCTTAGAGGACCCGGGAAGGAAAAATGGAGTTTAAGATCTTTAGAATTGGAGTCACCTGGCAACGGTTAGCAAGGTCCCGGATGTGGGCAGCTGACACGGAATCAAGACTCGGGTCACCGGCATTCAGGGGCACTGGGGAGCTGGCGGCCCCTGGGGGACGAGAGTGAGCTCGCTCAGGTGAGTTGGGGCTTTTGATAGAGTGTCGGAGCCTCAGGACACACGGGGCAGAGGCAAGCAAAAAGAATGACAGATCCTGTGAGCAGAGATTTTTTTGAATGGGGTGTGTGGGTAATTCCTCAGAAATAGCTTGGGGAGCAGGGGAAGGCTGACCCGGCTTCTGGGCCCAAGCTGGCGGAAGCTCCCATGTCACCCCCACTTGAAGAGATGACCACCCACCTTCCCAGTCTAGAACCGAAGTCCTCGGTTCATGCTTCACGTTCACCTCCCTCTCCTGCACCGAGTGAACATGTGTTAGACCTCATTATGGCCACTGGGGGAGAAGGTAGCTTTGCCAAGAACAGGCCACACAAACGTGTCTCTTATATTACCTCGCTCAACACTTAGATTTCTCTGGAAAACACTATTTTCCACAGCAGAAACGGAGAGCTACCTGAGCCCCCAGAAATTGCCTGTGCCCTTGAGACCTTGACTTCAGTGCTTTGCAGTTGAATGAGGCCAGAAGAACAGAGTGCTTCTTGCCTATTTATACCAGAGACCGACTTATTTTGAAAACTGCAGTGAGAAATGTCTTTTCAGGGATTTGTAGGACAAAGGTTGTTCAAAGTAAGCTTTGTTCAAAGATTGTTTTAAGCACAGCGTATGTTTTCCCCCCATTTAAACAATATTTTTAAGAAAAAAAATGGCACCCGATGAGTCCTGTACAAAAGCTGTACCCGATGGGCTTTCATAGAGCGTTGGGATCCTGTTTGACACATTAAAGTTCCTCGTAACAAATTAAGAAACCGTTAAAGACAAAAAAGCACTCCCTCTCTAGAACTGACCCAGGATGCAGAGTAGCTATCGTCACTATTTCCAGCGCCCCGCAGAGGCCCGGCGAGTGCTTGCCTCCCGCGGAAGAGTCCCTAATAGGGACCGGTTTGGGGGCCTTAGCAAAACCTTTGCTGTAGCTACAGCGCCATCTTGTGGTTCTGTGCGGGATCTGTCACAAGGACATGCAAGGCCCGAGCGTTTCTCAGTGACAAAGGGCATGGCTGAGATAACCGCTGGGACAAATCCTTGTTTGTCATCAGTGAAATCCATTCTTTCACGTAACGCCACGTAAACACTGTAGAACCCTTTTGACTAGGGGAATGTGAATAATTTGGAAAGAGCAGGTGAAGAGGAGGACGAGACCTTGAGCTCTGGGAAATCTCTCAAGCCTTAGAAATAACAGGTTCATGTCTCCCCGTCCCAGCACAAAGACTTTCTGGCAAGGCCAGGAGGAAAAGCCATGTAGCCTTTTCTGTGTGACGAGGAAACAGTAACGATAGATAGGAGACATTTCAGGATTTTTAACAAATCTCAAGGCCCGAAGCCTGGCTACCCTTGGGAATAGAAATTTCAGTAGAACGCGTCGGATCTCTCTGAGTTTTAATGTTTCTGTCAAACAGTGTAGGTCAATGTCCTGCTTTGGAATGCAATACGTATAGGCCTCCCTCTTGCCTGGCATTATCTGGCCTTCGGGGAGACGTGCACAGCCCTGCCTGCGAACATGCTCTGTGCCCTTTGATTCGATGTATTCTGGTTTGAATGACAGCTGGGTTTGTTAATTATGACCACTACGGAGCCTGGAGAAAAAGCTAATAAAAATCTTTAGCAAATCATTTAAAAAGAACACCATCGTAACTTCTTTTTTAAATTTTTCATATATTTATTTGAGAGAGAGACAGAGATAGCAAGAGAGGGCACGCGAGAAGGGAGGAGAGGGAGAAGCAGGCTCCCAGCTGAACAGGAACCCCGATGCCGGGCTCGATCCCAGGACTCTGGGATCGTGACCTGAGCCGAAGGCAGATGCTTAACTGACTGAGGCACTCAGGTGCCCCTATAGTAACTTCTTGATCCACTTGGAATAAGCTTGAGACCTCTAGCAGAGAATATGAAGAATAACTTGAGATCCCCAATAACTCTGTAGATAGAAAGATATTATGATGATTGAATTTTTTATTAACTTTTCAAAATTCAATAGGTGTTGAGAAATGAAAGCTAAATATATTAGAAGGTACTTAGAATCTTGGGATATCTTTGAAGGAGCTGTATGTTACCTGATTCCAATGACAGAAACCTATTGGAACCTCAGGAGATATGCCAGGCATGCATTTATTACCCTTCCCACTAAAAAGCAATACATGTTCATTATATAAACTTGAAAAAGAGCATAAATAAAAAAGGAAAAGAAATTACTTATATTCCTACTGTTGTTAATATTTCATTGAATAGCCTTCAGGTCTTTTGTCCTCTTACATATTTTTTAAACAAGCTTTGTGATGATAATAGATACACTGCTTCATTTTCCCGCTAACACTGTAACATAGTGTCTCCATATTACCAAATTCTTCATTATCATCATTTTAATAACAGCTCAATGCAGACAGTTATGCACAGACATTACATTGTTACAAAAAGCCCCCACAAACTGTAAACCAGAATTGTTTCTTATTCCTTGCCATTATAAATAACACTGCAGTATCTTTGTGCAAAACTCTATATACATTGACTCTTCCACAAACACTCTCTAAGAGTATTTATCTCACCCATAACCCTCACACAGGATGCATGACGTTGGAAGAGGACTCAGGATCCCTCCCCACCTGCACCTAGAAGATTCGGTATCAGCTCCTGAGCTTGAATCCCCATGCCCTTCCTAGCAGGTACGTCCGCCCCAAACACACACACACACACACACACACACACACACACACACACACACACAAGCAAATGGATATAGTTTCCATCTTTATTCCTGTCTACACCCCAATCTCTTCTTTAGTGAGTCCTGGTAGTTCCCTGAGCTCCCCAAGCTCTGGCTTGGCCCTGCTTCCCGCTCACCCACTCTATGCCAGGCACTCAAGATCAGAAGATGAACAAGGCAATACTTACTGAAAAGTTCTCTGTGCTTCTGGAGTAACTTCCTTTCTTTAATCTAGCTAGCCATGTTCCGTCCATTTCCACTTGTGATTTGCAAGGTGTCAGGTACTCTCACATTATGTGGCTCCCACACGTATTCCCCAGTTACCCATTATGGTGCCTGATTCATTTCATTGGGTTAAACTGTAAATGAATTTTCTTGTCACCTTTAAAATGCACATGCTCTTGAGAATGGTAATGCGTTAAACTGTTATGGATCATAATTTTCTTGATATGAACTAATCTATCAGGTCCTGCTCTCCTCCCTCCTTTCTTTTCTCCCTCCCCTCCAAGCAAAGCTTTATGTATATAAGCACTCTAAAAAGTCAAAATTTTGTAACAAAAAAGGAGAAGTCCCCTTCTCCAGCCTTTTTTGACTCCTTGGAAAGCAACCTCTTTTAGCTTTTTCTTTGGTTCTTGCTTCTATAGTTCTAAATAAATTGTGAGTACTGAGATTTCTTGATTTTTCTTTTAACTTTTTAGATAGGACTCACTGGTTTCTGTTATAGAAGATTAAGATAAAACTTTTTTACCCCCAACTGACGTGCACGCGCACGCACACACACACACACACACACTCACACACTAAGGCTTCATTCTTATGATAATTGAATGTTATTATTCAGATGTGTACACTGGCTAAATTTCTCTTCTTTTGCACTTTTTTTGGTGTGGTTTTTGTCTGAGTTTCCCTTGTTAATTTGTCCTCAAATTCTCTATCATTTATATAATCTCCTCTCAGTGTGTTCAAATATATCAGACCGTCTTACCAATTTCACCCTTTTTTGTGAGACCTCCCTCTTGGAACACCCCCTGTCTTATTCTAAACTGGGTGTGCCCTGTCACCTGCCTCTCTATGCCTCTCCTGTGATAGACTGGCTGCCTGGTCCCCACGGCTTCCTTCTTTGGGCTCATTCCCTTATTTTGGTGAAGGATGTCCTCTAGTAGCTTTCTGTGACATTTGAAACCTTGCACATCTTAAGTCTCTCTCCCCCACCCTTATTCTTGATTAATACTCTGACTAGATAATAGAATTCGAAGTTGAGATTTATTTTCCCTCTTCATTTTTAAAGGCATTGTCCCACTGTTTTTTTTTTTTCTTCTAATATCCACAGTTGCTATTGCGAAGTCTCTTGCCATTCCAACTCCTGCTTCTTTTTCTGTTACCTGTTTTTTAATTTGGAAAATTTAAGACTCAATTCTTTTTCCTAATGTTCTGAGAGGTTATGCTAATGTGCCTTCAGATGGACCTTTTTCCCTACAATGAGTTGAATACTCAATGAGCCCTTTCCAACTGGACACACTGACTTTTCTTTCAGTTCTGATAAGTGTTGAATCACTTGTGTGATCATTTTCTCTCCCCCCCCCCCATTTTCGCTATTCTACATTTCCGGGATGCCTAGTATTTGTTTTATCTCCTAAAATGATCATTCAGTTTTCTCATTATTTTCCTCCTATATTGCTTCCTTTGTGTTGTTCTACATCCTAGATTTATCATCATTTTATCACCCAGATCCTCTTTTCAATTTTTCATTTCTTCTATCAGAGTTTTAATATCTCCTGAAGAGCGGTTGCTTTGTGAAATACAAATATATAAATTATAATTTAAAAAATGTTTTACTCTGTTTTCTGTGTTGTCACTGTTTCCTCTGACTTCCTTATTCTGTTGTTTTAGTTTGTGTCTTTCATAGTGAGGGTGTCTGGTGACCTTTGGTTGCCTTCTTTAAGGGCAAGACACTCAAAAAGTTCATTAGCAGCTCTGTTGGGGGGGAATTATTTATTGACCACTGGGCTTCACTGTGCAATACGTTGGGTTGGCCACGTCATTTGAGCCCCCCCACCACCCTATGGCCAGATCTTTAGGTCTTTTCTCTCGGTATGGTTAGGTTCTCCTCGGAGGGAATTGGGAAGTGTGAGTCCGGCTGTGAACATCCCTGGAGCCACGTAAGGGGAGGGAGGCTAGGTTTTCATCAGTCGGCATGTACTCGTTCCTCTAACCAGCCTCTTCTCAGTGCTGTAGCCCCGAGTTCAGCTATGCCTGGCATCCCCAAGGCCGAATATCGTCCAGTCCAAATTCGCTGCAAGTCGCACTCTGGTCTTCTGTTGTGGCTGGGGAGAGGGGTCTCTCAGCTGCATGGATCGGGGAGGGCATGTGGGGTTCAGTGTTCCCTAAACAGGTTTTCAAACAGCTCTGCTGTCGGTCCACCTGTACCTCTATTTTCCAAAGTCCCCGGCACTTACAATTCCTGAGACTTTCCTCATTTTCTTTTTGCTTTGTTTTATTTTCTGAATCAGACGCTCCCACATATCACCCGCTCCTGGTGCCGTTTTCTACTTTCTCCAGGCTGCTAAGTCAGTTAGCACCTTCCCTTCTATTCTCCCCCTTCCAGAGCTTTGTCACCTGCCTCATGATGTACTTTTCCTTGTAGATTTCTGCTAGCGGGAGGGGCAGATGGTTGTTGTTAGTTTGTAGTCTTTGCATAAAATGGGAGAGTCGGGTGCTTCTCATGACAAAGAGTCAGAGGTTTAATGGAAACAGGGGGACAGGAGAAGTGTGCAGCATTGGTTCTTGCCCATGAAGAGCATAGGGCGCAGTGTCAGAAATCAGGGACGTCCCCAATGGACAAGCCACAGCCTGAACACCCCAGGATCCCTGAAGGTACAGGCTGCCTGGAGGAAAAAGAACAGTAAAGAAGGAAGGTGAGTGTCCAAGAAAAACTGTTACTTGAAAAGTAGGCATTAGGTGGGGCGCCTGGGTGGCTCAGTGGGTTAAAGCCTCTGCCTTCAGCTCAGGTCATGATCTCAGGGTCCGGGGATCGAGGCCCGCATCAGGCTCTCTGCTCAGCAGAGAGCCTGCTTCCTCCTCTCTCTCTGCCTGCCTCTCTGCCTACTTGTAATCTCTCTCTTTCTGTCAAATAAATAAATAAAATCTTTAAAAAAAAAAAGAAAAGAAAAGAAAAGTAGGCATTAGGTGGGGCGCCTGGGTGGGACAGTCCTATTAAGCAGCCTGCTTTTGATTTCGGCTCAGGTCCTGGTCTCAGGGTGGTGAGATCAAGCCCAGCATTGGGCTCCACGCTCAGTGGGGAGTCTGCTTGAGATTGTCTCTCTCTCCCTCAGCCCTTCCCTGCCATGCTTTATCTCTAAAATAAATAAATGAATCTTAAAAAAAAAAAAGTATGCAATAGGCCAGCCAGGGCCTCAGTAAAATTAAGACATTAATTCACAAACGTTCTGGCTGCGGGGAAGGGCCTTATGTGTAAAGTACAGAATGAGCTCCAGCCCCAACTGGATCACAGGCTGACAGCAGACAGAGCTGGAAGCAACCACAGTGATCTTTCATCCAGCCCTTTCAGGGTCTCAGGGCTCTGTCTCGGTTCTTGTAAGAAGCCAGTGACACCGTGGTGACTGGATCCTAGACAGGCATGATGACCAACAACACCAGGCACGGGCACCCCCAGCAGACAGAAAACACTTATTGCCCTAGTGTTCCCTGGCACCACATGGCTTCAGACACAGGAAAGCTGGCAAAGCCGTGCACACCTGCTCCCCCCACTCCTGCGCCCTGCTGCAACCCTGCACCCCATCAGCTACTACAGCCCACCCACCAGCGCCCTCTCCCCCCGGGGCCCCTCTGTTCTTCACAGTCACATCACCTTTGTGCTCTGAGCCTTCGAGACGTCATTTTCTCAGGTCCTCTTCGGTTCTGAGTTACATTTTAACACGGTCACTTTGTGGCTTTTTGGCGAATGGGTTGGAATCAGGCAAGAATGAAAGGAGGCCTTTGTGGTCACGCAGGGAGATGACAGCGGCGCCTGGACGAGGTAGGGATGGTGGCTGGAGAGGGAAGTGGACACAGACAAGCTGCTTTCCCAGGAGACCCCGCAGGACGGGCAGGCGGCTTAGTAATGAAAGTGAGGAATCCGGCAGGATTCTTAGTTTCCAGCTCAAGTCATTGGAGGAATCTTGATGCCATTTACTGTCATAGGAAAAGCTGGGGAGCGGGGAGCTGCTTTCGGAAGGGAAATCAGAGATTTTATAGACATGCTAATTTTGCAGTGTTTCAGACAAATGTAACTGGAATTTCTCTGAAAATGTCAAGCAGACATAACACTGAATCCTTTCTGGTCTCAGGTTCCTCCTCTGTGAAATGAAAAGAGTAAATAAAATCGTCTCCATGGCCTCCCCCAACTCCCAGACAGCCTTCATTCCAACACTGCCGTGTAGTCCGGGGCCTGTCTGGGGAAGTTGGCAGCGGACCCGTCAGTTTCTGTCTCAGAGGAGAAGTCTGGGGGAAAGACATGCATCTGGAACACAGTGGTGTAAAAATGGTCCTTACCATCCAGGGAACTTCTGTGACCCTCTGGGAAGAAGGTGTGGGAAGAAAAGAGAAGATGAATTGAGTATGCCTGAACCCCAAGGAACCCCCGCCCCTTAAGTGTTCAGGGAGATCATGTCGGTTTTGTCAGCAATTCTGAAAGAAAGTGGACAGAGCAATAGAAAACCTTTTAAAGGTTTTATTTAATTTAAATAAGTTATTTAATTTAAATTAATCTATTGAAAAATAAACAACTCATCTTTTCCCTCTAGTTGCAAAGTAGCGAAAAGACCACAACTATCAGCTAAAACTATAAACACAACCATGAATTTACTTTATCAGTGAAAATGGTGACCCAGTTAAATCTAGAGAGTCTCCAAACCCCAAGGAAAGGGGTTTTTAAGGAAAGACCCTTTTTGCTAAAACCACTGGAAACTGAAGCTATGACTTAAAATGGTTTGACAGGTGGTTCTTTGGTGGAGTGTGTTAGTGAAGCATAAGGAAACAGATAATGATAGAAGACATAATCATTTCTGAAGGAAGGAATTACAGAAGGCTACTTGGGCCTCAATAATTCTTCAGCTCCAAACATAGGCTAGTGGTGAGTTTGCCCACATGCAAGGAAAAGTAAAAAGCATGACTAAAAACAGTCAACCCAAACAACAGTGAGCACAGGTCCAAATTAAGTCATTCATACACGAAGCAATTTACTGTCATTTTTAAATGTAAAATCGGGCAGCTTCCACAGCATCTTTATTTTTCTCATCAAGGATAAGTAAGTTTTCTGCCCCACTGAGTATCAGGCTAATTTCCAGCTCCTTTGTATATTAGAAGTAAATTTAGAAACTACAATAGGATTAAAAAGAAGACATGGTGCTTACTCACACACTTTCATCTTAAACAATTTAATTTCTGCAACTGCCACCTAAAGTAAAATGAACAAGATTGTTTTAATTTTCAAATTACATGTTTCTAAAAAACAGCCCAGTAGCTTCCAGCTCAGGAAAATCTTCTTGCTATAAGTCTCAACTAACCATTTGTGACTGTGAAAAAATAAAACTTTAAAATGGAGACATATTTTGGTCTGGACTCTACTAAGTGCTACTGCTATTCTTCATTTAAAAATAACCTCAGCTGTGTTAAGTCCATCAATATAATGCATAGTTTCTTTTTTTTATTATTATTTATTTGACAGAGAGAGATCACAAGTAGGCAGAGAGGCAGGCAGAGAGAGAGGAGGAAGCAGGTTCCCTGCCGAGCAGAGAACCCGATGTGGGCCTCCATCCCAGGACCCTGAGATCATGACCTGAGCCGAAGGCAGAGGCTTTAACCCACTGAGCCACCAGGCGCCCTAATGCATAGTTTCTATCTCCAAAATGAGGATTTATAGCAGAGGCCAGTATAGAGTGTACTTTTTTAATGCAAATAATTGTGATGTCTTTTTAAAAAATTAATATCCAACTTCTGTGGGATAGCATTTTTCTAGCTTTGTTTTGCCTTGTTGCAAACTAGAATATCCAAAGTTTTATAAAAATTACTAATATAATAGAAAATAATTTAGATAGCTTTATTATTTGTGGAGAAAGATGTATTATTTGCTAATTATAAAATAAGATGTGAACAATACAGAAGAGTACAAAAGGAAACACAGATCATTGCAACTGTATAACCAAGAGATAGCCATGGTTAAAATTTCCTGTGTATACTTCCAATCTTTTTCTCTGTGGGCGCTTGTGCCCTCCACACCACATGCATACTCTTTCCCGTACACACAAAATTGAGATCATATTGCCAATACTGACTTGTGATCTTTCTTCCTTAACATATCATGAGTTACTTCCTTTATGATTTAATAGTTCATGGTATCCCATGATTTTTAAAATCTGCACAGTATTCCATCATATAGCTAGACCAACATTTACCTAACATTTCCAGATTACCAAACTTTTAGGTGTGTACTTTTCCAGTTATAAGTAATGGTGCAATGAGTCATCTGCACATGTAAAGTATTGTTTACATCTCTGATGACTTCCTTAGAATAAATTTCCAGAAGTAGAATGATTGTATCAGGGAACATGTTAGGCACATTAAAAATTTTTTTAAATATTTTTAGGGCAGATTTAGGATCACAGCAACTTGAGATGAAGGTACAGAGATTTCCCATATTCCTACCCCCCCACACACACACATGCACAGCCTTCCCCATTATCAATATCCTGGCACCAGAGTGGAATATTTTTTACAAATGATGAACTGACACTGACACATCATTATCACCAAAGTCCATGGTTTACATTAGTGTTTTCTCTTCATGTTGGACATTCAGTGAGTTTGGACAAATGTATAATGCCATGTATCTACTTTTATGGATCACACAGAGTGGTTTATGTACCTAAAAATCTTCAGGTTACACACATGTTAAAGACAATTTAAATATTACCTAGGAATGGACCAGTTCATGCTCTACCAATGAATTATGTGAGTTTCCATGTCCCTGAATCCTTGCAACATTAAGAATTATTAAGAAAAATAGTCCTTGGGCGCCTGGGTGGCTCAGTCGGTTAAAGCCGCTGCCTTCGGCTCAGGTCATGATCCCAGGGTCCTGGGATCGAGGCCCGCATTGGGCTCTCTGCTCAGCAGGGAGCCTGCTTCCTCCTCTCTCCTCTCTCTCTGCCTGCCTCTCTGCCGACTTGTAATCTCTCTCTCTGTGTCAAATAAATAAATAAAATCTTTAAAAAAAAAAAAAAAAAGAAAAAAGAAAAATAGTCCTTGCCAATGTGATACCTGAATGATGCTCTTTAATTTTTATTTTGTAGTGCATTCTAACAGGCCATATAGTATTTGCTTATTTAAATTCTATGTTCATGCCCTTTGCCTATTTTAAAGCAGTTATCTTTTTTATTACTTTGAAAGAAATATTTATAGTATCGATTTTCATGTGTGTTGTGACTATTTTTTCCTTGTGTAGAGATTGCCTTTTACTTTCTTATTTAGTGATGCTATTTAATGTCCTTTTAACATATAGAATTTTTAATTTTTATGTAGTCAATCTGTGGAAAATAGGTTAGTTCTGATTATTTGAAACTAGAATTCCTAAGGTTTTAAAAAGGAAATACAGATTGCAAACACACATAAAAAATACACACCCTTACAACAAAGGAAATTCAAACATAAAATAATAATGTGCCATTTTTAATCTATCATATTGACAAAGATTAAAAGTCTTGATAATATGACTTGTTGATGAATGGGTAGGAAAATAAGCTCCCTCATACCCTGTTGGAAGACATGAAAATGCAGGAACTTTTTGGAGTTGCAGTTTGTCGATACCCATTCTATTTAAAATGTGTATACCTTTTGGACCAGCAATTTCTCTTTCAGTTATTTAATCTACATTTATTCTGGAGAAGAGTGCAAAAATGTATGTACAGGAGGTGTATGGTATCGTTACTTGCAATTGAAGACAGTGGAAAAGCCTCTATTTTATTTATTTATTCAACAGACATTGATATAGGGCTTGCTATGTGCTAAGCACCGTTCTAAGTACTTTACATGTATGAACTGATTAAATCCTCCTAACAACCCTGTATCAGTTAGGACACATAAGTTTCAGAAGCTGTAATTCCACCTACTTAAGAAAATAGAAAAGTTGGTGTCTCACATAATTGCAAATCCAGAGGTGAGAAGCCCAGATATGGTATGAGGAGCAACTCAAAAATGTCATCAAGAATCAGGATCTTTCCTCACTCAGCTCTGGCATTTCTTGGGTCAGCTGGTTCTTCTCATGTTTGCAAGATGGGCACGTGCTTCCTCATGCCTACCCAAAAGAGAAAGAAAGAACACAGAAGGAGAGCCCCTCACCCCTCACCCCTAAGCATGGTCTCTAAGGCCTAACCCTCAATCTGATTGAAGAGTGTAGGTTATATGTACATTCCTGGACCAATAACTGTCACCAGGATGAAGCCAGGTTCTAATGGGCTTGGATTAATCAGTATCTTCTTCCAGAGCAGTGAAGGGGATAAGTAACTGAAGAGATTTGAGATTATGTTAGGATAAAAAGAGAGGGAAAGTGATGTTAGGAAAGCAACCAACAGTGCCCACTATGAAACCTAAATATCAATAAAAGAGATATATTAAACATATTCATGGCACATCCATGGAGTGGAAACATATATATCGGTCAGGAAGAAAGAAATAGGGAAAGATGGCAGAATAGGAACTACCCGGAATCTGTTGCCCCATCTAGACAACAAGTTTACTAGCAGGATCTGTCACAAGCAGAGCAGCTTGCACACAATATGTGAGAGCAAGTGTGGGCAAAAAGGAACAAGGTCATCTAAATATCGGGGATTTGTGCTGTAAGTGCTGACTGCTGCTTCTGATCACAGAGACACAGACAAAGAAGTGTGTAGCCATTATTGTTACATTACCCCCTTCTGTTACAATGCAATCTCCCTCCAGCTGAAGTGACTTCCAGGGGGTTTTAAAAGTCAGCACCTTTTATCCCTCTTTATTTTTCTCTTTTTCTCCTTTTGGGAACCAAACATTAAGGACTAAATCACTAAAAAGCAACTGCATGGATAGGAAAAAAGAAAATGACACAAACACCCAGAGAAAAGCACAGAAAATAACTAGGAGGATCTTACATTTACACCCCAGGCTGATCCTCAGCAGAGAGACAGCCTACAATAATCAAAAAACAAAAGCAAAGAACAAATACAAAAATAATTATTTAAAACCCACAAACCCTGAGTAAAGGAGAGAACTCAATTTCCAGGGTAACAATATTATTAGATTCAAATGTCCATTTTTCAACAAAAAGCCATAAGGGATATGGAGAAACAAAAACGTATGGCACATTCAAAGGAAAAAAATCAACAGAAACTGCCCCAGAAAAAAGCCTAATGGTAGATATACTAGGGAAAGACTTAAAGCAATTGTCACAAAGATGCTCAAAGAACTAAAGGAAGATGTAGAGAAAGTCCAGAAAATGATGAATGTACAAAATGGAAATATCAATAAAGAGATGAAAAACCTAAAAAGAAACCAGAAAGACATTCTGAAGCTGAAAATACAATAGCTGAAATTAAAAATTCACTAGAGGGGTTCAAAGACAAATTTAAGCAGGCAGAGAAGGATTCAGCCAACTTGAAAATAGGACAATGGAAATGATTGAGTTTGAGGAAGAGAAAGAAAAATTATTCGAGAAAAGTGAACATTCCAGCTCCATGGTGAGTCTACTTTGCCCTCTGTTCTTCTCCCCTCTCATGCTCTCTCTCTCTCTCTCAAATAAATAAATAAAGTCTCAAAAAAAAAAAAAGAAAAGAAGAAAAGAAAAGTGAACAGAGGAGACCCCTGGGACGCCATTGAAAGGATTAATAAATTCACTGTGGGCATCCCAGAAGAAGAGACAGAAGAAAAAATAAGAAAATTTGAAGAAGTAATACCTGCAAACTTTCCAAATTTGATGAAAGATATGAATATATGCATCCAAGAAGCTAAATGAACTTCAACTAAGGTGAACCTAAAAGAGACTTACACCAAGACACATTAAAATAAAATATCCAAAGGCCAAAGACAAAGAGATCTTGAAAACAGTGAGAAAATCAAATCATTGCATACACGGGACCCTCAAGAAGATAATCAGCAGACTTCTCATCAGAGACTTTGGGAGCCAGAAGACAGTGGGCTGATATATTCAACATGCCAAAAACAAAACTACTGTCAACATAGAATCCTACACCAGGCAAAACTGTCCTTAAAAGTGAGGAAGAAATTAAGACATTCCCACAAAAAGAAAAGCTAAGGAAGTTCATTACCACTAGACCTGCCTTGGAAGAAATGCCCCAATGAGTTCTTCAAATGAGAGGAAAGGACACTAGAGAGTAACTCAAAACCAGATAAAGAATTAAAGACCTTAGGGGTGCCTGGGTGGCTCATTTGGTTGACCTTCAGCTCAGGTCATGATCCCAGGGTCTTGGGATCACGTCCCAAGGGAAAGCCTCTCACTTTGCCTCCCCCCAGCCCATGCTCCCTCTTTTTCTCTCTCTCAAATAAATAAATAAAAATCTTTTCAGAATTTAAAAAAATAAAAAAATCTTAAAAAGAATGATCTCAGTAAAGGTAAATACATAGGCAATTATAAAAGCTAGTATTGTTGCGACCATAATTTAGAGCTGCACTTCTTGTTTTCTATATGATTTAAGAGATTAACACATTTGAAGAAAAAATTATTAGTCTAGAAAAATTATTAGTCAAGAGCTAGTGTTATTGTAACTTAATTTGGTAATTCCTAATCTTTTTTTCCACCTAATATGAAAGTAATGCATTTAAAGGAATTATTAGTTCATGGTTTGGGGCACACAATATATAAATATATAACTTAGACTTAATAACCACAGGAGAGGGAGTGGAAATATAAAGAAGCAGAGTTTTTATATAATAAGAAGTTAAGCTGCTATAAATTCAAATTAGGGTGTTATGACTTTAGGATGGTAAATATCCCCATGGTAACCACAAGGAAAATAGCTATAGAATATATACAAAAGGAAATGAGAATGGAATTTAAACATTTCATTATAAAATATTAACTAAACACAAAATATTATTACACAAAATAATAATGTAAGAAATGAAAGACTAAGAAATGTATAAGACAGAAGACAAAGAGCAAAATGAAAACAGTAAATCCCTCATCAGTAATTTAAATATAAATGGATTAAACTCTCCAATCAAAAGAGATAAGCAGAATCACTAGAAGCACATGCTCCAATTATACGTGTCAGGAGACCCACTTTAGATGACAAAGGCACAAATATATTGAAAGTAAAAGGATGTAAAAAAGATATTCCATGCAAAGAGTAACCAAAGGATATTGGGGTAGTTATATCAATATCAGACAAAACAGACTTTATACAAAAACATTTTTTATAAGAAACAAAGAAGGATATTATATAATTAAAAGTTCCAATATAGCAAAAAGATATAACAATTATATACACATCTAAAGACAGGGCATCAAAATATATGAAGCAAAAACTGACAGATACAGTGCAAGGTGTGGGAAGGAGAGGACATGCGGTTTTCTGCCCCTGGAGACAGTGCTGTGTTGTAGTCTGAGTCTTGGTGGAAGAAGTCCCAGTGTGGCTAGAGACCAGTGGAGGCAGTTGTGAGCTGCATTGGGAGACGCTGGAAGGCCCTGCAGTGCAGTTTCACGCCACTGGACGGAGTGGCGAGCCGTAGTGTGAAAGATGCTGGAAGAGGAGTCAGTGCAGCCTGCTGGCACAGAGGACAGTGGTGAGGTTCTGGGTGAGAAGCCCTAAGAAGCGATGCACTGAAGCTTGTTTCTACAGGAGGCAGTGGTGAGCTGTGTAGTCTCTGTCTCCCCAGGTTCAAGAGTGGTGGTAATGACCCCTAGAGCTGTCCACCAACTCAGCATTGTGCCCTGTGTCCCTGGGTGTGGTGGTAATGGGCTGTCAGGATGGTGCAGGGGGGTCCTCCCAGTGGGGGTCTGGAGCCTGGAGGAAACCAGACCAGACTCATGTTGCCTTTGGAACCAATAAGTTGAGCGTTTCTTGTTTTGGTTTTTTTTTTTTTTTTTTTTGGAAGAGTAACTTCACTTTTCCAGAAAGGACAAAAGCATTGGTTGACTTTAGAATCAAGCTAATTACTCCTTAAGAAACACGCATGTGTTTCCCTTTCTCCCAGGAACTGGAGCAGGTGTGTAGGCCTTAGGTCGGAGGTGCCTTCTTATCCCCACCTGACAAGACTTCTCCACTCTGGCTCCACGAGACCCGAAGTTTTCAAATCAGCATCTGAGTCAGTCATGCAGCTTGCCACAGGATGTCAGCATTCAGAGAAAGCAGCAGGTACATTGGGCACAAGGTCACATCCATGTCAGGACTGGAGGTAAAGCTTCTCTTTAACCCCATACCTCCTGGGCTTTTCCCTTGTCTCTAGTGGAGCCACAAAGTCAAACTGAAGCAGCTGTCAGCAATCTAGAGTGGGTGCAAGAGTTCCTTAATTTCCCTGCAGGCAGAACATGACAGGGCATCCCATTTTCTTGGTTCATTTCTGGCTTGCGAAGGTGTTTAGAACATCTCTTTCCTAGGCAATCACTTTGATTCAAAAGGGAAGATGAGATTTACTCTGTGTGTGTTTTTAACTTATAATTGATTCCTTCACCTAAGAGTGTTTATTCCTTTGGGCCTAGGTTGTGGTGGAGTGGCCAGCAT
Organism: Ailurus styani; assembly: GCA_002007465.1. Lineage (NCBI taxonomy): Eukaryota > Metazoa > Chordata > Mammalia > Carnivora > Ailuridae > Ailurus > Ailurus styani. Next base: position 2,320,377 of record LNAC01000175.1, on the reverse strand, counting down.
CTAGAGTTAGGTGGCTTTTTGTGGTCGGGTAGAGACTTGGAAGATGTCTTGTCATTTGTCAAAGGTGATGATTCCTAATTGATTCATCTTTTCATCCAAAGAGTTACAGAGAGGGTAGAGGGAACATTCAAAAGGATTTCAAACAGCCTTTTACAGTTTCAAAGTGAAGCTTGACTTTCTAGTTTCACTAAGTGGATCATGTAGATATTTGGACATGCCATGTTTTCTCTGTAGTTTCATTGGTGGTGAAGTCAGAAGGCGAGGCTTGGGGAATTATCCTGGATAGAGGCATGCTGGCGGCTTCAAGGAGCTTGGTGTCAGGAACCCTGGGGTGAATTTCTGGAACTGCTTGCCTGATGCTGGCTAAGTCAGGTCATCCCACAGGTTTTCCATTTCTTCCTTAGGAAATTGCTGGCAGGGACTGTTCTGCTTAAAACAGAACCCTCCTGCACTGTTGGTGGGCATGCAGGCTGCTGCAGCCACTCTGGAAAAGAGTATGGTGATTCCTCCAAAAGCTAAAAATTGAATAACCCTAGGATCTAGCAATTGCTCTCCTAGGTGTTAAGCCAAAGGACACAAAAATGCACATTCAATGATGTATAAGGATTGTGAGGTTTCTAGCAGCATGATCAACCATAGCCAAACTAAGGAGGGACTCCCAATGTTCAGTCACCGATGAATGGAGAAAGAAGATGTGGGAGATAGACAATGGAATAGGACTCATCTTCACAAAGAATGAAATCTTACCATCTGCAAGGATGCGGGTGGATTTAGAGTGGATGAAGCAAAGCAAAATCTGTAAGGAAAGGCAAATACCTGCTGACTTCACTCTTCTGGAATTTCAGAAAGAACACAGATGAAGAGAGTGGGGAGAGGCAGATAGGCAAAGGAGGAAACAGACCCAACCTTAGAGCGCAACCTGAGAGTTGCCGGAGGGCAGGTTCATGGAGGAAAGGGTTAAATGGGTGACAGCTATTAGGGAGGGCCATTGTATGCAGATGAGGAATCACGAAATCCTCCCCTGAAGCAAAGGAATGAACACTGCATGGAAACTAACTGGAACTAAAGTCCATGAAGAAAAGAAAAAGACCATGTTCAGCTTCATGAAGAGTGAGGTAAAAATGGAGTGACTTTCGCTCTCCTATTCTGTAGATGATAGTTTTCAAACACACTGTCGTAGGATACGCTGGTTTCTTATTGCCTAAGGAGTCCTTGGAAAGCTACAGTTAAAGATTCAAGTCTCAGAGCATGTTCATGGATGTATTACTTACGGTTTCCCCAGGTAGAAAGGTAAGTGCAGAGAAATAAGACAGAAGACAAAAGTAAGTGTTAACCATTCCGGAGGTAGCCTTCTGCCTTTCTCATGAGAGCCCTGGGCCAGTGTAATTTTGGAAGGGGGGCTGTGGATCCTGGAGCTTTGCAGCAGACATGGGAGTTCCAGATCTGAGTAGAGCTGACAGGGGCCCAGAGGAGAGCCAAGTACATTCTGCAAGAGGTTGTGGGCAGAGCTGGCTCCAGGGGTGGCTATGTGTCCACCGTGTAACAGTTGTGACAGTTCCTGGCTGAGGGCAAGTGAGGCACAGGTGGAGAGCTTGCAGAGCACCTTCTTCTCTGCCACCAGCCTCACCCATCACACAAAACCTCATCGTCTGTCCCTGTCACTCCAATTCAGACTTCTTTTTTTTTTAAGATTTTATTTATTTATTTGATACACAGAGAGAGATCACAAGTAGGCAGAGAGGCAGGCAGAGAGAGAGGAGGAAGCAGGCTCCCTGCTGAGCAGAGAGCCCGATGCAGGACTCGATCCCAGGACCCTGAGATCATGACCTGAGCCAAAGGCAGAGGCTTTAACCCACTGAGCCACCCAGGCACCCCCAGGTTTTTTTGGTAAGATTTTATCTATTTATTTGACAGAGAGAGACAGCAAAAGCAGGAGGAGTGGGAGAGGGAGAAGCAGGCTTCCTGCCGAGCAGGGAGCCTGATGTGGGGCTCGATCCCAGGACCCCGGGATCATGACCTGAGTTGAAGGCAGACACTTAATGACTGAGCCACCCAGGCACCCCACCAATTCAGACTTCTCTGCATTGCTGGGCTGAGACATTGGTTTGCGCTTTGTTCTTTGCGTGTGGGTGAAGTTCCAAAAGTTAGATGATGGAAAGGATGGGTCATCAGAACATCTGTTCCTCTTTTATTTCCTGCTCTTCTCTCAATCAGTGAAGTGAATCAGACCTGCTAGTGGAAGAGCCAATCTGTGTGTTTTTCTTTCCTGTTTTAATGAAACAAGGGAAAAACAGTCTTCTGAAATAGTCAAAGGATCCCAGTGGGGGTTCATATTTTTCTCTTCCATGAACCACTTTCTGATATTCAAATTACTTTGGGGGGGAGGGTGCCTGGGTGGCTCAGTCATTCAGCATCTGCTTTTGGCTCAGGTCATGATCCTAGGGTCCTGGGATTGAGCCACACATTGGGCTCCCTGCTTGGCAGGAAGCCTGCTTCTCCCTCTCCTGCTCCCCCTGCTTGTGTTCCCTCTCTTTCTGTGTCTCTTTCTGTCAAATAAATCAACAAAATCTTTCAAAAACAAAGATATTATTTTTTAAAGTAAAGCAGAGCCTCAGAGCTGTGACAGCATGTGGTGCCCTTTTTCGAGGGGGAGAAATGGAGGAGGAGTGTAGGTTGTTTAGGAGCCCAGGGAGTGGCTCATTGTGCTCCCAATGGAACACAAGCCCCTGTTAGCCATCTCTGGCAGCAGTGGGGGTGGGGTGGTGCTGCTTACCTGGTGGCCCATCCTGGGCTCTGAAATCTGACCCAGTGAATCACTTGTGAGTCGAAATGGGGGATTGATGAAGAAAACAGAATGAACCCTGGAGGGTGCCTGTATCATTTGCACTCAGACGACTCCATGGAGCAAAGGAACTCCTCACCCATGAGGCATGTCAGGATGCCTGAGGGTGTGGGCTTTGCTTCCTGGGAAGAGGTTGTGTCTTCATCCTTATCTGAACCAGAGCCATGTTGTCTGGTTATGGATATCCAGACCTTTACGTGACAATGTCATGATTATTCTTGTGATTTTAAGAAAGCAATCTCAACATTAACTTTGAGATACAAATAACCAAAGGAAAAAACATAAGGTCCAATATATAGATGAGGACTGAACTTGTAGTATCTCTCATGAGTATGGGTAATGTAGGGCTGCCCATATGAGAAAGAACAAGGAATTCTATGTGGATAGAAGCGTGCTGTGCACGTGTAGTGTTTTATTCTATCCTTTTCCTTATTTCTCCGAAGGGAAAAATAAAGTAGTGACTGGAGCTTGGCTTCTGATTTGAAGGAATGAGACACAAGAGATTTGAAAGAGCAGTGTTCATGCTGAAATGGTGCTCCGTGCCCAGTGATGAAAGGTTTGAAGCTTGGACTTGGAGGCATTGGTGTTCAGGGAGGATGTTGTCCAAGTTTCCCGCAGACTTGGCTGGTCTGCCTCATAGGACCCATTCCTGCCTTTTAAAGGGCATCTTGAAGGTGGCTCGAAACCCTAGGACACTTGAGGAATGATCTGGGTGGGCCAGTGTAGACCAACCCAGGGATTCCAGAGCTAATGATGAACACATGTCTGAAACTGGAGTTTGCTTCTCTGTGCGTAGCATTGAGCTAGGGTGGAAAGCAGTCTCTGGGTCTTAGGAGTCACCATGTCAGCAGGTGTGAGTCTGGCATGGTAGTCAGATCAGATAGCTGGGAGATTGGGAGGTCTTGGCAGTAGGCCATCGCTCTTGAAGGGCAGGCCAGCTTGCTCCAGAGACAGGGCTCTGCTCCCTGGCCAGCCCTCCTGCTAAAGATATGGTGTGAAAGTTGCTTCCTATTGGGTTCTCAAGCCCTTGTCTCAGCAGGGGCCTTGGTAGGAAGAAGCCCACAGGCAGCATGATTGATTCTTTGCCCAGTGTGCCCCTTGCTTCCTCAGATGAAGCACCACAGGTGTCCTCTGCCTGGTGTCTGTGAATTCAGCCAGCATCAGCTCTTCTTCCAGAGCCACACCCCTGAGAAATCCTCCACTTTCCTGTGCTGTGTGGAAGAGGGCAGTGTTCATTTGGAACTGAAATCTCAGCTCCTGCCATTAGGTTCCAAGACCACACAGCACACCAGTCTCCTTGAAGCTCTAGTTCCCCATGGGGCCTGACATGGAAGACTGCGACTAAACCTGGGCAGCCTGCTGCTACTGCTGCTGATTCCTTCCTGAAACTGCGCAGCAAAACCTGGTTTGTGATGACGTCCCAGGAAAGAGGGACAGGTGCACCATTCTGCCCCAGCACATGAGGATGCTGGGCATCAATCACAGGTGGCTGGTGCAGGGAGGAGAGATGTCTGTTTCCCAGGATCTCGGCCAGAGAGAGATTTAGACCCTGGGATGCTTCTCTGCTCAGCTTTCTCAGATGGGCACATCAGGCAAGGGGAGGAAGCATGTGTGCTCACCTGGAATCAAGGAAGGCATCTACTTTTAGATTTCATGTGCAAGTGGATTTCTCTTAGGGCCCATTTTCCTGATGGCCTTTAGGGTGCCCATTGGCCCAGGCATCCTGGCTGTGCAAGAGCTCTGGTCCCCTTTTCCGCCAGGGCTCTGGATGAGGAAATCGGAGGGAGTCAGTGGTGCAACCATCCAAGGAGGCCTTCATTTCTCCCTTGATGAGATGGACTGGTAACTGTGATAACTTCTCTGGAAACAAAAAGCAGGAGACAGGGCTGGGGTGCTGAAGGGGAAGTGGCAAGGGTGCTTGCTATTCACATAGGGACCAGGTGGGACTTCACTAGGAAGGCGATGCTTGAGTCAAGTTCTCAAGAAGGTGAGTGCTATCACATCAAGAGCCTTCTAAATGGCAGGGAAAACATATGCAAAGGCCCTGGGGCAGGAGCATACCACATATGTCCAGTAGCAGCAAGAAGGCCCTGTGACTGCAGGAGACAGTGTAGGACATGACCTCAGGGAGGTGACAGTAGGGTGACAGAAAGCCATGGCAGGGGTGTGCCCCCATGGGACCCTGATTCACTGGGCCTTCCTGGCTACAGTGTTGAGAACAGATGACCCAGGGTTGAAGATGGGCAAGGGAGGTCAATGATGAAGCTTTTCCAGGAACTCAGGCAAGAGATGGTCTCCAGTGTGGACCAGACAGGTGGTGTTGGAAGGATGGGTGAGTCCTATTCTGGGTACCTATTGAAGATGGAGCTCACAGGATTTGCTAATGGGTTCAAGATTGGGAATGTGGGAAAGGAGGAATTGAGGTAAATCCCAGTTCTTATTGATTGTCCCAAGCCAGGCGAAAAAGGAGGTTTCTGGGGGTAGGAGGGTAATCTGTATTCCATCTGCTGAGGAAGGTGCCTTTCACAGTGGATCTGCTGATGTTTGTGTCTGGGAGAACTTTGAACTCCTACCCCCTCAGTAACTTTCAAGTACGAGTCTCCCCCACTTTTGTCAAAGTCATGGGAAGACACTTGGTTTTTTAGAAAGATCTACATTACTACCCAGCAGCAGTAATAGGAAGAAACCTGAAGAGGATTTCCCTCTTGGGAAAAAAAGCCAAAAGTGGGCATCATGTTCAGCCTCTGTCTTGTGGGGAACCACTACAGAGGCGGCGTGCACCCCAGCCAGCTCCTTCCTGGGCACTGCTCTCCACTTCCAGCCACCAGCACTTTGAATAGTGTCTGTGAGCATCTGCTGTGCTTTCTCTCCATTTCTTTTGGGCATCCGTTAGGATACTGTGTCCTGAGGCCTGAGAAGATCCAAAGACAAGGAACTTTGGGGGTCTGAGCATGCTCACTCATTTTTCTGTAGAAATGAATGGTCATTCCCTTTTCCATTTACACCAGGTCTGCTGTGAAAGGTTTCCTAGGAACACTGCACTTTCAGATAGTGGGGGAGCCTGTTCCCCATCCTGCAGGGTTAGCTTTAGTCTCCATGTGGCACAGAACATTCCATGACTTGCGGATTTGACCACTCAAACGTGGTACCTTTGACCACCTTCACTCCTTTCTCCCCTTCCCTGAATCTGGCAACCACCAATCTGTTCTCAGTATGTCTGCGTTCAGTACTTGTTTGATTCATGTGGAATGTCCCTGAGAGCCTCTGGTGTGTGTCTTTCCGTGTCTGTGTTCCTTAGCATCATGCTTCCAAGGTCAATGTTTCCATGTCTGGTTATTGTGAAGAATGTTGAAGTGAACATGGGAGAGCATCTCTCTTTCTGAGGGAGTGTTTTTGTGTTCTCCAAAGAAATACTCAGGAGAGCAATTACTGGGTCATGTGGTAGTTGTATTAGTTATTTCCTGGAACCCCCATAGGGTTTGTCACAGTGGCTACACCAATTTCCATTCCCACCAACACTGCACAGGGTCCCCTTGTGTACACACCCTTGACCACCCCTGGTGTCTGTCTCTGGGACAATTGCCGTTCCAACAGTTGTGAGGTGATAGCTGATTGTGCTTTGGACTTATGTTTCCCTGACGACAATTAGTGAGGTTGAACAACTTTTTCTGTGTCTGTTGGCCCCCTGTATGCCATCTTCGGAAACTATCTATTCACATATTCTGCCTACTTTTTATTCAGTTTTTGTTTGGATTGGAAGGAGTGTTTTTTGTATTTGGGATATTAGCTTCTCCTCACACATATGATGTGCAGATATTTTTTTCTCACTGGGTTGGTTGCCTTCGAAGGGTTGGATGGTTTCTTTTGTCATGAAGAAATTTCAGTTTGATGTTGTTCCACTTGTTAAGTTTTGCTTTTGTTGTCTTTGCTTTTGGTGTCTGATGTAAAAGACTCTTCACCAAAACCAATATCGAGAAACTTACTACCTGTGTTTTCTTCTTGGAGGTTTATGGATTCAGTTATTATGTTCAAGTCATTCACCCATTCATCATTTTTACAAGTGGTATAAGAAAGTGATCCAATCACATTCTTCTGTATTTGGTGCCCAGTTTTCCCAGTACCATTCACTGAGGAGACAGTCTTTTCCCCATTGTATATTTTCTGCTGCTGTGTCATAAGTTAAGACCATACATGTGTGGGTTCGTTTCTGAGGTTTCTTTCCCCCTCCCTCCCTCTCTCTCCCTTTCTTTCTTTCTTCCTTTCTGTCTGTCTGTCTTACAATGTATTTGTTGGGAAAATATTTTTCCTGTCAGAATATATGCAGTGTGGACTTCTTGGTGACATCTTCCTAGTCTTTGTGACGTTTTTCTGACATGTGTACTTTTGTCAATGAGTAACTGGCTCTATAGCTTTTAACAGGTTGAGCATTTGGGTAGAACTACTTAAGTAGTATTATATTCTTCTGCCAGTTACCAGAGGGTGTCTGATTGTCTTATTTTGTGTTGTTCTCCGGTGTGTTGATGGATATCTAGATTTCCTTTTCCATTTATTAAAGTGAATTTAGTTTCTCTTAAAAACGTGGATTCTAAATCATCCTTATTTCATAATATCTATTTCTATAAAATAGCATGTGTAAAGAAATGCCTTTATTGGAAGCAAGTGTTGGAACAGGACATAAATATTATTCATCCCCATTCAGAGTTAATAATTCTATCAGAGCTATGTTTAAATAGACCGTTCATATACTCATGAATAAACTTTGCCCAAAGTACTATGGTAATCAGTTTCTGAGCTCGCTGTCATGTTCCATTGACCTGTGTGTCTGTTTTTATCCCAGTACCATATGTTTGGATGACAACAGCTTTGTAATCTAACTTGCTATTGGAGTGTGGTGATTCCAGGTCACTTAATCGCTTGTTTGCTTGCTTGTTTGCTTGCTTGCTTTCTTATCAGTGAGATTATTTGTCTATTTATTTTTACTTAGTTTACATTTGTATTCTAAATGTTTTTCTTTTACTTCTTTATGATGATCCTAGAATGTGTTATTTGTTTCAGGGATACAGGTTTGAGATCCTTCAGTTTTATACAACACACAGTGTTCACCACAGCACATACCCTCCCCAATGCCCATCAACCAGCCACCTCATTCTCCCACCCCTCTCCCCTTCAGAAACCCTCAGTTTGTTTCCTGAGGTTAAGTGTCTCTTATAATTTGACTCCCTCTCTGGTTTCATCTTGTTTCCTTTTTTCCTCTCTTCCCCTATGATCCTCTGTTGTGTTTCTTCAATTCCACATATCAATGAGATCCTGTGATCATTGTCCTTCTCTGATGGACTTATTTCACTTAGCAGAATACCCTCTAGTTCCACCCATGTCATTGCCAATGGCAAGATTTCATTTTTTGATGTCTCCTTAATATTAAGTGGTATATATATCCATTCATGTGTCAATGGATGTCTGGGCTCTTTTCATACTTTGGCTGTTGTGGACATTGCTGCTATAGACATTGGGGTGCAGGTGCCCCTTCAGATCACTCCATTTGTATCTTTGGGGTAAATACCCAGTGGGGCAATTACAGGATTTTAGGGTAACTCTGTTTTCAACTTCTTGCAAAACCTCCACACTGGTTTCCAGGGTTGTATTCCCTGGAAATTCCTGGGTCACATTCCCACCAACTTGCATCCCCACCAATAGTAGGAAAGAGTTCCCCTTTTTTCACATCTTCACCAAAACCTGTCGTTTGCTGCCTCGTTCATTTTAGCCATTCTGACTGGTGAAAGGTGGTATCTCATCATGGGTTGGATTTCTATTTCCCTAATGTCAAGGGATATTGAACACTTTTTCATGTGTCTGTTGGCCATTTGGATGTCTCCTTGGCAGAAATGTCTGTTCATGTCTTTGGCCTATTTCTTGATTGGATCCTTTGTTCTGTGGCTGCTGAGTTTGGCAAGTTCTTTCTAGATTTTGGATACTAGCCCTTTATCTGATATGTCATTTGGAAATATCTTCTCTCATTCTGTTGGTTGCCTTTTGGTTTTGTTGCTGTTTCCTTTGCTGTGCAAAAGCTTTCTATCTTGATGAAATCCCAACAGTTCCTTTTTACTTTTCTTCCCCCCCCCCCACTTTGGAGATGTGTCTAGCAAGCAGTTGCTCTGGCTAAGGTCAAAGAGGTTGCTGCCTCTCTTCTTCTCAAGGATTGGGGTGAATTCCTGTCTCACCTTGAGGCCTTTCCTCCAATTGGAGTCTCTTTTTTGTGTATGGTATAAGGAAATGGTCCAGTTTCATTCTTCTGCATGTGGCTGTCCTGTGTTCCCAGCACCATGTATTGAAGACACCTTTTTCCCCCTGCTTTGAGGAAGATGAGTTGACCCTAGAGTTGAGAGTCCATTTCTGGTTTCTCTATTCTGTTCCATTGATCTATGGGTCTGTTTTTGTGCGAGTACCATACTGTCTTGATGATTCCAGCTTTGTAATAGAGCTTGAAGTCTGCAGTTGGGTTGCCACCAGCTTTAGTTTTCTTTGTCAACATCCCTTTGACTACTTGGGGTCTTTTCTGCTTCCATACAAATCTGGGGATTATTCATTCCAGTTCTGTGAAAAATGTGGATGGTATTTTGATGGGGATTGCATTGAATCTGTGGAATGTTTTAGGTCACATAGGCATTTTCACAATGTTTGTTCCTCCAATCCATGAGCATGGAATGTTTTTCCATTTCTTTGTGTCTTCCTCCACTTCTTTCATGACCATTCTATCGTTCCTGAGTACAGATCCTTTGCCCCTTTGGTGAGAAGGATTCCTAAGTATCTTATGGTTTGGGTTGCAATTCTACATGGGATGGACTCCTTAATTTCTCTTTCTTCTGTTGCTATAGCATTGTTGCTATAGACAAGTGCAAGGGATTTCTGTGCATTGATTTTATATCCTGCCACCTGACGGAATTCCTGGCTGAGTTCTAGCCATTTTGGGGTAGAGTCTTTTGGGTTTTCCACAGAAAGTATCCTCTTGTCTCCAAAGGGTGAGAGTTTGACTTCTTCTTTGCTGATGCAGATGCCTTTTACTTCTTTTGGTTGTCTGATTGCCAAGGCTAGGAATTTTATTAGTATGTTGAACAATAGTGATGAGAATGGGCATCCCTGTTTTGTTCTTGACCTGACGGGAAAAGTGCTCAGTTTTTCCCCATTGGGAATGTTATTCGCTGTAGGTTTCTCATAGATAGCCTTTATGATGTGGAGATGTGTACCCTCTATCTCTCCACGGTGAAGAGTTTTGATCAGGAAAGGATGCTGTAATTTGTCCAATGCTTTTTCTGCATCTATTGAGAGGAGGATATGCTTCTTGTTCTTTTTTCTAATGAAGGTCGTGGATTCCACTGATTGATTGGCAGTTGTCAAACCACCCCCGTAGCCGAGGAATAAATTCAATTTGGTCTTGGTGAATCATCCTTTTCATGGACTGTTGGAGCCTATTGGCTACTATGTTGGTGAGAATTTTTGCATCCATATTCATCAGGGACAGTGGCCCATAATTCTCCTTTTAGGTGGGCTCTTTGTCTGGTTTGGGGACCAATGTAATGCTGGCTTCATCAAAAGGCTTTGGAAGTTTTCCTTCCATTTCTATTTTTTGGAAACGTTTCAGAAGAAGAGGTATTAAATCGTCATTAAATGTTTGGTAGAATTCCTCTGGGAAGCCATCTGGCGGTGGGCTCTTGTTTCCTGGGGGATTTTGGATGATCACTTCAATTTGCTTGCTGATGATGGGTCTCTTCAGGTTTCCTTTTCTTCCCGGTTCAATTTTGGTCATTTTTATGTTTCTGGGAATCCATCCACTTCTTCGAGTCTGCCTGATGTGTTGACATAGAGTTGCCATCCGAAGTTCTTAGAATTGTCTGTATTTCTGTGGTGTTGGTGTGATCCCTCCCTCTTGATTCATGGTTTGATAGATTTGGGTCCTTTCTCTTTTCTTTTGGAGAAGTCTGGCCAGGGGTGTATCATTCTTATTCATTCTTTCAAAGAACCAGTTCCTAGTTTCGTTGATCTGTTCTACTGTTCTTTTGGTTTCTACTTCATTGATTTCTGCTCTAATCTTTATGATTGTTCTTCTCCTTCTGGCTTGAGGCTTTCTATGCTGCTCTTTCTCTAGCTCCTTTAGGTGTAGGGTTCGGTCGTGGATTGGAGAATTTTCTTGGTTCTTGAGAAAGGCTTGTGGTGCTCTCTGTTTCCCTCTTAGAACCACCTTTGCTGCATCCCAAAGAGACTGAACAGTTGTATTTTCTTTCTCATGTATGTCCGTGAATTTTGTAAATTCTTCTCGAATTGACTGGTTGGCCTGTTCATTCTTTAGTAGGATGCTCTCTAGCCTCCATGTATTTGAATTCTTTCCAATTTTCCTCTTGGGATTGAGTTCCATGTTCAAAGCATTAGGGTCTGAAAATAGGCAGGTATTGATCCCCATCTTTTGGTGCCAGTTGAGATCTGATTTGTGACCCAGTATGTGATCTATTCTGGAGAACATTCCGTGGGCACTAGAGAACAATGTATATTCTGTTGCTTTGGGCTGGAATAGTTCTGCATCTCTCTGTGAAGTCCATCTGGTCCAGTATGTCATTCAAAGCCCTTATTTCCTTGTTGGTCCTTTGCTTTGGTGATCTATCCATTGCAGTGAAGGATGTGTTAAAGTGCCTACTATTAGTGTGTTCTTGCCCATGTGTTTCTTCAATTGTTAATTCTTTGATTTGTTATTCATTGGCTTCTACAGCCAGATGCTCCCATGGTAGAAGCATCGGTATTTACAATCATGAGATGTCCTTGTTGGAGAGATGCTTTAAGTATGAGAAAGTGTCCTTCCTCATCTCTTATGACAGTCGTTGGTTGAAAATCTAATTAGTCTGATAGAAGTACTGCCACCCCAGCTTTCTTTGGATATCCATTAGCATAATCAATTGTTTTCCACCCCCTCACTTTCAATCTGGAGGTGTCTTTGGGTCTCAGACAAGTCTCTTGCAGACAGCATCTCCAGTGGGTCTTGATTTTTTATCCAATTTGATACCTTGTGTCTTTTGGTTGGGTCATTTAGCCCATTGACATTCAGGGCAACTGGGGAAAGGTATGAATTGAGTGCCATTGTATTGTCTGTAAGGTGACCGTTCCTGTATATGGTCTCTGTTCCTTTCTGGTCTGTTCCTTTTGGGCTCTCTCTTTGGTTAGAGGGCCCCTTTCCATATTTCCTGGAGGGCTGATTTGGTGACCACAAATTGTTGGAGTTTCTGTTTGTCCTGGAAGCTTTGGATCACTCCTTCTCTTTTCAACGACAGCCTAACTGCACCAAGTATTCGTGGCTGCCTATTTTTCTCATTGAGTACCCTAAATAGAGCGTGCCAGTCCTTTCTGGCCTGCCAGGTCTCTGTGGCTAGGTCTTCTGCCAGTCTAATGTTTCTACTCTTGTAAGTTACCAACCTCTTGTCCCAAGTGGCTTTGAGGATTTTCACTTGGAGTTATTGTTTTCGTATTCTCTGGGTAAATAAATGCCCAGTAGTGTGATTGCTGGGTCCTAGGGTAGCTCTATTTTTTACATCTTGAGGATCCTCCATACTGTTTTCCAGAGTGGCTGCACCAGGTTGCTTTTCCACCAACAGTGCACGAGGGTTCCCCTTTTACCACATCCTCCCAACACCTGTTGTTCCTTGTGCTATTGATGGGAGCCATTCTGAAAGTATGTGGTAATATCTCATAGTACTTTTGATTTGCATTTTCCTGAGGTTGGGTGATGGTGAACGTCTTTTCATGGGACCATTGGCCATCTGTATTTCTTCTTGGTCGAAATGTCTGTCCATGTCTTCTGACTATTTTTAAACTGGATTCTTTGTTCTTTGGGTGTTGAGTTGTATCTATTCTATATATTTTGGACCCCATCCCTTTATTGCTGAGGATATTTACCAATATCTTCTCCCTTTCAGTAGGCTGTCTTAGGATTATCACTTCTTCCTAGTTCTTCCCCTGTGCAGAAACTCTTTATGTTGCGAGAGTCCCAGTAATTTATTTTGTTTTTATTTCCTTTGCCTCAGAAGACAGTCTAGAAAAATGTTGCTTTGCTCCATGTCCAGAAGGTACTTTCTGTGCCATCTTGTAGGATTTTTATGGTTTCAGGTCTTCCACTGAGGTCTTGAAACTGTTTTGAGTTGATTGGTCTGTAGGGTATTAGAAAGCAGAGTAATTTCATTCTTCTGTGCATAGCTGTCCAATTTTTCCAACACCGTTTGTTATAGAGACAGTCCTTTTCCTTTCCAATATTCTTGCCTGTTTTGTGAAAGACTCGTGGGCCACATAATTGTGGGTTTCTATCTGAGCTTCTATCCTGTTCCTTTGGTCACAGTGTGTATTTTTGTGCCAGTACTGTACTGGATGTAAGATGACTACAGCTTTGTAGTCTAACTTGAAATCTGGAATTGTGACTCCTCCGGCTTTGTTTTTCCTCTCAACATTGCCCCAGTATCTTTGGTGGTTCCATACACATTTTTAGAAGGGTTTGCTTGGGTTCTTTTTGTTTAACTTAAATTCAATGAGCTAACTTAGAGTACATCCTTAGTTTCAGATGTAGTGTTCAAGAATAGATCAGGTGTGTATCATACCCAGTGCTCATTGCATCTCGTGCCCTCCTTAATGCCCAACACCCAGTTACCCCATCCCCCATCTACATCCCCCCCCCCAGAAACCCTCTGTTTCTGTCATGAAGAGTTTCTCGTGGGTTTTCTCCCTCTCTGATGACTTTCCATTCAGTTTTCCCTCCCTTCTCCTCTGATCCTCTGTGGTGTTTCTTCTAGGTCACATAAGTGAAACCATGTGCTGATTGTCTTTCTTGGAGAGACTTATCTCACTCCACATCATACCCTCCAGTTCCATCCAGGTGGATGGTCTTCATCCTCTCAGGTGGCTGAATACTATTCCGTTGTGAGTAGGAACCACATCTTCCTCATCTGTTCATCTGTCTGTGGACATCTGGGCCCTTTCCAGAGTTTCACTAGAGTGGATATTGCTGCAATGAACATTGGGGGGCAGGTGCCACTACTTTTCACTCCATCTGTATCTTTGGGGTAAATACCTGTTAGTGAAGTTGCTGAGTCATAGTGTAGCTCTATTTTTAAGTTCTTGAAGAAACTCGATACCATTTGGCCAAGGGGTTATACGAGCTTGCATTCCCACCAGCAGTCCTCACCGACATTTGTTGTTTCCTGTCTTGTTAATTTGAGCCATACCAACTGTTGTAAGGTGGTATCTCATTGCAGTTTTGATTTGTATTTCCCTGATGGCTATTGATGTGGAGCACTTTTTCGTGTGTCTCTTGGTCGCTTGTATCTCTTCTGGGTAGAAAGATGTGTTCATGTTTCCACCTCTGTCTTAAGCTAGGATGGGGTAGTCCCAGGAGCATGGAAGGTGTGTTGTGCTTAGGTGTGGAAATCTTCACAGACATCTGAATGGAGGGCTAGAGTTCAGGAGAGTATGAGGCTCAGTATGAGGCTTTGTGTTCAGTATGTTATGGAAGTATAAATAAGCAGGGATTGGTTCAAGATTTCCTTCAGGTTTCTCCTGCTCTAAATCCTTTCTGGAGTTTCAAAAGGCATGATTTCTGACTTTGTTGTAGGATGAGTCCTCTGCTTCGCTCAGGTGTTCCCCATTCCCTGGGAATTTGGAGCCAGGCATCTGGGTGTGGTCCTTTCAAAAGCCAACCTAGGGTTAGGATTAGCACTTAGGATCATGGCAGGTTCAATCTGCCAGCTATTCGGTAAGACTCCCAGAGGGCTGAGTTGAAGGCATCGGTCAGGGTGAGTGCCAGGCTCCAGGTTTGTGTCCAGCGGGTCACTGAATATGGGGGTGGACTCAGGGGGGCATGCAAATTTCTCCTTTTCTGCATCACCTCCAGAGTTCCAAACAGCATGGTTTCCTTCTGGGTGGCAGGTGGAGGCCTCGGAATGGTTCAGGTGTCCCTGGGGCTTTGACACCAGGTCTCTGGGGATAGACCCCTCTGAGCCCAATCGAAGGTCAGGTTTGGTGTCAGGTTTAGGATCAGAGCTTAGGGTGAGGGTTTAGGGTCAGTGGTTAGGGTTAGGGGTAGGAGTAGGTTTAGGGGTTTGCTAGGGTTCATTTATTTGCCTTTTAATACAAGATGTCCATGCTTCAATAAGACTTTTTCTTATATTATTTTACAGTGAGTAAAGGTTAGCATAGAACCCAAATATTTACACAGAAGGACACAATGTTCCAAAGCAACACTTGAGACAATACTTCTTGACATTGATGTTTTATGGTCCAAATAATTAAAAACCGAGTTGTTCTTTCACTCTTCTCACAGATGGATTCACTGGCCCCGTCTTTCTGGTCTTGGCTGAAAAGCATCTTCTCAGTGGGCTTCCTTCAGGGGCCTCTCTGAATAGGATGGGTCGCTTAGCCCTTAGCCTGCATTCCTTCCTATCATTGATCCATTAATTCTATCCCACGCTCTTTACAAGCTCTCAGGTGGCACTAGAGCTAGACATCTGCACTAAATTGATACTCCATTAATATTTATCAATTGAACAAATATGACTTTCTTTTTCATCAAAAATATCCATGTTTTATCAGTGAATCTTTGACCATTTCAGAATCTATTTGGAGAAATCAATTGCTCTATGAATATACATCCGTCAAGGCTGTGGCTTTAGGATGTCCCGTGTCAAGCTTCCCTGAGCTAGCCAGAGCACTCATGACCCATGGATGAAGCTGAGTTTGCAGACATAAGGGTGAGTTCTGTGAAGGTGCTGGGGGGCATTTGGGGGGCTTATCTGGCTGGACACCACTGTGTCATCTGGGGCCAGATGTGATGTGAGCACCCCGTCTTTCCTTAGCTTTTCCCATCTTCATTTCTACCCTCTTGTCAACATGTGGGTTTCCCACTAACCATATCTTTGCAGACAAACTCTGAGATGGCCTATGACTTGGGACCCCACTGACATCACAAAGGCTCATTCAAACCAGTGTCAGAGGTTCCTGAGGCACTGACATGACCTTTTCTCCCAGAATATGCCACATGAAGAGTCCCATGAGAGTCTGGGAGTCCAGGAAATATAAATGGAGGATTGCAGCTCTAGCTAAAGCCACCATGGGGGATCATGCTGGAGGCCATCTCGCATCTCAGTCTGTTTCACTGATTTCCAGTATGACCTAGGAGAGTCCCTTTATTGGAGCTTCAGGCTCATCCTTTCTAAAATGAAGAGGAAATGTTTTTAAATTAATTGATTCATTCAGGACTATGGAATGAACTCCTAGGAAGTTCTTGGCAGTCTCCAAGATGGATTCTATCTCAAGAGTTCTGAGTTCCATCCTCCCCACTCCTATTGAGGTCCTGAATTTCCACAATGGCTGTTGCATGGAAATTCCCCAGGGCAACATTGGACTAGGAAGTGTCTTCTATCTGATGTGCCCCCATGCCATCTAATGTGGCTGAGGGGCCATGAACAATTCTGAACCCAAATGAGGTTTTGGCTGTGCTGTCTTACTTGCACAAAAATAGCAGTGCCTGGATCAGGCCTTCACTGCAACAGGTGACCCGGCTTAGTGAGGACCTTGCCCAGGATACTAACCGCATGACACTGTGAGGGTACTCTGAGTCTACAGTTAAGTCATGCAATGCAACAAGGGATTCTCCATCAGAGCAGATGATGCCAGGTCTAATTTCACAGCAAACATTTCCATGACAGAAAACATTTCCCTGACAGAATAGTATGTAGTTAAACATACTCTATACTATGGCGGTGATGGGAAAAGTGAATGATGGCATCATAAAGGGGAATGGGAGTTCCAAGAAGCCAGCTGGAGTTATCAGGGGATAGGGGGTGTCTCGTGGAGGAAGGGACCAGGAGACTTGTCACGGGTTACAACAGTGCAACATCAGGGTGTGTGCTCTGGCTGATCCTCGACCCCCAAGGGCATTGGGGGCACTCTAGCTCCAGAGGATCTACCGACTGCAAATTAGCCTGAGGAAAGCCTCTGTGGTATATGTCTTCTTGGTTCCTGGGTGTGGGTCTTTCTCTGCTTCTGGAGGCTGTGGCTTCTCCTTTTGTTTTCCTCTGAGCTGCATTATTTTGTGTGGATTCAGTCCTGTAAGTCGACACAAATTCTTCCTGAAAACAAGTGGAATAGAAGTCATCCTTGTTCCCTAAGTAAACCTGAATCTATTCAATAGTAATAGCCTTTTCCCAGGCCCCTGGGCCTTCATCCGCTCGCCAACTCTGAGATTTTTGAAAACATCTTCTATTTTTAACAGGTTGAAAAAATTCTTTGGGTTTTTTAAAAATTCGACAAAGTCACACTTTTCAGAATCTATAAAATGATCTGTAAACACTGAACGAACAAGGCTTGACAGGATGAAGGAAGAATTGGCTTTGGAGTGGGGTTTGCACCCCCGTGTGGCCACTCTCCAGATAGCACGTGGCTGAATGGGTTCCAACATAGCAGATTCAATGGAGAATAAGACAGAAGTTTGGTCCCTGAATTCCTTAGCTCTTCAAAACCACCTTCTAATTGATGCGCGATAAACTCTATCGAGCATATCTTAACCAGATATGAGGGTTAGGGTCCGGGTCAAGTTGCATACATTAACTATGGACAGCTTTTTGTATGTCAGTCTTACCTGCCCAAAGAGTTTTTAAAAAAATAAAATGGGAAAGGATATAGTCACCAATGCACTGAGCACATTACCTGTCCCAGGAAATAGGTAACTCAACCTAATTATTGTTTCATCTTAGTTAAGGACCAGGAGCTGGTCCTACAGGAACTTGGCAGGTAGCATCTGTGGCCTGCTGCCCATCTGCCTTCGACACCCATGCCCAGCTCAGCACATCCTCTGCACTGCTCAAGGGTAGCAAACAGACGGACCAGGTGCAGATGTGACTCCCTCCTGTCAGGCATGGCTTGGTTCCGACAGGTAAAGATGTGGGCCAGTTTACATACATGTGACCTGTTTTTTGGTTCCTTGCTATCTGCCTCCCCTTTCTGTCACCCTGGTTCTGAATGTTTAGTTCCTTTGAGAACTGGGGCTTGCAGATTTCTCTTGACATTTCAAAGTGTAGACCTGTGTTGCCTTTTCCCCTGTCCCTAGGTCAGAGATGAAGGTGGGAAAAGTCATCCTACCTTGAAAGCAACAAAAAGAACTATCAAGTGTGCTCTGCCCTGGCAACTAAGACTTGAGAGCAATGGCAAATGACGTACTTCACATGCTACATGATAAGCTTTAGGGACACATCTGCCAGCGCTTAGGCAAGCGCCCCAGTGGGCTGAGTTGAGGGTTTGGGTCATGCTGAATGTCAGGCTTTGGGTTTGTGTCCAGCAGGCTGCTGAAGGTGTGGGCGGCCTCAGGTGGGCATGCAGGTTTCTTATGCTCTGAGTGTTTTGGGGAGACCCAAATGGCTTGGTTTCCTTCTGTGTGGCAAGGGAACTCCTGCTGTATGTTTACAGTGTCCCCAGTCTGGAGGGCTTCGGTGCCAGGCCTCTGGGCACAGAAGTCTGAAAACCCAACCTAGGGTTAGGGTTAGGAGCTAGAGGCATAGCAGTCCCAATCTGCTGGTGGTGAGTTGAAGGCCCCAGGGGGCTAAGCTGAGGGGATGGGTCAGGCTGAGTGTCAGGATCTGGGTGGGTGTCCAGGGTGCTGCTAAATGTGGGGGGGTGGCCTCAGGTGGGCATGCAGTTTTCTCCTGCTCTGAGGGTTTGGCGGAGTTCCAAATGGCATGGTTTCCTTCCAAGTGGCTGGTGGAGTCCTGCAGTATGGTGGAGTCCCCAATGTCGAGGGCTTGGGTGCCAGGTCTCTGGGGACAGAAGCCTAAAAACCCAACCTAGGTTTAGGGTTAGGGCCTAGGGCAGGGCATACCTCTTCTGCCAGCACCGAGGCATGTGTCCTGGGGGCTGAGTTGAGGGTGTGGGCCAGTCTGAGTCTCAGGCTCCGGGTTTGTGACCAGAGGTCTGCTGAAATAGAGGGCAGCCTCAGGTGGGCATGCAAGTTTCTCCTGCTATGAGGGTTTTACGGAGTTCCAAATGGCACAGTTCCCTTCTGGGTGGCAGGCAGGGTCCTGCATTATGGCTCAGGTGTCCCCAATCTGGAGGGTTTGGGTGCAAGGCCTCTTGAGACAGAAACCTCAAAATCCAACCTAGGATTAGGATTAGTGCCTAGGGGCATGGCAGGCCCCTATCTGCCAGGGCTCAGGTGAGGGCCCTGGTGGGCAGAGTTGAGGGTGTGGGTCACACTGAGTGTCAGCCTCCAGGTTTGCATCCAGGGACCTGCTGAATTTGGGGTAGGATGCCTTTAGGTGCCATGCAGATTTCTCCTGCTCTGAGTCTTTTTTTTTTTT
>LNAC01000175.1:2223137-2300576 GCA_002007465.1 Ailurus styani | reverse complement strand
CCCTCAAGTTCCTCATATCAGAGAGATCATATGATAATTGTCTTTCTCTGATTGACTTATTTCGCTCTCCTGCTCTGAGTCTTTTGTGAAGTTCCAAATGGCACGGGTTCCTTCTGGGTGGCAGTCAGAGTCCTGGGGCATGGCTCAGGTATACATAATCAGGAGGGCTTGGGTGCTAGGCCTCTGGAGACAGAAGCCTGAAAATCCACCCTAGGGTACCAGTTAGGTCTTAGGGGCATGGCTGGCCTATTCTGTCAATGCTGAAACAAGTGCCCCAGGGGGCTGAATGAGGGCATTGGTCAGACTGAGTGTCAGCCTCCAGGTTGGTGTCCAAGGGGCCGCTGATTGTGGGGGATGGTCGCAGGTGGGCATGTGGGTTTCTCCTGTTCTAAGGATTTTGTGGATGTCCAAATGGCATGGTTTCCTTCTGGGTGGCAGGCAGAGTCCTGCTGTATGTTTACAGTGTCCCCAATATGGAGGGCTTGGATGCCAGGCCCTGGGGACAGAAGTCTGAAAACCCAACCTAGGGTTAAGGTTGGGGGCTAGGGGCAAGGGGGTCCTGATCTGCCGGTGCTATGGCAAACGCCTTGGTTGGGGGAGTTGAGGACATGGGAGTTCAGCACCTGCTGAAGGTGGGGGGGGGTGGACTCAGGTGGGCATGCAGGTTTCTTCATCTCTGAGTGTTTTTGTGGAGATCCAAATAGCTTGGTTTCCTTCTGGGTGGCAGGCGCACTCCTGCTGTCTGGAGGGCTAGGGTACCAGGCCTCTGGGGACAGAAGTCTGAAGACCCAACCTAGGGTTAGGGTTAAGGTTCGAGGCTAGAGGCATGGCAGGCCCGATTTGTTGGCACTGAGGCGAGTGCCCCAGTGGGCTGAGTTGGTGGTGTGGGTCAGGCTGAATGTCAGGCTTTGGATTTGTGTCCAGCGGGCCACTGAAGGTGGGGAGTGTCCTCAGGAGGGCATGCAAGGTTTTACCTGCTCTGAGGGTTTTGCAGAGTTCCAAATGGCAGTTTCCTTGTGGGTGGCAGGCAGAGTCCTGCAGTACGGCTCAGGTGTCCCCAATCTGGAGCACTTGGGTACCAGGTCTCTGGGGATAGAAGTCTGAAAACCCAACTTAGGGTTAGGGTTAGGGCCTAGGGTCATGGCAGGCCGATCTGCTCTTGCTGAGGTGAGAACCAAGGGGTTGAGTAGAGGGCGTGGGCCAGGCTGAATGTCAGTCTTCGGGTTGGTGTCCCGGGGACCACTGAATATGGAAGGTGGCCTCAGGTTGTCATGCAGGTTTCTCCTGCTCTGAGGGTTTTGCAGAGTTCCAAATGGCACAGGATCCATTTCTTTGAGGTCCACATCATCAGAATCAAGTTCACCTGGGACTCCCACCCAATTCTCACCAGCTTTCTACCCACATCGATATTGTTTTGTATGGAAATTTGGCGGAATCTCCAGAGATTAGGAACGAGTGCACTCGGTGTTTGGAATGTGTTTTCTCAAGATTTGGGCCAAGACCTCGCGGTATTTCAGGATGAGCTTGAGCCATTTCCTCAGCTCCACGTCGTTAGAAGTGCCTTCTCTGGGGATTCCCGCCCAATTCTCGTGAGCTTTCTAACCAAATTGGGAATGATTTGTGAATTGTTTTTGTGAGAATTGGGTGGAAATTTCCAGAGATTAGGATTGAGCACGCTCAGCATGTGGAATGAGTTTCACCAGATGGGGACCAAACTACACAGGAGTTTGGACCAAGCCCATGCCATTGTCCTGAGGGCCACAACGTCAGAAGGGAGGTCACCAGAATTTCTTGCCCAATTCTCCTGATATCGATTTGCATAGAAAGCTCGTGAGAATTGGGTGAATACTGCCAAAAATTTAGACAGAGTGCACTTGTCGTTTGAAATGGGTTTTCTAGAGGTTTGAACCAAGAGACCTGGCGGGATTTCTGGCCCAGCCTTTGCCATTTCCCTGCAGGCCCCATACCTTGAAAGTGAGTTCCCCCAAAATTCCCGCCCAACTCTCACGAGCATTCTATCCAAATCATTCCCGATTTGGTTAGAAAGCTCATGAGAATTGGTTAGAAATCTGACGACATTTAACTGAGCATGCTCAGGGTTTGGAATGAGTTCTCCCGAGATGTGGGCCTAACTTGGCAGGATTTCAGGCTGACCCTGAGGCATTTCCTTGAGGTCCATGTAGTCAGTATCGAGTTAGGTGGGAATTCCCTCCCAATTCTCAAGAGCTTTCTAACCAAATCAGAAATGATCTGGGTAGAATGCTGGTGAGAATTGGGTGGGAATTTTCCACAAACTCACTTTGGACGTCTGGGGCCTGCAGGGAAATGGCGAAGGCTGGGCCCAAATCATCTGGGCCTGAATTCTTGCTGTCAAATACACATAAAACACTTTAAGAGTCACATAGAACAAATTATTTAAGTGCCACTTTGTCTTATGTACAAGAATGGCTGTTGGAATAGAAGGGCTTTGGACTTAGCATCTGACTCTGACTCCAGTACTCAGTCCCTCTGTGACCTTGGGTAGGTTACTTGTCCTCTCTTATTTATACAATGGCCTGATAATGCTTCCTCTATAAGACCAGTGAATTTATTTCTATTCTATTTGTAGAATTTGAGTTACCTGGAACATTTAACACCTACTAATAAGATCTATTTATTGAGTGCCTGCTGTTTGTCATAGGCAGTGAAGAGAATACAGACATGTAAAGGAAATTAAAACCACACCTGCCCTAACAACCTTAAAACTATAGTAAGGGTATAAGAAGTGTGTCCTACAGTAGATGTTAGAATGTGGTAAATACATGCATACATACATACATACATACATACCACATAGTACAAAGGGAGATGGGAGGCAGAGTTCTCAGCATAGCTGATTTTGAGGGTGGGTCAGAATTCCCCATTTCCTTTGTTCCAAAGGGAAATTAAATCTAAAGATTTTATTTATTTGTTTGTTTTTTTATTAAAGATTTTATTTATTTGTCAGAGGGAGAGGGAGAGAGCACAAGCTGGCAGAGTGGCAGGCAGAGGTAGAGAGAGAAGCCGAGCAAGGAGCCTGATGCAGGACTCAATCCCAGGACCCTGGGATGATGACCTGAACTGAAGGCAGCCACTTAACAAACTGAGCCACTCAGGCGTCCCTTATTTATTTATTTGACACAGAGAGAGAGCTCACAAGTAGGCAGAGAGGCAGGCAGAGGAGGAGGAAGCAGGCTCCCTGCTGAGCAGGGAGCCCGATGCGGGCCTCGATACCAGGACCCTGAGATCATGACCTGAGCCAAAGGCAGAGGCTTTAACCCACTGAACTACCCAGGCGCCCCAAAAGGGAAATTAAATCTAATTCAATGCTCCATCTGCCTAGACTAACTGGAGATTTCCCCCAAACCTTATGCCTTTCCCAGCTTTTCCTATCTCAGTAAATGACATCCTTTACCAACATAGTTACTTCAAGCTATATTCCTTGATGCCTGTCTTTCCCTCCCCCACCCACATCATGTCTATGATTATTAGCAAGTGTGTCCTCCAAAGCCAACCCAGTCTGGCTCTATCCCCACTTGGCCCATCACCTTCACCTGCCTCAACCACTTCACTGACTGGTCTCCCTGGTTTCCCTCTTCCTCCACCTGCTTCCCCAAAGCCTCCACAGTGCATCCAGAATGATCTTTTAGAAGAGCATCTCAGGACATGACATGTTCCTACTCAAACTTAAAGTCTTGCTCAGCAGAAGCCCCTCAAATGGTCCTAGGAGGCTTGTTTATTATAAATATCCATAGTGTTCAAGCAGCTCCTCATTTTTCCTCTGGGAAAATCCTTGAGGCTGAAGATTGAAACTCACAAAGAATGGGGAAAAGTTTTGAGCCAACATGAATTATCCTGCCACATCATGCAGTGAAAACTACTGAATGTGNGCTCCTCATTTTTCCTCTGGGAAAATCCTTGAGGCTGAAGATTGAAACTCACAAAGAATGGGAAAAAGTTTTGAGCCAACATGAATTATCCTGCCACATCATGCAGTGAAAACTACTGAATGTAGAATTATGCAAAGTAATTGATACCTTGACGGCTTCTCAAGACAACCACCCTTCCCTGTCCCTTTGTGCCGTAGGCTACTCACGAGATCATAACCTTAACTGTGTGATGGTGTGTGTGTGTGTGTGTGTGTGTGTGTGTGTGTGTCTGTGTGTGTGTGTGTGTTTCGTGTATCATAACCCAGGATTCTCTGCCAAATCATGTGCTATCAATACCACATTTTCTACTTTGTTTTCCATTCTCTATGGCTTTCTTGAGCTGCATTTGGCCAGAGCTTCAATGTGTGGTGTCATGGGAGGAACAGAAGATGCATTCAAACCCAGGCCTGGTTGTGTGACCCAAGGTGAGAAGGAAGTCATTTAACACCCCCACCTGAGGTCCTCCCCTGCCAAGTAGTGGAATGCTACCTGCCACAGGAGCTTCAAGAGGATTAAAATGAGACATAGGGAGACTCCAAGTGTGGTGCCTGGCATACAGTGTGCAATAAATGCTCTTTACTTCAGTTCGCTTTACATTCTAGAAGTTTCTTTTTTTTTTAATTTTTAAATTTTAAATTTTTAGTTAACATATAATGTATTATTTGTACAGGGGTACATGTCTGTGAATCATCAGGGGCACGTGCACCCGAATGTTTATAGCAGTAATGTCCACAATAGCCAAACTATGGAAAGAACCTAGATGTNAGGGAGGGAAAAATAATGATACATTCTAGAAGTTTCTATCTAAGATTTTTACCTTGAGCTGTCAGCCATCAGTCTATCAAGAAAGGGTTTATTTTCCTGATGAGAGCTAGAGCAGGGCACCTGGGTGGCTCAGTGGGTTAAAGCCTCTGCCTTCAGCTCAGGTCATGATCTCAGAGTCCTAGGATTGAGGCTCGCATCAGGCTTTCTGCTCAGCGGGAAGCCTGCTTCCTCCTCTTTCTCTGCCTGCCTCTCTGCCTACTTGTGATCTCTCTCTCTCTCTGTCAAATAAAAAATAATTAATTAATTAAAAAAAGAGAAAGCTAGAGCAGTACAACAAGAGAAATTGAGGAAGCTGGGCTGAAGGAGTGCCTTCCCCTCTTCCTGTCTCCTCCCTGTGGAGGGGGTGGGGCCCCTCACATATGCCCAGGAGCTGCTGGCTTTGTGGACACAGAGGGACACAGTCTGCTGAAGCATTCATGCCATCCCCGTTCTTCGCACTCACTGAGCTGAATAATCCCCTCTGGTTATGTGGACATCAACGCAGAGAAAGCAACTTCAGGGACCCCAACAGAACAATTAAAAAGGTCTTAAGCAGCTGCCTGCCAACTGAAGAAATGCCTATGAAACATTTGATTAGTGTTTGCTAAAGTATATTCCAAAGAACATTAGGCAGAGGGATGTAAGTGAGAACTCTGGAGGGAGGAAGGGGGTGCCTGTGAAACACTGAGGACATTCTGGGGGAGGACAGGCGAAGTAGGCTTCTTTGCCACATGCCTTCTCAGACCTTTACCTTCTCTGGTGCTTTGGAAACCTCTGGATGGGAAATACCTGCAGTGCTTCCCAAACCCAGGGGAGTGTAGAGCCCTCCCCGTTTGTTTTTTTTTTTTTTTAGAACACCTATTAACACTACAGAACTAGGATTTTTCTGTTAGATATTTCTAGAAACACTGCTGGTTTTTTACAGCCTCATTAAGCATATTTTACATATCATATAATTCACTCACTTCAAGTGTACAATTCAATGATTTTCAGGAAATTTGCCAAGTTGTATAATCATCACCATAAATCAGTTTTAGAATGTTTCCATCACCCCCAACAACATCCTGTTACTCTTCGATGGTTGATCCCCATTCCACCCCTCCTCCCCAGTAGCCTAGGTAACCGCTAATCTTCCACCTGGGTCTCTAGTTTTGAGAATCATTGCTTTTGTTGTGGTGGTGGTTGTGGTGGTAAAATGTACATAACAAAATCTACCATTTTATTTATTTATTTATTTAAAGATTTTATTTATTTACTTGACAGAGAGAGATTACAAGTAGGCAGACAGGCAGGCAGAGAGAGAGGAGGAAGCAGGCTCCCTGCTGAGCAGAAAGGCCAATGCGGGCCTCGATCCCAGGACCCTGAGATTATGACCTGAGCCGAAGGCTGAGGCTTTAACCCACTGAGCCACCCAGGTGCCCACAAAATCTACCATTTTAAAGTGCATATATAATCCAGTGGAAATACATTCACAATGTTGTGTAACCATCATCACCATCCATCTCTAGAACTTTTCATCTGTCAAATGGAAACTCTGTACCCATCAAACACTAACTCCCCACTTCCTGTCCTCCAGCCCCTGGCGACCACCAGTCTACTTTCCGTCTCTGAATCTTACCGCTCTAGGACCCTCATATAAGTGAGTCGTACAGTGTTTGTCCTTTTGTGTCTGGCTTATTCCCTCAGCATAATGTCTTGAAGATTCACCCATGTTGTAGCATGTGTCAGAATTTCCCTTTTTGTTTAAGACTGAATAGTATTCCATTGTATGTATAGACCATATTTTGCTTATCCTTTCATCTATTGATGGATTTGGGATGCTTTCATTCCTCAGCCATTGTGAATAATGCTGCTATAAACGGTGTACAGAGATGTGTTCGAGTTCCTTGCAAGTCTTTTGAGTATATACCTAGAAGTCGTATTGCTGAGTCATATGGTTATTCTTTTTTAGCTTTTTGAGGACCCACTATGCTGTTTTCCACAGCAGCTGCACCATTTTACATTTCCACCAGCAACACACAGGTTTCCAATTTCTCCACATTCTCGTCAAGACTTGCTATTTTCTGTCTGGGCTTTTTTTTTTTTCTTTTGTCATTGTTGGCCTTCTTTTTTATAATAGCCATCCTAATAGGTGTGAAGTGATATTGTGGTTTTGGTTTGCATTTCCCTAAAGATTANAATAATGAAACAAGATGGGATGGGGAAGGAGACAAACCATAAGAGACTTCTAATCTCATAAAACAAACTGAGGGTTACTGGGGGGTGGGAGGGTAGGGATAGGGTGGATGGGTTATGGACATTGGGGAGGGTTTGTGCTTTGGTGAGTGCTGTGAAAGATGTAAGCCTGATGATTCACAGACCTGTACCCCTTGGGCAAAGAATAAAAATAAAATTTTTTAAAAAATCTTAAAAAAAAAAGATTAGTGATGTCAAGTGTCTTTTCATGTGCTTATTGGACTTCTATGTGTCTGCTTTGCAGGGTTGTCTCTTCAAGTCCTTTGCCCATTTTCAAATTGGGTTGTTTGGGGTTTGTTGTTGTTGTTAAATTGTAGGAATTCTTTACATATATTGGATAGTAATCCCTTGTCAGTTATATGATTTGCAAATATTTTCTCTCATTCTGTGGTTGTTTGCCTTTTCATTTTCTTGCTGGCACCCTTTATGGCACAGAAATTTAGTTTTGGTGAAGTCTAATTTGTCTACTTTTTCTTTTGCTGCCTGTGCTTTTGGTGGGAGAAACATTGCTTTTTGCATTTAAAAATTCAAACAGAAAAAAAGACCTTACCTGTGAAAATCAAACAAACAACACAAGAATCTCCTGTTATCATAAAAGGCATTCTTATTTTTCTTATAAAAATAGTTGGTTTTTTGGAGTAGGAATTCCCCAAAATTTAGTCGTTTCAACCATGTGACTGGGCATACAGTTAAACAACAGTTGCCACTGTTACTGAGTGGCACTGTCATACTGTTACACACAGACGACTTGTCAGACACAATCACAGCAGGAGACACAAGGGGATGGCCACTCTGGAGTTGTTTGTTGTACACAGACAAGGGGAATATTTACCAGTAAAAGCTCTTTCCACTTTAAGTGACAGAAAACCACTTTAAAATAGCTTTCATAGAAAGGGGAATTCACCAGAAGAAATCCCTTCTGAGGGAAGACTTTAACTATGTTTCATGTCTTTAAAAAATGATGAGCTGGAGTGAACTTGACAAAACGTTAACACATGTGTTAACTTAAGTGGTGAGTAAATGGACATCTGTTTTTCAAAAAGTACTTATGCATTTAAATGAACTTTCCCCCCTTTACTGGGAGAACTGTCTGAGGAGTATCCATTTGGCTTCCTTAATATTTTTATTACAGCACTCATGAAATTTTTAAATTAGGAAGTTAGGAAAGAATGGTTTTTAAAACACTTTTCCTTTCCAGGCAAATGAATAGAACTGGTAGAAGGAGGAGGAAGAAGAGGAGGAAGAGAAGAAGAAAGAGAAGGAGGAGGAGAAGAAAGAAGAGGAGGGGGAAGAGGAGGAGGAAGGAAATTTAAAAAAAAAGAGGAGGAGGAGGGAGAGGGAAAAGAAAGAACAAACAAAAGAATGAAAGAGAAGAGAAAAGAAAAAGGGCGTAATGCACTGTGTGTAATCAAAATGTTATCAGTTATAATGGTTTTAGCTAGATGCAGAGGCTACATATCTCAGTTTCCTCCCTCCTTCACTCCCTCTCTCTCTCTCCATTGCATCTCTCAGTTTCTTGGCTCTGCTTTTCAACTTCCTTTCACCATTGGCCTCTTCCCCTCCTATCATATGTAACTTCCTTGGGGAGGATAATGAGCAACCCTAGGATATATTGCCTTAGTGTACAATCCTAGTAATGAAAATATTAAATCCCAGTGAATACAATGAAAGGGCCTCTTTGGATCATGTGTCCATCCCTGAACCAATCACTGTGGCTGGGGATTCTGTATTGGCTAGCCTGGGTCATGTGCCCAAACCTGCGGGTTGGGGTTTGGGGGTTTAGGGGCAGTAGTAGATGGAGGATTTCTGGAAGGAGGGATCCATGCAGTGAATCTACATAGATACACCGGAGCACACCCGCCAAATAAGCAAGCATTTACTTACTATTGGCCTCATTTCCTTATAGCGATCTCTGTCTCCCAATTTTTCTCATTTAGTAGGATTTTTGCAGATACAACTGGGAATATTACGGCTTTATAAAACTGGGAAGTATCCTTTGATCCAAGAAAGTTCCAAGTAGAAGAAACACGGAGAAGCTCTTTATAGGTAGGAGAAATCCACCCATAAGCAATATAGGTGAATGAGCACAGAACACTATAGTGAGAAACTAAGGTGAAAAAGCTGAGTGTTGGTGACTAATCTTTCAGAAAGCAGGAAGATTGAGAGAAATAACAAATGTGGCTATGAGAAAAACCTCAGGATACTTGTGGTTGCAAGTAATGGAAAACTACTTTGGTCTAACTGGCTTAATCCAAAGAAGGCAGTGTTCAATTCATGAAACTGAGAATCCAAGGATAATCTGGTTTCAGGCAGAGCTTGATCTAGGACTCAAGCAATGTCTGAAAGAACCATCTCTGAGCTCCACACCCACTGGTTGGACACTTTCTTGGATTTTCAGGGAACCTTCAGTACAGCTCCAGGAACTCCCCTTATGGCACAAAAGCTCCAAGCCTCCCATCCTCACACTATCAAGCCTGGGAATAGAACATATAGGTACCTGGATTCCCAGAAATGGACCTGAATTTCTCTATGAAAAGACAAGCTGAGATCATGGAACCATTCCTGGATGAGTCACCATTGCCAGAGGGACCTCCTGGGCTCCTCCACAATATATCCTAGTCACTAAGAGACAGGAATATGCCAAGTGACCCCTGGACCTGAAGGTGGGGTGTGTCCCACCCAAACCACATGGCTGAAAATGGAGTAAGGAATGGTTTTAAAATACCAAAACAAAACAAAATAACAAAAACTTGATATTCTTTTCAGGAGGGAAGGGAAGTATTCTGGCAACAGATCGGTGTTCACTATAGGGACAATTAATTCAATTATTCAAGATGACAGTAGAAGATATTATTCAAAGTAGCAGTGGAAGATAAAAATGAATGACCGGGTCAGTGTTGAGTGACAAAGTGCCACCTGGGGCTAACTGCAAGGTCAGGGAAAGTTTTCAGTACTTAAAAATGTTGTCTTGTGCTCACAGACACCTGTTAACTGGTTTGTGCCCCCTTGAGGCTGGCTTAACACAGCTGACATTTCATGAGCAGCTACTGTGTCATGACTGTAGGGCCAGATGCTGTCAACTGGCCCTAGGGAGCTCCCAGATAAACCCTCATGCAGCCACAGACTCTCCAGGACAGTAGCCTCAATGATATTGTCTTCAGATCACTGGTCTGGGTTCTGAAACAGATTCTCAGACATTCTAAAGGGTCTCATTGACATGAGCTAAATGGAATATGGAAGATGAGAAAACCCATGTGTAAGCCCATAGAATGTGATTGCTGGGTCAAGAGGAGTCTTCCCAGAGGGGCCGGGATTCCATCAGGCCTCCGAGGAACAGGGTGTTCTGGGCAGAGGAGAGAGGGAAGGAAGGCATTCAGGAGGGAACTTCTGTGTGGGGGTCAGGGCGAGGCAAATGCTGAGAGAACCATGGGAGACAAAGCTACAGAGGGCACTGGGGCAGCGTGACCAGAGAAAAAAGGCCTGATGGAAGTGGGTGCCAGGAACCCTCTGGGGTTTTGGACATAGGAAGGATACATAATTGGTAACACGTGATTTTCGGGAACAGAAGATTTGAAGGCACATTGACCTTTTGGTAGCAAAGGAGAGAGAGTTCTGAGGCCTGTATGAGGTCAGAGGGTGAGGAATGGAGAAGAGAGGATTCTGAAGGAGAACCAAGGAGCTTGGAATTTAGCAGCTGAGAGAGCAGTCTAAGAGTAAAACTAGCAAGCATATACTCACAAGAGCCTCCAATTGAACTTTTTTTTCTACTGGTTTCTCTTTAGGGAAGTTCCAGCTGATTGCAGATCCATTTCCATTTGAAACCAGAGCTGATATGGTCCACTCTGTCCAAGTTGCTCAAGGCCACACAACCTATAAAAGCCCTTCCTACTTCAAGAACTTGGTTCCCATCTCCACAGCAGAGTTACCCATGGTGCATAGGAGAAGAGAAAACCTTTTTTTCTTAAGTCCTTAATTGGCTTTTAGGGGGTGAAGGGAAGAGATTTCTAAGCTACGAGGTCCTGAGGCAGAAGCTCCCACTGAGTCTGCTCCCAGCCCTGGGCAGCTAGGGCTGATTCTGGGCATCCCAACATGGCCCAGCTCTATCCTGGGCACCTTGCTAATTGACAGGTTGAGGTTCTTCAGAAGTAGTTGCAGAGATCCCATTTACAAAAATTGGTCCTCTCTTTTTTCACTAACTTCACATCTTGACTTAAGAAGGAAAACATGTTCCTAACACATTCTTCCTAAAGAATATAATTTATTCAATTATTTTAAAAATCCAGGCCACCTCATCATTATTGTATTTTTGTCATCATATATATTTAAACATGTTCCTTTAGTGGATATAAAATGCTTTTATTTTATTCCCTTAATAAATATTCATTTCAAGGTGACAGCCAAAAGGGCTTTAGGCAGAAAAAAAAATGTTTATCCTTTGAGCAAATTTATTATTGGGGCATTTTCTTATACACTGCCATAAAGGCCAGTCTCTTACCACACATTAATTTTACGACTTTATTTGTACTTCACATGAATGCCAAACTCCAATTCACTTTTCTATCTGCTCATGGACTGGATTGTTTTATTCTCCTTTGCAGAAAAGAAATGTTATATTATATTAGGTATGAATTTATAGCAGGCTTAAAATTTAACTTGCTGGTAGATCTCTTCCAGGAGGCAATGTTTGTAAAAAAAAACAAAACAAAACAAAACAAAAAACTAATTCAGCTTCATGGCAGGACAAGAATATTAGTATTCTCAATTGTTGAATTTCCAGCAGAAGCCTTGCTTTGATTTGTTAGGATTTTGATTACTGGCTGTATTCAGACTAACCATGATACCACGTACCCCTTAAAACTCACTCCATCAAGTCTCGAAAGCTCATGTCCATTTCCCAGGCTTGCTCTGCTCCATCTTTTGAGTAATGATGCCAGCAGTGATGCATGTCTTAGAGGGGAATCATCAATGACCCCATGGTTCCGAGGAGACCGCAGGGTGACGAGTGTACACCAGCTGTATACAGATGCTTTTATGCACCGTTGATGATTGTAGAAACATCTCTCTGAGCACGGGCATGATCTCAAATTGAATTTCCTTTCTTCTTCCTACTATAATCTTGCTGAACAGATTCGTCTTCCATTTGTTCTCCAGCTTCTGAGGCTTTCATCATATGGACTGCAATAATTTCTAGTAAGAAGAATGAATCCTGTTTATTATTAAAAATGGGCTGATAGATGATTGATGTTGACAGATAAAGCATACCACTGCATTCGAGCCAGTCTTTTAAATCTTGGGTTAGATGATTGGCATGGTATGAGAGAGGGCCAAAGGGCACACTGAAAACCTTAAAATCTCCAAAACTACCTTTACAGGACTGACTTTGCTCTTGAGGGGTGTCAGCTGAACCTCATCCCAGCAAAGGCAGACTTCCAACTCTGTTTCTCCTCTTTGGGCTGCTGAGATCATCTGATTCTTGAAGAAAGGAAGGAGCCAGCCTGCAAAGCCCTCCTCCTCCCCTCCCCAGCATGCCCTCCCTATTCCCTCCCAAAACACAAACGTTCAATTTCTGCGGAGTTTTCTGAGTGTGAGGGCAAAGCCGAAATCTGGATGAACAGTGTAAGCTAGTCAGTGTCTGGGAATTTAAGATGGTTCGGGTCAGGAAGTAAAATGAGGATGGAATATAAGAAGAGATGGGAAGAGTCAGAACTGAACTGATCTCAGGAGGATCTCAGGGACAGCTCCTATTTGAGAGAGTTGCTATTCCTCAAATTAAAGATGAAACTTAAAGAGCAAATGGAGAGGGGTTCCCTGTCAGTGATCAAGGTCAAGGCAAACTGGGGAATGTATAGACTTCAGACAGATTCTGTCTGGTGAGAGACCAGTTTCCAGTGGGGTTCTGACTGGGGATATAGAAACAAACTAGCTAAGACTGGTCCTGGAAGCAGGGCAGGCTGATGATGGGAAAACAGCTGAAAGACTGGGTATCCCAGATCCACCAGACTAGGGCCATGTCTAGAGCTCAACATGCTTGGTCACCTCCATTATGGTGACTGCCATGTCCTTCATCCAGAATCTTCACTCTGGACCCAACTGGATGGCTCTACAGTTCTTTCCAGAAATCCAGGCCTTACTTCTTCTGGGTATAGACAGCCTCTCCGAGGATCCTGTAGTTCCTCAGCCCTTTCTCATTTCTAATCTGGAGTCAGAGCAGTAACTGTCTTCTCTAACATTCTAAATGACCATGCCTTTAAAGATGGTGCCCAAATACTGGTCATTAGTAGACGATAAGCCTCTACTTATTTTAGATTTAAGAAGAAGAAATGTGTAATAGACAGCAAAAAGATATTCCTAAGCCATGTATGATCACAGGAAACCTTTAATTTGAGGGCACCCTGGAACTTTACTCATGCTATTAAACACTTGGATATGTAGTGAATCCAGATTTGAAGCGTGTATTTCTGTACCTCCTAGGGAAAATGTTTTGAGTTGAACATAAATAATAGCTTCACTTTTTTAAGCTTCAAATAATTTGGTTAATACCCTCACATCACTGATCTCATTTTATCTTAACTACTAGCAAGATGGGCCAAAATGTTATTACTCTTATTTAACAGACAAGAGCAAGAGCAATGCCTTCATTAAGTAAATGATTTTTTTCAAGTGAATTTTATTTCTAAGTTGATACTCTGAGTTTTATTAAGGAAATTCTCACTTCTCAACTTCCTGCCTTCTCTAGCAGTTTCAATGACCATGCTGAGATTCTCCTTAAAATCTTTGGCAGTGAGCAGTTTTGATCTGGGGATAGTAATTGCACCAAAAGTCATTTGTAGTACATGAGCATATATGGGAATCCCTTTTAAAAAGAATGTGCTTCAAATTTGACTTTCAGGAATCAATTGAATTTAGTGAGAGTCCTAACAGTTTACAGTAAGTCCTCCTCCCTAACTGAGGTGGGAACTACGGCAGCCCACTTGGTCTCACTGTGTCCTTACATGCTCAGGAAGGCGTCAGGGCGTGGGTCTCTGTATTCTTCAGATGCACAGCGAAGAGAGAAACAATGCCTCCGTCGCTCATAAAAATGACACATACAGTGAAACTCCCTGCCAAGAATTCTAACATTTTCATTTTTTAATGGAAACCTAAAGAGGAAAGAGCTAGAGATGATGGACCAGCTGCTCATTGCGCTGCTCATGTTCATTCTCTTTATCACTTGCCCAAAGCTGTTTTCCATCTAGAGTTCTTGAGGCTTAAATGGCCATGTCAGGATTCTCCTGAAACCATAGGCTTAGCGATGCATTGTGATTTCCATCTTCAGAGAGCATTTAAGCAAGAGAAATCTCTGCTGCCGCATTCACACTCTGAGGAACTCTTCTGCACTTCTCTAGAAGATGCAGTAGAAAGAGCATTTAGGTGTGTGGTGAGAACAAAGTTTTTATGCTGTGTCTGCACCTTCCTGCCTTAGCCTCAAGCAAATCACAGAACCGTCTCCACAGAATGTATTGCATTGTCTTCAGCTCTGCTCATGTCTTCTTTATCCTGTTCTGGGCCAAGGGGCTGACCTGGCATCAACCAGTTTCTCTTGTTGTCTGACTTCTGATTAGCATCAACCAAAGGGGGTTGGGGGTTCACCATGGGTCAGAGACCAGGGTGGGGGAGGGGGAACAGAATATGTATTCCTGAACAGATTGCTGTCGTTGGCTGAGTTCTTTGACCCAAAGCGGTAACTGCCTTCTCTAGCATCCCTGCTAGAGTTGAGCTCTAACCAACTGATTGGGCAGCCCTCTCCCAGAGCTCTGTGCTCTAAGTTCAGCTGACTGCTTCCCTTTGTCCGTTCAAAGGAAGAGTAGAAGTTCCCAGTTAATGCCTTCCCCTTATGCTGCCCATGCATTTAAAAACAGTCGCTTTTTGGGATGCCTGGGTGACTCAGTCGATTAAGCGTCTACCTTTGGCTCGGGTCATGATCCCAGGATCCCGGAATCAAGTCCCACATCAGGCTCCCTGCTCAGTGGGGAGTCTGCTTCTCCCTCTGCCTCCCACTCCCCCTGCTTGTTCTCTCTCTCTTTGACAAACAAACAAACAAATAAAAATCTTAAAGAATAAAAATGGAAACAGTCCCTTTTTAAACTTCCCTCAAAGTACCTATTTTGAGTGTGCCATCTGATTCCTCCAGAGGCTACCTGATCCTTGATTTTCCTATCTATAGAATGGAGATGGTAATAGTTCCCCAGTGGCCTCAAGAGATAGTGGAGGATCAATGAAGACTATAGATGGGAGAATTGTATGAGCTGTTCCACATCTAGCTTTGCAGCATAAGGACATTATCATCGTCCAACTGAGAATATTTGTTCTATCTAGAAGGTGTACTCTGCAGCCCCATGTCCTTTAGAAAGGGCGCTGTTCCCAGTACCTCCTATTTGCCTTTCAGTATTCACTAAAAGAAGATACAGCAAAGGGGGAATCATTAAACAATCCTGTTAAGTTATTGAATTTTGACATCTCATGAAATTTTATTTTCTTTTTTTCCTTACATTATGTTAGTCACCACACAGTACTTCATTAGTTTTTGATGTAGTGTTCCATGATTCATTATTTGCATATAACACCTAGTGCTCTTTGCAATATGTGCCCTCCTTAATACCTGTCACCAGGATAACCTATCCATGAAGTTTTCTAATAGCTTTATAGATCCCAATTATCTTCTACTTGCTGTAATATATGAATCAAGTATTAATTTATTTATCATTGCTTTCTTTCAAGTTGGCTCCTTTCCTGAAGACCTCCTACTAATTACTCCCCAACCCCACTGCGCTTCTCCAAGTAAATCTAGATTGCCCTCCTTTCCAATTAGGATGTGCACATCACTGATATTACAGGTGTGGGAAGTGGGCCCCTTAAAACCAAGACAAAGAGACAAATATGCAGGATGGAAAAAAGTAAATTCCCACTGAAAATTAAAATGGAGACCATGGTACTTCCAAAGAACCAAGAAGTCACAAAGCAAGTCCCTTACACTTAAGTGTGGACAACTCCTAACCATCCTCAGGACCAAGGAGGTAACAAGTTCATGGTCATGGAGATTTCACCAGCAAAAAAAAAAAAAAAAAAAAAAAAAAAAAAAAGGGCGGCATTTTCTTATCCTGTGTTCCTATCAGGGCAAGTTCCTTAGGAAGAACCAGGACTTTAACTCAGTGTCTGATGTAGCTATGGCTTCGCAAAGTGCACCACTTCTCTAGAGATTACATGTAACCACACGAAGCCCTCTGCACCCTTCATTGCCAAGGAGCACATCCTCATGCTGATAAAGGTTGTTGTTTCTGCTGAAATTCAAGATGAGCTACGCAGAGTTGAAGTCCTAAAATGCCAGGATGTCACCACCAAAGCTAAACTCAAACTTTCCCTGTTTGCAGAAGGAGTCTTCCTTGAACTGGCTGATGATGCTGGAGCAGGAAAACTGCAGGACCTGTGAGAAGTTGAAACAGTTGCCTGCCACATCAGAGTGATGCGTCTAGATCCTTCCATGGCCAGAGATCCTCTGTATGGAACTGTGGATTTGAGAGCTGAAAATGTCATCATTGAACATTGCCTTATAGCCAAAGACACGGTTTTCTCAGAAGACATAACCTCAGATTTTTCAGAAGACATATGCTCAGACTCATCAGAAGATACATCTGCAATCTCCATTGAGTAGATGAGCCCAGCTGGTGGTTGAAGAATTCTTGCTTCTGCTTGAGAGGCTTCAGGAATGCACCCAGCCTGACTTTTCAGAGCATAGAAGAGATAACAGAGGCTGAATCCCTGACAGTTAGTAATCACGTGATTGTCCTCTGTCCACTACCACACACTCCAAAGCCCAAAAGTTAGTCTTAATGTGGAAAATGTGACCATTAGCCATGTCTTCTCTCCAAGGAACAACATCTACACATGGAGCCTAACCTTTGACACCCACCTTGTGAATGGATGTTGTTGTTGACCTCACTGGAGCATTGCCTGCATCAGAAGATTCTTTTCAGGGCTGCTGAAGAACTTGGTCAAAACCAGAGGTATTTAAAATCACTTATCATTTTCTTCACTGATGTAACTCTGCCAAAGGTTGTCATGGTATGATAGAAGTTTGTCCTTTCTTTGATATACTTGTAAAGCAGGGATGTAATAATATTTTCAACATACCATGGTACTCTCCTTTCACTTAAAGTTAAATTATACTTTTTAGAAAGATTTTATTTATTTGATAGAGAAGAGAGAGGGAGAGAGAGAGCACAAAAGTAGGAGAAGGGGCAGGGAGAGGAAGAAGGAGACTCCCTGCTGAGCAGGGAGCCTGACTCAGGGCTCGATCCCCGGACCCCGGGATCATAACCTGAGCCAAAGGCAGACTCCCAACTGACTGAGATACCCAGGTGCCCCTAAATTATACTTATTAAGCAGAGAATTTATTTGCTCTAGACTCCTGGGTCACCAGACACAATTCTTCATCCCATATATCCCCAGACTTGAAACCATACTTTTCCAGTTGCCGTTGCTCTAAGCAGCACATTTATTGAGTTTATTCATACATTGGATGAATGGAGGAATACACCCTTTGGTTTGCTAGAATCTATGTTAGTGATTTCTGTCTTCCTACCTGCTCCTGACTCTTCCTCTAGTGGGAAAGACATCATCATCCACCAGCCTCAGGGCAGAAACCCAAGCATCAGTCTCGACTCTCTTTCCCTCACCACCTCCAATCATTCAATCACCATGACTCACCAATTCCATATATCCCTCTCACACTTTTCACCTTCTCTCAGTCCCTGATGACATTCCCCATGTTCACCGCACCATCTTTCCCTGCCTGGAAAGCTACAATAGCCTTCTAATGGACACTCCTACCTCCAGTCCTCCCCTTTCCAGTCCACTCTCCATGCTCTCCAAGAGCTATCTGAAAAGTGAATTGGGATAAATCAGAGGGGGAGACAAACCATGAGACTGTGGACACTGAGAAACCAACTGAGGGTTATGGAGGGGTGCGGGGAAGGTGGATGGGTAAGCCTGGTGGTGGTTATTAAGGAAGGCATTTATTGCATGAAGCATTCAGTGTGGTGCATGAACAATTAATCTTGGATCGCTGACAAAATAAATTAAAAAATAAATAAATAAATAAATAAATAAATAAATAAATAAATAAATAATCTCTCTGTTGGGCACCTGGGTGGCTCAGTGGGTTAAAGCCTCTGCTTTCGGCTCAGGTCATGATCTCAGCGTCCTGGGATCGAGGTCCGCATCAGGCTCTCTGCTCGGCGGGGAACCTGCTTCCTCCTCTCCCTGTCTCTCTGCCTGCCTCTCTGCCTACTTGTAATCTCTCTCTGTGTGTCAAATAAATAAATAAAATCTTAAAAAAAAAATCTCTCTGTTGTCTTGGGATAAAGTTCAGATTCCTTAACAGAGTCTCTAGGGCTTTTTAGGAGCCAACCTCTAGCCTGTGAATTCTCCTCTCATCCCTGGTATGTTTCTCTAGCACTCCAATCCAGCCAGAAAAAACTTTCTGCTGCCTCCAGCATTCCTTTGAATCTTAGGATATGGTACAACCTTGAGTCCTCTCTCTCTCTCCCTCCCCAGGGATAACTTCTTCAGACATCAGCATACATATCACTTCCTTCAGAATGCCTTCTCTGAGCCCCCAGTCCAGCTCAGCCTCTCTCCGCATGCCACAGAATCATCATGGCATGGTGATTAGCAACAGAGTTGCTGCAAGTAGAAACTGGCCCCTTAACCCCTCTGCAACTTCACATTTCCTCCCTGTAAAATGTGGGTGATGTTAATGCTGGTCTCATTAAAGTTGTAAGAATCAAATAAGACTATCTATTAAGAACTTAGAACTCGGGCGCCTGGGTGGTTCAGTGGGTTAAGCCTCTGCCTTCAGCTCAGGTCATGATCTCAGGGTCCTGGGATCGAGCCCCGCATCGGGCTCTCTGCGCAGTGGGGAGCCTGCTTCCTCCTCTCTCTCTGCCTGCCTCTCTGCCTACTTGTAGTCTCTCTCTCTGTCAAATAAATAAATTAAATCTTAAAAAAAAAAAAGAACTTAGAACTCTGCCTACAATAGTAGAGACTTGATAAATTCATGTTCGGCAAGCGTGTCCCAGGTACTTGAGCCACTTCCTCCTTTGGTCTGTGTTCCCAGGGATGAGGGGTTGGATTAGTTGTTGGAGCTTCTTCTGTTGGGCATTTGGGGCTCATCTCTTTGCTCATGCTGTGCTCTGACTATGAAATGCTCTCTTCCCAACCCCTTCAACCCCAACCCTGCTCATTTCTCAGCATCCTACCCCACCCACTTCTACCTCTCCCATGACTATGCTGGCCTTTACTTGTGAGCCTTCCATTGTGAGTTCCTAGAACATTATTTGTCTGTTAATGACAGCAGTTAA
The DNA here is from genome assembly GCA_002007465.1 of Ailurus styani. Lineage (NCBI taxonomy): Eukaryota > Metazoa > Chordata > Mammalia > Carnivora > Ailuridae > Ailurus > Ailurus styani. The sequence continues at coordinate 2,281,192 of LNAC01000175.1, read as the reverse complement.
TTCCAATCACTGAGCCCCTGCTGTGTGCCCTGACCTATAATGTATGATTGATGTTTGATATCAATTTCATCCTCCCAGAGCCCCATAAAGGAAGAGCTGTGATCATCCCCCTCTTTGGGTGAGGAGATGATGCTTAAGAAAGTTCTTGTAAATACTGTGATTCCTGTGCCCTACTACCCATCCTGGTGATCTCACTGGTTATAATGTGAGTCTATTCTTCTCCCTTCCCCAGCAAAATGAACACACAATGTTATCAGAGAAGGACCAGCTTATTCACTGAAGTATCTTTGGGGGAATGGCATATGGCTGCAGGCCAATGGGATGAGGCAGGACAAGCACAGGGTGGCCTAGGAAGAAGGTGGGGAAGGCAGATGGGGAGGGCCAGCGTCTGGGAACCAGAGTTGCCCTTCTCTACGACATTATGGTCTGTAACTTTGTAAAAAGGGGAAAATGCAATTTACCAGTCAGGAAGAGATCTAAGAATAGAGCCAGACCCTGAGAGGGATTTGAGTGCAAGTTGCTTACTTGAAAGTTGATTCCAGGGGAGTAGGCATAGTGAGGCAGGGAAGGAAAGGAAGCACATAGAAGCCAATAGAAGCAACTGGGGCTCCATCTCACTGGAGGCCCTAGAAAGACAGTTTAGACCTAGGGTCAGTAAATAATGGCTCAATCCAGCCCACTTTTGTATGACCCATAAGCTAAGAATGATCTTAATGTTCTTAAATGGTTGAAAGATCATGAAAAGATGAATAACGCCTGTGACATGTGCAAGTTACTCAAATTCAGTTTTTTCTTGGCACACAGCCACCCCTTCTTATTTACAGAGTGTCTATGGCTGCTTGTTACCCTATCCCAGAAAGGAGTAGCTGCAACAAAGACCATATAGCCCCCAAAGACTGAAGTACTTATTACTTGACTTTACAGGGAAAGTTTGCCAACCCCGGTATAGGCCTTGCCTCAGCCCTGTCCCAACCAAAAGGCAAGGAAGTCCTCTTTGTCATCACTTGAGGGTGTCAGGGTTAACACCCCGACAGGTCTAGCCTGCCCCTTTGCCAGACAAGCTCTTGCAGCCAGGGAAAACTCTCAGGTGGACTCACAAGGACTTAGAGTGAGGAACTGTTTGCGTATTTGGAAAACAGTGAGTGCCAAGGCAATAACGGGTAAGGCACAGAGGCTTCAGAGGCAACTTCTCCAAATGGGGCTGGAATCCTCAAGGCCCATACTGGGTGTCGACCATGGTGCGTGGGGCAGTTGGACTCATTTAAAGATGCAAGGAGAACCAAATATCATAAGACAATTGGTCTGTAAAAAAAATGTCCTATTAATGTCTAGAATTTCTCTAGAAAGGGAAGAGTAGAACTGGTCCACTATTTAGGTAAGTACTTATAACACATGCTGGTAATAGGGTGAGGTGGGGGCGGGGGGATGGCACAAGGAGCAGAGTCTTTGTAGCAAGGTGGAAAAATCGAAAAAGAGTTTGAGAATCATAGGCTCTAGGAGGCCAGGGTCTGGGGGCCACTCTTAGAATTGCACTGCCTTAAAATCCTATGGTCTGTCGCTTGTGGGGAAAGAAGAACAGGCGAACTTAGGATGTCTGGAAAGAGGTCTAGTAACAAGGAACACAAATTCGTGCCTGAAGCTAGGAAGAGCAGTTGGTAATTTCAGATACACTTCAGTCTTCAGCGTTAAATGGAAATATCTTCATTCATGGATGGCAATTGGGGAGAGCCTCCCTAGGGGATTAAGTGCAAGGGAGCTGGGGCCAGAACCTGGACCTCTGGTTCTTGTCCTCTGCATGTCACCCTGTGTATATCTCCTCTACGTCATTTGACTCCATGCAGTATGTCTTAGGTGACACATGAATGTTATATTTTGGGCTTGAGGAGTGGGGCAGAACTTTGGCCAATCAGAAAAAGACAAATGATCAAGACAAAAGAAAAGAGATAAGAAGGAAAATATTCTGTGCAGGTGAAAACCATTCAGTGCTTTAAAGGCCAAGGCTCCTTAGGGAAAACTATCCAGGGCAAAGTGGATTGGATATCCCTCCTCTGAAGAAGGTATCAAGCAGGCCCTGAGTTCATTGTGGCCATAGTGGTATGAAATATCTGATCTCTCCAAAACCTCCACTCTCTCTGATTCAGGGATCATGAGTAGGGGTCTTCGGTGAGGTTGCTTAGGGGATCCACTCTTACTGGGAACTGAATTGTGTCTCTCCATTTATCCCGTATGAAAATAAGGAAGCCCTAACTACCAACATAACTGTATTTGGAGACAGGACCTTTATGGAAGTAATTGTTAAATGAGATCATAAAGGTGGGTCCCTGATCCAATAGGATTTGTGCCCTTATAGGAAGAGAAACAGAGACCAGAGCTCTCTCCCCACATGCACACACCAAGGAAAGGCAATGTGAGAACACAGCAAGAAGGTAGCCATCCCAAGCCAGGAAGAGAACCCTCCCAAGAAACTGAATTGACCGGTAGCTTGACCTAAAATTTCCAACTCTCCAGACCTATGAGAGATAAATGTCTGTTATTTTCAGCCAAGCAGACTAAAACAATGCTTCTCTATCTAATTTTGTTCAAAGTAGGCTCTGACACTGCAAGCTTGTTTACATCAGTGACCTATGGGAAAACAAATTTTGGCCACCTGATGGTTCTCTGTGTGTTTGTGAGTGCTTTGGCAGCCCTACTAGACTCTCATAAGTAATACAGAAGGCCCTCTGCTCTTGACTAGATGCCTCAGGTTACCAAAGACCCAGAGCATACCCACAGTTGTCAGAAAACTCTGTCACTTTTTAGCTGACTGTGATAAGAGTCTTATGTAGACAACACAAAAGTATCAGATGCAATTGAGATTTGCAAGATGGTGCCATGAGTTACAGGGTGGCTCTCTAGGTTCCCAGTGCTTATTATACTAGAGGATATGACTCTTTTCAGTCAATCATATCTGAATTTTCTAGCTTTATAAAACAAAAAGTTTAAAAGTAACATTTGCTTTCTCTAGATTAACACTTTTTAAATTATAAAAGCAAGGCATATTTAAAACTTGTTAAAACTAAACTTCTAAAACTAAACTTCTGTTATAACTAAAATTTCTGTTATAGCTAAAACGAAACTAAAGACAAGTGACGAATTGGATGAAATATTTACAACAGTTATGACAGACAAATATTAATACCGAGAATATGTTTTAAAAAACTCTAGTCAGAGAAAGACAGTAGTAGGAAAAAAATCAAAAGAAAGAAAAAGAAAAATCAGAGAAAATGAAGTATGAGTGGCCAATAAATATATGAAATAATGCTCACCTTCATTAAGAATCATGGAAATGAAAACTTTAAGAAATGAAATATCATTCACACCCATTGTAATGAAAACACTTTTTTGTTTTCTAGTGTTAATGGTTGGTGAAGGTGTGGCAGGGGAGGATAGGATATTCTCATCATTGCTGGTGGTAATGAACATCCATGTGACATTGTTGGAGGATAATTTGGCAGTTCTATAATCAAAATGAGCCTATCTTTATAGCCCAGACATTCTACCCTGGGGATTCACCCTAAAGAACTACTTACGGTGACAGAGGCTACCAGTCCTTATTTGCTTTTCTTCCCCTCTAACTTCTGTGCAGGATGGATAGTTCTTCAAGATTGTTGCCTTAAGTCAGATAAGCTGGGGAAAGACAAACATCCAGGAGCTAGGAACACTTATTTTTCTTTACTATTCCAAATGACACTCATAATGTGCATGTGTCCATCTGTCAATCTGCAGTCTGGGAACATAAGTATCTACATTTTAAGCCTATTTGTATCTGCAAATTGACATATGTGTCTATACCAGTGCCAACACAACCATTTCTAAAGAAAAAAAAACGAGCAGATATGCAAGCTATAAGCATAGCTTCAGAGAGATCAGGCATGGGAGGAAGCAACTTTAACCTCCCCATACCCTTTCTTTCCCTGTTGTAATGTGCCAAAGCATAAGTGTGTTTGGTATTAACACACGTATGTGTGAGGTGCCATCCTATCTGTGGCAGATGTGATTTTTGTATGTATGACATATTCAGAAATGGAAGCAAACTTGGTCCGCTGCCATCTGGGTATTCTAGAGCCTTCTGTAAAGCCAGTTCTGTAAGCACTTTAGAGACTGAATGTTGGATGTTAGCGGCTCTAGGTGTCCAAATGCCCACTTATGGGAGAGGCTCAACGGGCAGGTGGAAGAAAAATTCAGGAGAGCAGACTGCACTTTCTGCTCCGGCAGCTAGAAATCCCAACCACCCATAGTTCTTTCTTTTTTTTTTTTTTTTAAGATTTTATTTATTTATTTGACAGAGAGAGAGATCACAAGTAGGTAAAGAGGCAGGCAGAGCCGGGGGGGGGGATGCAGGCTCCCTGCTGAGCAGAGAGCCCGATGCGGGGCTCCATCCNTTTATTTATTTGACAGAGAGAGAGATCACAAGTAGGTAAAGAGGCAGGCAGAGCCGGGGGGGCGGGGGGATGCAGGCTCCCTGCTGAGCAGAGAGCCCGATGCGGGGCTCCATCCCAGGACCCTGGGATCATGACCTGAGCCAAAGGCAGAGGCTTTAACCCACTGAGCCACCCAGGTGCCCCCCCATAGTTCTTATCCTTTCTCTTTCTTGCATTTTTTTTTCTGAGAAGCTTGCCAAAGTGAAAATGAAGATGGAGATCTTGTTCATCACCACTCAGTGAGGAGCAGAAATTGAAACAATGTCTAGATTTTTAGTTTCTCCCTTTTCCCATGCACCTGGGAAGAGTTTCTAGTTTTGAATCCTAGGTCAGCACTCTCTTCAGGATGGGACCTCTGACTGTCCCATTCCTCCTGGGCTTCCTGCCTCTTTTCACCGATAAGTGTGTGACAATCCCCTTCTCAGGAAACTGGAAGGTGGCTTGGGTTTTGTTGTTTGACAGCAGGAAGCAGTAAGGTGAAGATGCAAGACACCATCTTTTTAAACAAACTCCTGGCAGGAGAGTGAGCTGCATTTCTCAACCAGAGCTATTGCTCTAGGACATGCTCCCTATCTTCCCCTCTCTTCCTTCAGTGTGTCTCAGTCATTTATTAGTGATTTCACAAAGCAAAACTCAGTTGGGTTACTAAAAAGTGTGGGGGTGAGGAGACAACTATGTCCTTGCAACAATTTTTTGAAACGTTAAAGTTAGAAGTGTTTTTAGTACATTTTTCAAATGTGTTCACTTTTTGTTTTGACCTTTCAAAATACCAATACAGTGAACACATGTAAAATCCATCACCTGCTGATACCTTACCAAGCCCTCTTTACCTCTCCCTGTGCACACTTGCCTCCCTCTTGCCAGACTATCAGAAATTAGAGTGTAGATGGTGATGCTTCAACCACAACACTTCTATCACCCCTAAAAAACCAGTTGTCATTCAACAAAATAACTAACACCACTTCCTCAGTTGTCCCAATGGTGTCTTTTGTATTCTTTTTCCTTTTAACTCAGAATGTAGTCAAGGTTCATACGCCTGCATTGGGTATTATGTCTTGTTATTCTCCCCTAATATAGAACAATCCCCTCACCTCCTTCTGTTCTTCACGATGATGAGTTCTTTGAAGAATCCCTGTAAGGCATCCTCCATTCTGTATTTGTCTCTTTCCTTGTGATAGCATTTAGGTCAAACGTTTCTGGCAAGAACACTATTTGGTGAATTTATGAACTTCTCACTACTTCACAACAGGAACACAAGAGATTGTTGGTGTTTAAAGCCATAGCCTCAAATCCAACCACACACTGTTCTTCCACAATCCCTCCATTCCACTTCTTCCACAGTGAAAGATTGCCAAAACATGGATATATTTACTCATACACTCTAATCTATAATTCACACCCGAAGAATTTTAGGTTTAAAATGCCAATACCATTAAAAATAAATACCCATACAATATCAAGGTTATAATTTCTTTGCATTTCTCTCTCTTTTTTTAATCCTTAAAAGATATTCCTCTGAGGGTATACTGTCAGTGTACTATTTTTGTTACTTTAATTAACTAATTCTTTTGTATCTGTATAGGACATTATAGATAACATCAAAGAACTATATATATATATATATATATACACACGTTAAAATAAATATAAAAATGTTAAGTAGTATCATTTTCTAGTAAAAGAAATGAAGGAAATGCGAGCAGAACCAAGGAATTTCAATAGTGTCTTAGAAGACAAGTGGTAACTGATCTGGCAGAGGCAAGGAAACCACATCCAAAGGTTTGTGCTCTGTAGTCACAAAGCAAGAAAGGAGCTGGCTCATCCCACCAGAGGATGCCAGAACAGCCTAACAACCTGGGGCAGAAGATGCAATGGAGTACAGAGCTGAGGCATGGAGAAGAGAGGTAAGGATTAGAGGAGAGGCTTCATACACAACAACTGGCCTCTCAGCGCCCCCTGCCTCACCTGGTTTGCAGAATGCCTGGTAGCCAGGCACTCATCCTGAGAGACTATCGAAGGACTCCCTGTAGGAGACATTGAGCTGCCCCCTAGAGAAAAGATCTGTGTGCTGGATATTCTCTTTGTCCTTTGATCTACTCTCTAGGCTCCTCTCCAATGCTCTGTATTCCAGGAGGCAAACCACAACACACTGTGTCACATGGCCTATCTCTCCTGCTGGCTTCTGCGTAGGTTCTTCTGGGATAAGGGTGCACTGGCATGAGCCTGGAAGACTGGCAGGGAGAGATGGTTGGAGTATCTATTCTCTCCCTTCATGACAAGCTAGAGTTTGGCATGCTGCATTCTCCCACCTACAGTAATGATTCCCATCGAGAAGCCCCTCTCCCACAGCTTTAAGCTTTACTCAATTCCAGAAACTTCTAATCTCTCTGGTCTCTTCAGATCTCAAGTGGTAATGGCTCCCCAATAACTGAGTGTTTCATCATCCATTGTTGGTTCCCTTAACTCCACTAATAGCTCCGTTGTTAAACTCTCTCCTAGTCCCCTTCTTGAGTGCCATTTTATTTCCTGATGGGACTCTGACTGATACAACCTCTATAGACTTATTGTTGGTCCCCAGACAAGATATCTGCTACCCCCTTAAAAGAGAAGCCTACTGGCCAACTGCCAATCTGCTTTTTAAAAAGATTTTATTCATTTATTTGATAGAGAGAGATGCAGTGAGAGAGGGAACACAAGAAGGGGGAGTGGGAGAAGGAGAAGCAGGCTTCCCACAGAGTAGGGAGCCCAGTGTAGGGCTCAATCCCAGGACCCTGGGATCATGACGCAACCCAAAGGCAGACATTTAATGACTGAGCCACCCACGTGCCCCTAATCTGCTTTTAAGTGACTCACTCACTTAAAATTAAATCTGAATGGACAACCAAGGATCACAGTACATACAAAGAAAGCCCACCATATGAAGGCAAAAACAAACAAATAAACAGAAAAAAGAAAGGAAACAGGAGAAATAAATTTTCAGGCAAAATCTTTAACATATAAATTAAAATGTAAATAATATCCTCAGAGAAGTTCAAGATGATATTGAACCCATAAATCAAGAAATTTGATGAATCATAAAACAAGAATGCAATCTTACAATTTTAAAAATGTGATGTGTGGTTGAATGTATTATTATCCACAAGATTCACTTCTCCTCCTGAAGGAGGACTATGCTTTCCTCCCTATAAATGGCAGATCTAGTTATGTGCATGCTTTGTCCACTGAAACATGAGCAGAAATATCTGCCCAAGCAGATGATTTAGGAGTCAGTGAGTGGTTTGCCTGTGCTCTTTTTTTTTTTTCCCTGTTAGGAGACCAGCAATGTTCCAGGTGTGAATTGTGCCATCATTTGCTGTCTCAGTGGGACAATAATGCAGAGTAGAGCCATGCTGACCCTCAAGGGGTGTAGCTTGCACCAGAAAGAAACCTTTGTTGTTTGATGTCACTGAGATTTTGGTGTCATTACCACAACATATCCTAGCCTATACTGATTTATAAATATTCAACATTTAAACATTCAACATTTTAAAAATTCATTAAAATGTTTGAGAGATAAAAATCAAGAAAACCTCTTGGGAAATACAATAGACAAGAATATAGAAAATTAGGAAATAAGAAAATTAGAGATTTATCCCCCAAAAGTCAAATATCCTAAAAATAGGTGTTCTAAAATGAGAGAATAGGGGAAATTATTGAGACTAATTTACCCAAGAAATAAAAAATATATATATGAACTTTAATTGAAGTATATATAAGTCTCTAGAATTAGTAGGCCTGTCAACAGCCAAATACCATGAATAAAAAGATCAACACTAAGGCACATATTCAAGAAATGTCTCATCACCAGAAAGAAACAATTCTAAAATCTTCCAAAGAAGAAAAAAGAAAAAAAGTTACATTTTTAAAAATACACAAAAATCAGACTAGCATCAGGCCTCTTAATAGTAACACCAGAATTTAGAAGATAATGCAGTATTTTCCTTAAAATTCTGAAAGAAAAACATTTGAAAATTATAATTCTATACCCAGCCAAACTATCAATAGCATATAAGAACAGGATAGAATCTTTTCAAACATGCAAAAACTTATAATGCTACTTTGTAAGCTGTTTTTGTAAGAAAACTCCTAGAGAATGTTCTCCTATAAAATGAGAGTGTAAGCCAAGAAAGGTTAAAATATTTATGATAACTTATGATAGCAGTGAAGACAAGACCCCGAATACTCTCTGTATATGCCTGGAAAGCAAACAGTCCCTGTTAAAACAGGACTGTGCAGAGCTCAAAGGGAGCAATTATGATTGCTGCTAATTGCACACTGAATCATATACTAGAGAAATCCAACAACACATTTCCATCAGCAACTGGATGGCAAAATAATGGCCACATTTGTCTTTCTTAGACATGTATAGATCTTCCCTAGAGAAGGTAGCACAAATAAAAAAGGCTTACATTATTTGGCAACCATAAAATTCTAACTTGGGGGGGTGCCTGGCTGGCTTAGTCAGTAGAGCATGAGACTCATAGTTTTGGGGTGATGAATTCAAGCCCCATATTGGGTGTAAAGTTTACTTAAAAGAAATCTAAGTTGTGGGTAAATATCTACAGATGGTTGAATGTCTATAGTAAGCTATTAAAAAGAATGAGGCAGATATATGTGTACTCATAAAGGCTAATCTATAAGATGTATTATTAAATAATGAAATCAAGACAGAGTAGTGTGCAATATGCTACCGTTTATGTGGGAAAAAATGAATGTATTTATATATGTACACACACACAAAAATATTTATATATGCAAAAATACTACATTTGAGTTAGAGCTGTCAGATTTAAAATGCAGGAAGCCCAGTTAAATTTTGATTTCAGGGACATCTGAGTGGCTCAGTCAGTTGAAGGTCCAGCTCTTGATTTCAGCTCAGGTCATGATCTCAGGGTCATAGGATTGAGCCCCATCTCTGGCTCCATGCTTTGTAGGGAGCCTGCTTGAGATTCTCTCCCTTTGTCCCTCCCTCTGTGCACTCTCTCTCTCTCTCTCTCTCCAACATACAAATAAATCTTTAAATCTTTAAAAAAATTTTTATTTAAAATAATAAATAATTTGGTATGTCTGTATAATATTTAAGACAAACATTTATTGTTCAACTGAAATTCACATTTAACTGGACAATCTGAATTTATATTTGCTAAATACAACAACCCTAATTGAAAGTGATGAGGTATATGCAGTTTAATTATCTATTGTCAAATATTTAACCCCATAGGATGAGCACATATAGGAAAGAAAACCAACAGCCCCTTTCAAACACATATTCCTGCATTAAATCTAATTTTTACAGTGTCCCCTGCATTGTGAGATGTAGCACCCTAGTCCTAGAGCAGGAAGTGGAATTGCTAAAGACAGTCTTGCTGGTGAAGGCAACTCAAGGCCAGGAAATCACAGCACTTGCTATAAAAGAGACCTTATCTGTGCTCCAGGCAACAATATTGTTGGGGTTGGTGCCAGACCTCGTGTGCAGTTCAGACACTTCAATATTTTTCTTCTGGTCTGACTCCCAGAAGAGCCACACCAAGTAGCTGCAATCATCCAGGTTCTTCCAGCAACATATTCTCTGTCTCCCCCACCTTGAGGCACCATTATTCAGATGTTCACATGCATTAATGTTTATCTATTGTTGGCAATTGGATCTGAACAGATTACTGTATTTGCACTCCAAAGGTTTAAAAAATATTATATTCCTTTGGAAGCTAGGTATAATTATTTATTTTGAAAATTTCACTCAGATTCATTCCAGTGGTGACTACTGACTGCTGAATGCATGTGAGTGGCAGATGTCTCAGAGGACAAAGAAATCCTTGAAGCTGGTTCTCCTTCCTCTCCTTCCAGGTGAAAGCAATACTTCCCCTTTGGGTATAAGGGCAATGAATGCTCCCTCCATCCATTTTTCAAAATCTCTGCTTAAGCTAAGAGAATTCTTTCCCTGCAGCAGCTGGACTGCTGAAAGCCTGGCCTTCCAGTATCATTTCTAACTATCCCCTAAGAACATGGCAGAACCCTCCAAGAACATGACATTTCTAAGCACCCCCCCAGAACAATGCTGATTTCTGCAGAGGCAGGTGGTCCCAGTTGAAGGGACCCACAAGACTGTCTAACCCACCCACCCCTTGTGGTTGAGGATTCTAATGGGGATGCCAGGTGATTTGCCCATTGCCAAGAGACTGGTTAGCAGCTCAGCCAGGACTGGACTGCCTGCTGCCCTGAATCCAAATCCTGTGTACCTTCCCAGGTTCTTCTTTCTTTTCTTGGTCCACATGACCCACAGGCCCCCACCCCCCACCTCACTTGCTTTTCCTCTTCCAGGGTTTAATAGAATGCCATACCACAAAAAGGTGATGTCCTAAGTTGGTAACAAGGAGCCAGGTGATGGCCCGCATGGAAGCAGCTCCCCAGGGTGTGTATCTTGACCTGTTGGAAACAAGTTAGAACAGAACTAGGCAGATAACCCCACCATCCTCTTCTACCTTCCCCAACCGGACTGTTCCAAATACAGTCTCCCCTCGCAGACACTGGAGAGGCCCACCATGTTGGGAGTCTTCTGTGTCTCCCTGGGTTCACTGCGAACCTTGTCCCACATTGGGGGGGGGGTACTGCAGGCTTCACATCGTCCTCACCCTGCTCCACCTTTTCCCCTCACTCTCACTGCCCGAGGCTTGAACCTTCCAAATAAAGCATCTGTACTCTAATTCTTGCCTGGACTCTGCTTTCCAGGGGCCCGTGGCTGAGATATCGCTGGTACCCAGTCTCAGACTTTTCTCAGTGGCAATATGGAGTGGGGCTGAGGAACTTTTGGTCCAATACCACTCTGGTAGCACTCAGTGCCAGAGACACTTCTCTTTCCCTCCCTTCATCCCTTCCTTAATCCCTCGCTTCCTCTATCCCTTTCTCTCTCACCCAGTCTCTCTCTCTCTCCCTCCTTCCCTACCTCTTTCCCTCTTCATCCCTCTCTCCTACCCTTCTTTCCTCCCTCTATCCCTCTCTCTCTGTCCCTTCCCTCTCTCTTCCTCTTTCTGTGTGTGTCTCTCTCTCACCTCTGAAATCCAGTGGATCTCTTCTAGCTCCTCTACTATCCTACTGACTCCCCCGTTGACACATTCCTCACATCTGTCTCACCATTTCTGACTGTCACTGATGCTTCCTGTCATTTCTCACTTTGACCATTGCAAGAGCACCCTAACAAATCTCCAGGCTACAAGCACCACCATTCCAAGACAGAGGAGATCTAACCTCATCACACCAGGAGACTCTGCCAGCATGAAGGAGGCTAGTGAGTTAACCTGGCCCATGGCCTCCCTTCCTCAGCCTAAACCTTGGTTACCTTCCCATCCTGTCTCATCTCAGCAGTTCCTTCCCAACCTGCTAGCCTCCCTACACTGGGCTCCTGGCTGTCTCCAAAACACCTTGCTTGTTCATCCATCACTGAGCAGATAATTCCTGAGCTCCACAAACCTAGGCCCTATTTTTCGGTCTGTATGGTTCACTCTTCTTGAGAGTGAGCAAGTAGAGGACGAATATAGGCTACCGCGAGAGGTCTGACCTCATCAGGGCTGGAAGTAGTGACTCATAAGATGGAACTAAAGAATAAGTGCAATTAGCTAGGGTGAGTTTCCCCACCTCAACACAATCCACATCTTGGACAGAATAATTCTCTGTAGTGGGGCTGTCCTGTGCATCCCAGGATGCTTAGTACCGTCCCTGGCCTCTGCCTGAGGGAGTAGCAGCCTCCAAGTCCTGACAGCTAAAAACATCTAGACACTGCTGCATGTCCCTTGCAGTGAGGAGCAAAAATCCTCCCCATCTGAGATCCGCTGAACCATCAAAGAGGGATGAAGCAGAAACATCCTTGCCATGCCTTTTCCACCTGGAAAACCCCTACAGGTCCTTAAAGATTTAAATGTTCCCTCTTTTTATTGGCTTTTCTGGACTTGCTTTTTCAACATTCATGATACTCCAGGTACCAAAGGGAAATACTTTTAGGCTCTAGGAGAGAATCTGTTTCTTGCCTCCTGAGCTTCTGGTAGAATCCAGCTTCTACCGGTAGTCCTTGGTCTATGGCCATATTACTCTAACCCTTCATGATCTTCACTTGGCCTTGTCTTCTGGGTATAACAAGTCTCCCTCCACCTCCCTCATATAAGGGTATGTGTGATTGCACTTAGATCCCACCTGAATAATCTAGAATAATCTCCCCATCTCAATAGACTTAACTTTTTTATTATTAACATATAATGTATTATTTGTTTCAGGGGCACAGGCCTGTGATTCATCAATCTTACACAATACACAGCACTCACCATAGCACATACCCTCCCCAATGTCCATCACCCAGCCACCCCACCCCTCCCACTACCCTCCAGCAACCCTCAGTTTGTTTCCTGAGATTAAGAGTCTCTAATGGCTTGTCTCCCTCTCTGGTTTTGTCTTGTTTCATTTTTTCCTCCCTTCCCCTATGATCCTCTATCTTGTTTCTCAAATTCCACATATCAGTGAGATAATACGATAATTGTCTTTCTCTAATTGACTTATTTCACTTAGCATAATACTCTCTAATTCCATCCACATCATTGAAAATGGCAAGATTTCATTTTTGATGGGTGCATAATATTCCATTGTGTATGTGTGTATATATATACATATATCAAGATATAGGTAGATATATATATACATACACATACATACATACATATCACATCTTCTTTATCCATTCATCTGTTGATGGACATCTGGGCTCTTTCCATAGTTTGGCTATTGTGGACATTGCTGCTATAAACATTGGAGTGCACGTGCCCCATTGGATCACTACCTCTGTATCTTTGGGGTAAATACCCAGTAGTGCAATTTATGGGTCATAGGGTAGCTCTATTTTTAACTTTTTGAGGAACCTCCATACTGTTCTCCAGAGTGGCTACAGCAGTTTGCATTCCCACCAACAGTGTAAGAGGGTTCCCCTTTCTCTTCATCCTCACCAACATCTGTTGTTTCCTGACTTGTTGATTTTAGTCATTCTGACTGGTGTGAGGTGATATCTCATTGTGGTTTTGATTTTTATTTCCCTGATGCTGAGTAATGTTGAGCACTTTCTCATGTGTCTGTTGGTATTTTGAATGTCTTCTGGAGAAATGTCTGTTCATGTCTTCTGCCCATTTCCTGATTGGATTATTTGTACCTTGGATGTCGTGTATGATAAGTTCTTTATAGATTTTGGATACTAGCCCTTTATCTGATGTCATTTCAAAGCCTTATTTNTGGATTATTTGTACCTTGGATGTCGTGTATGATAAGTTCTTTATAGATTTTGGATACTAGCCCTTTATCTGATGTCATTTCAAAGCCTTATTGTTGTTGTTTTGTTTTGTTTTGTTTTTTCAGTGATCCAAGATTCATTATTTATGCACCCCACCCAGTGCTCCATACAGTACGTGCCCTCCTTAATACCCAACACCAGGCTCACTCATCGCCCCTCTCCCATCCCCTCCATAACCTTCAGTTTGTTTCTCAGAGTCCACAGTCTCTCATGGTTCATCTCCCCTTCCGATTTATCCCAATTCACTTTTCCTTCCCTTCCCCTAGAGTCCTCCATTTTATTCCTTATGTTCCACAAGTAAGTGAAACCATATGATAATTGACTTTCTCTGCTTGACCTATTTCACTCAGTATAATCTCCTCCTGACCCATCCATGTTAATACAAAAGTTGGGTATTCATCCTTTCTGATGGCTGAGTAGTATTCCATTGTACATATGGACCACATCTTCTTTATTCATTCGTCTGTTGAAGGGCATCACAGCTCTTTCCACAGTTTGGCGATTGTGGATATTGCTGCTATGAACATTGGGGTACATATGGCCCTTCTTTTCACTACATCTGTATCTTTGGTGTAAATACCCAGTAGTGCAATTGCAGGGTCATAGGGTAGCTCTATTTTTAATTTTTTGAGGAATCTCCACACTTTCAAAAGCCTTAACATAATCACACCTGCAAAGACTATTTCCAAATAAGGTAGTGTTCAATTGACAGGCTCTAGGGATCAGGACAAAGATATCTTGAGGCATTGGGCGGGTGGCATTTTTCAGCATACTATAACACCCTTAAGATGAAGGGGGAGTGCTTATCTTCCCCCTCAGCCCCTGAGGTCATTGCGGATGTTGTCTGTGTTCCAGTACCTTCTGTGGTGCTATTAGGAGGAGGCATCAGGTCACCATATCCCCAGCACATAGGAAGCACTCCATAGAATAGGTTAGCTGAAATACTAATGTGACCAGATAAATATAAAAGGAGTCCTTGAACCTCACACATCTCTAGATGCTTCAAGATATTCATAATGCAGATTTTTGTTTCTAAAAAAATATTGAGTCCATTTTTCTGGTAGGAACAAATCATGTCTGAAATAATTCCCTTTAGAGGACACTATTTACTTTGCCTGACATTGTCATTGTTGTATGTAATTCACAACATGTAAGACTTTGTTTGCTGGCCCTTTACATTTTTTTCATGGTTTAAGGTAATCTGTCTCATGCTACCTTTTCAGATGGCCCAGCAAATCGTCCTAACCTCAGCATGAGTGGAGGACAGAGGGGCGGAAAAGGCCTTGTGTCTGACTCACAGGCCAAGGGGTGACACGGTACGTGGAGTTAATACGAAGCTAGTGTGAGGGGCACAGATGAGGAGCGTGACTTGTTCCAGCCCATGAAGACAGTATGAAGTGCTGGATCACAATTCTATCAAAGCAGAAACCCATCAGGTTGGCCCACCAGCCACTGGTTTGTGGAGGAATCTCCCAAGAGAGCACATCTGAATTCCTGGTTCTTCGTTGATTTGTCTGCTTTTGTCTTCAGAACATGTGTGCACCCCACAGTTCCTCTCTCCTTCCATGTCGGCCGACAACATCCGGGCGCTCACATGGCTCTCGTGAGCCTGTGTCTGATGTCTGGCTAGTGACCCATGCTGATGTGGTTGCTCTCTCGTCTTATAACTCCGCCTGCTCTCCGCTCACTGCACATGCCCACGTGCTCTGCTCCTACTGCCTGTGCCAGGAACACATACCCAAGATCTTGTTTTGTTCCCTCTGGATGCCGTCATCTTGGCATCTAACATTCAGGTAATAACCAAGTATTTCCCATGCCTTATCTCTAACAGTTTCGGACCCAGTTCTTTAATTCCATTTACAGGGAACACTGTTGGTGACCCACAAATATTCCACCCGAACAAACAAGTTCTGAAAGGGGTGATGGCTGGTCTCTAGCTATGCTCTCATCTCCTTCTCCCAGCAGAAAGATACACAGCTCAGCCTCCTTTAAGGTAAGATATGGCCAAGGGCTCAATGAGATACAAGAGGAAGCATTCTGTGGGAAGAAAAAAGAGCTCCCCCATCCTCAATATTGTTGCCTGAAATACGAATATGATGGATGGAACTCCAACAGCCATCTTGTACCATGAGGTCGAGGAGATCTGGATGGAGTCTGGTCCTTCACAACTCAAAGTTGTCCAACCAGCCCAGATAACTCCAGAGCAGAAATGGGCTTCTAACTTTTTTAAGCCACTTTTTTGCAGGGGTGGGGATTCTATGATATGTAGTGACATCTTATCCTAATTGATGGGACCCAGGTGAAAGGGAGTTTCTCATCAAGCAGATACATATTTCCTATGCAATATCACAGTGGTTTACAGATATTGCTGCTTAATTGCTCTCCCTTATATGGACTCCCTTATATGCTCTCCCTTATATGGACTACAGTTGCCACTTACCTTACCCTCAAACTTGCCCTCCCATGAAGCAGCGGCCACTAGTGGGTTTTTCTTAACATTAACTTTTGGCAAATGATTAAAATCCCTCAGAAGACCTGAATCCTTCTAAATGTTTTGCACTCCACAGCACCAGACTGGTGCATTCTGCCCTTGGTCAGTGTCCTTGTGGCAGAGCTAAGCCTAGACTCAGTCACCAGGAGTCTGCATGGGGAGCAAGGAGGACACGCACTGATGGTCAGCTCAGGCAAACTTAGGGACAAGCTCGGGTTTAAAAAGACCAGGAAAGGGGCGCCTGGGTGGCTCAGTGGGTTAAGCATCTGACTCTTGGTTACGACTCAGGTCTTCATCTTAGAATGGTGGGATTGGGCTCCTTACTCAGCATGGAGTCTGCTGGGATTCTCTCCCTCTCCCTTTGCCCCATCCCCACCCCACCCCCAAAATAAATAAATAAAATCTTTCTTAAAAAATTAAAAAATAAAAAGACCAGGGAAGGAGGAAATGTCTGTTAAATGAGTAAAAATAGTGATGCAAGTGAACCCCTTTTCTTGTCTAATTTTCCAGGATGTGCTGTTTTAGGACCAGAACACAGACTCTACTGTATTATTTTTAAACAATGGATTAAGGTGAAAGAAATTTAGTCTGTTCATAAGGTAATTGAGTGGCTGACTTTTTTTTCTGAATTTACTTTATCAGATGTTAGGCATACATATGTAACTTCTAAGTTTACAAAATAAGTCCTATGAAGTAAAAGTGGCCAACTTCTCTACTGAATAATCACAGAAATCTCCCTCAGTGACAGACACTTGCTTATGAAGTATGTCAATGTGTCATTCCAGGACAGTAGCTTTTGAAAATTCACATTAATTCCTTTCATTAGCTATAACTCTATTAGAGAAAGAAATAAAAAAGGAAAATACCTCTTCTGTTCTTGTTAATTATGCTAATTTAATCTCCTGGTCAGTTATCAAATTTAGGGGTTATTTTAGTGAAATGGAAATGAAGATGACCTAGCAGTGTAAACCTAAGTAGAATTGCAATATTGTGCTTCAAATGTAATGTATCAAAATATTATGCATTTGATACTGGAGAAAAGGCTTATCATCACAAAAATAATTAGCCATGCTTGAGTAGCTTTTGCAGGCAGCTGAAATAGCTTGAAGGGGCTGCTTATTTGCATGAATTCCTAAATGAAATTACTATTCGCTGCCCTTCATACTTTGCTATGGGAGTACCCTGCTGTCTAATTTGTGGCTTCTTCATTGAGATCAGTTCTCTTCCTTTGTTCAGGGCAGGGTAATCCATCTCCAAGAAACTGCCAAAGTCAAAGGTGATGTAAACCCACACAAATCACCACATTCACCTGCTTTCCAACACTATAATATAATTTGCTGACCTAAATTAAGATGTCTTTTTCAAAAGAAGAAGACACATATTTTATATGTTTGGAAGAAATGTCTATTTTTCTACTTTTTTGTTTACTTCTTTAGCAGAATTTTGCGTTGATATTTTTAACTTATTTCTAGAAACAATTCCGTCTGCTTACAGATCATTACTTGAGCACAGAAGTCTCTTATTTTTTTTAATATAGCCTGTAACATGTACTTTTTCTTTTAGTTTCATGTTTTTATTTAAATTCCAGTTAGTTAACAGAGTGTAGTATCAGTTTCAGGTGCAGAATTTTTAGTGATTTATCACTTACATACAATACCAAGTGCTCATCACAAGTGCCCTCCTTAATGCCCAACACCCACTTAACTCATCCCCCTACCCAACTCCCTTCCAGCAGCCCTCAGTTTGTTCTCTATATTAAGAGTCTGTTTTATGGTTTGCCTCTCTCTCTTTTTCCCCCCCTATGTTCGTCTGTTTTGTTTCTTAAATTCCATATATGAGTGAAATCATATGGTATTTGTCTTTGACTTATTTTGCTCAGCATAATACACTCTAGCTCCATCCACATCACTGAAAATGGAAAGATTTCATTCTTTTTTATGGCTAAATAATATTCCATTGTTCATATATACTACCTCTTCTTTATCCGATCATTAGTCAATGGTCATTTGGATTTTTTCCATAATTTGGCTATTGTGGACATTGCTGCTATAAGCATTGGGCTGTATATAACCCCTTCAAGTCAGTATTTTTGTATACTTTGGGGAAATTCCTAGTAGTGCAATTGCTGGATCATAGGGTAATTCTATTTCTAGCTTTTTGAGGAAACTCCATACTGTTTTCCAGAGTGGCTGTACCAGCTTGCATTCCCACCAACAGTGTAGGAGGCTTCCCCTTTCTCCACAACCTCACCAACATCTGTTATATTCTGTGTTGTTAATTTTTTGCCATTCTGATCGGTGTGAAGTGATATCTCATTGTAGTTTTGAGATTTATAGTTCCCTGATGATAAGTGATGTTGAGCATCTTTTCATGTGTCTGTTAGCTATGTGGATATCTTCTTTGGAGAAATGTCTATTCATGTCTTCTGCCCTTTTTTAACTGGATTGTCTTTTGGGTGTTGAGTTTGATAAGTTCTTTATAGATTTTGGATACTAACCCTTTAACTTCCATGTCATTTGCAAATACCTTTTCCCATTCCAAATGTTGCCTTTTAGTTTTGTTGATTGTTTCCTTTGCTGTGCTTGTTATCTTGATTGATAAAGTCCCAATAGTTCATTTTTGGTTTTGTTTCCCTTGCCCTGGGAGACATACTTAGTAAGAAGTTGCTATGGCCAAGGTCACAGAGGTCACTGCCTGTGTTCTCCTCTAGAATTTTGATTGCTTTCTGTGTCACATTTAGGTCTTTCATCCATTTTGAATTTCATCCATTTTGAATTTTGGTGTCTGGTGTAAGAAAGTGGTCTAATTTCATTCTTTTGTATGGGGCTCTCCAACTTTTCCAACATCATTTTTTGAAAAGACTGTCTTTTTTCCATTGGAAAAGATTAGTTGACTATATAGTTGTGGGTTCATTTCTGGTTTTTCTAGTCTGTTCCATTGATCTATGCGCCTGTATTTGTACCAGTACAATACCATCTTAATGATTACAGCTTTGTAATATAACTTGAAGTCTGGAATTGTGATGCCTCTAGTTTTGCTTTTCTTTTTCAAGACTGCTTTGGCATTTTTGGGCCTTTTGTAGTTTCATACGAATTTTAGGATCATTTGTTCTAGCTCTGTGGAAAATGCTGATGATATTTTGATAGGGATTGTATTAAATGTACAGATTGCTTCGGGTAGTATAGACATTTTAACAATATTTATTCTTCCAATCCATGAGCATGGAATGTTTTCCCATTTCTTTGAGTCATCTTCAATTTCTTTCATAAGTGTTCTATGGTTTTCAGAGTACAAATCTTTTACCTGTTTGGTTAGGTTTATTGCTAGATAACTTAATGGGTTTTGGTGAAATTCCTTGATTTCTCTTTCTGCTGTTTCACTATTGGTGTGTAGAAATGCAACACATTTCTGTACATTGATTTTGCATCCTGTGATTTTACTGAATTCGTGTGTCAGTTCTAACAATTTTTGGGTAGGGTCTTACGGGTTTTCTACATAGAGTATCACGTCATCTGCAAATAGAGTTTGGCTTCTTCCTTGCTGGTTTGGACGCCTTTTATGTTGTTGCTGCTGCTGTTGTTGTTGTCGTCATCTGATTGCTGAGGCTAGGACTTTCAGCACTATGTTAAATAACTGTGGTGACAATGGACATTGCTATCTTGTTCCTGACCATAGAGGGAAAGGTCTTAGTTTTTTCCCATTGAGGATTATATTAGCTGTAGGTGTTTCATATTTGTCCTTTATGGTGTTGAGATATGTTCCCTCTATCCCTACTTTGTTGAGGGTTTTTATCAAGAATGAATGCTGTACTTTATCAAATGCTTTTTCCTGCATCTTTTGAGAGGATCATATGGTTCTTACATTTTATTTTATTAATGTGGCATATCATGTTGCTTGCTTTGTGAATATTGAACCACCCTTGCAACCCAGGAACAAATGCCACTTGATTGTGCTGAATGATTCTTTTAATATACTGTTGGATTCGATCTGCTAGCATTTTGTTGAGAATTTTTGCATCCACGTTCATTAGGGATTTTGAGCCCCAAAGTCTTTAAAAATTAATTAATATCTAAACAATATGGTTAGAAATATGATGAATACAGAGTGGTATATGGAACTGTTGAATTACTATATTGTACACCTGAAACCAACATAACACTGTATGTTAATCTTCTGGAGTTAAAATAAAAACTTTAAAAAAGCAATATTGTTAATTTTGTTAGGAATAATTGCTAATATTGTTAGGAATAAAATTATAAATTATTTGTGTCAACTAAAATTTTCCCTGTTGATTTCTTTCAAAGTTATGCTTAGGGTTAAAAAGTTCTATAGAGGTTAAGTCTAATCTAAAGGTAAATTTTTGAAGATATTTTTAGAAATATAATGAAAATAGAGTAACCAGCCCTTTGGGGATGTAGCTGATTTATGCTCATTTTTGTTAAATTGGAAGTCCGGCTTAGTGGACAATGCAGTGACTTTAGTGAGGAAAACTGGATTTCTATTTCCAGCACTCATTGTAATGAATGCCAATCCATCTTTAGGCTCATCACCTTCCCCAAACCAAACCAAACATCACTTTATTTTTGTGGATAATGACCCGGCCATAGGTCACACAGCCCTATTGTGGACATCACCTGAGATACTTGGAGAAACTTGAAACAGACCCTCCAATTTTTTTTTTATTCAATCTGGATTTAAAAGGTAGCTGATCCAAGAAGTCACAAGTTTGTTTGTTTTAAGTAGGAACTTTAAGCAGATTAAAAAGCTGTAGATACCAGTGATTCTGGGAAGACAAAGCCCTACATTACCCATTGTCTCTTGTTTTGAAAGAGAGAAGGAGGTTAAGAAGGATTCATGTGCAAGTTACCATAAAATATAAATGAAATCTATATGGATTCTATATCTTGTCTTCACAAATTTGAGTTTTTGTATGTTTACCTAAAAGAGCAAAGAGCGTTCCTCTTTTATTGAAAGATTTGGTGAAGCAGTTGCAAGGAATATTGATGTAGGAACTTGAGATTATGGGTATTTGTTATAGGAAACTACACTTGTTGGAAGCTTTTGATATAGAAGGGCACGTTTGCTTACCTAAAGTTGAATATGCTTAAGACCTTGGAGCTACTCTTCCAACAATGACCTCACAGATCTTGTTATGATTAATACAATAAGAATCAATTAATGAGCTTATTGTCTTCAACCCCAGATATACCTAATACACGCCAGACCCCCAAAAAATAAAAGGCAAAGTAGATGTGTGCCTGAGGTAGGAGAGTAAGATATGTTTCCTCAAAGCCAGTGCCCCAAGAACGGTGAGCATGTCTCCCACAGGGGGCTGACTGGCTTGGGGTAGCAGAGCTGAACCAAGTGAGAAAGGCCATCCCATGGGGGGCCAGCCTGGTGTGGGGTAAGGAGGGCATCTGCACAGGTATGCCGGTGGGTAAGGGGCAGCAATACAAGATTGAGCACAGCTTGGGAAACTGACCAAATCAGTAACTGTGCTAAGGATAATGGGAACCAGATTACTTAGCAATGGAGAAGTGGAAAGGGAGGAAACCCAGAATGAGCATTATTGCTTGATTGGAATGGGAGGTTTTCAGGACATAAAGATAGATAGCAAAATAAACACAAATGTGAGGGTACATGTGTGTTTGTGCATCCACACATACATACATACAGGCCTTAGCCCTGTGCACTGACAGGGCTGGTTACACCAAATACCCCAATAACAATGAGCACATTTAGTGCCCACGTCTTCGTTTCTATAAACCATTTTCTACACCAAAAAGAACCAAGTCACCTTGGAGAAGTGGCTGATTCCGGAAACTGAGGCAGGAAAAGTACAAGATGACCCTGAAATCTTTTCTTGCGCCACAAAGTATGACAGTACTTAAGGAATGGGAGACGCTATCAAATGGAGACAGATGCTTCAAGGGGCTCCCATGGACCAGCTTTGCTACATTTTTGAGCATACCAATAGATAATAATAGTGACAGATGACAACCCATTGAATAGAAGCAGAATCCACAGGTCCATGTTGATATAAATAAAAAAATATGTAATTCAAAGTTTCACGGGGAATAGGGCATTTACACAAAATCAGTGAATCTTATTCCAAAGTACTTGTTATTTACTAAGGCAAAGACAGAGCGAGCTTACAGAGGGAAGCTGGCAAATGACATCTTAATAAGTGATCCCAGTAAACACCACCAGCAATGAGAGAAACTGAAATGTGCCACGTGAGAGGATGCAATAAGACCTCACTTCTGTGATATTCCTGCAAAGGTGTCTAATATGAGTCTAACCATGAGAGAACATCAGACCAATGCAAACTAAAGGATGTTCTACTAAATAACGAACCTGTAATCTTCAAGGTGATGAAAATCAAGGAAAGACTGAAATTATTCGATACGGAAGGAAACTAAAGAGATAAAGAACTGCATGCAGTGGGAACTTTAGACAGGATCTTTTTGCCATATAGGACGTTATGAGGACAACTGATGACATGTAAAGGGGATTTGAGGATTAGATGATAACAATGTATCATATCAGTTAACCACACAGTGGTTATGTAGGAGATAGCCTGCAAATACATCTGGGGGAGATGGAACATCATATGGGCAAATTATTCTCAAATGGTGTTGGAAAAAAATAGTTCTGTACTGTTCTTATAACTTTCCTCTAAGCTTAAAATTATTTCAGACTTTTAAAAATATAGAAGAACTATATTGGGAAGCATAGGACTCTGACCCAGTTTAGAACAATGGGAGAAATAAGCAGGTCAACGTTATCTATGATGGTCAAAAGATAATCTTTCCAGACACATCAGTTGACAGAGTTAAAAGGATGTTTCCTTTTGGGAAAAGGAATTGGGACAATTCATATTTTACATAGTTTCAAATGGGGAATTATAATAATAGCGGTTATCCTCTTTTTCTTATGACATAAAATAATCCAAGGGGAAATTAAGCAATTACACAAAAGAAGCAAAACAAGATGAACAGTCAAGGGGACAGTTAAAAATTGGTTGCTTTTCATAAGGGTAAAACCATCTAGAAAGGCGTATGAAGTGGAGTAGCTGTTACTGGGCAGAATTGATGGGAGGGACAATCTACTGCACTAGGAAAGGAAAAGTCCTCAGGATTGATGAGCAGAAACAGAATGGGCCATTTCAAGACACTCCGGGAAGACCATGCAGGCCAGCGTGAGTTGGGGGTTGGGGAAGGAAGTGGTGCAAAAGGGGAACAAAGGTAGGGAGAGTCACTTGTGGACGGGTTTGCGTTCTTGTGACTGCAGAAGAGAGATAAACCCGGAGCAGGCACAATGGGAGTTGGACTCAATGAGACCCAGTGAGTCAGAGTCTAAACTGAACCTGTTCTGTCCCTAGTTGCCTGGATACGGAACCTCTCATTATGTTAATGGACTGAAAGGAGCGGAGCCCCAGAAATGGAAGTAAACAATAATTACGGGCAGGCCCACGCATGGTCTGGTTGCTCCACCAGCGGGGAATGAGGAATGTCTGGGAAGGAGTTCAGCGGTCATCTGTGCCTTAGGGCAGGGAAGAAGGGAGAGGGCCTTGACTCCTGGCTACCGTGTGCTTGAGAAAGCTACGGATTCTACTGATGTGTTTCCTGCAAACTCCGATGGGCTAGCGATGGGGTGTAAAAGTATATGGACCCCCCTGATCTAATCATCACCATCTCAAGGGAATCCTGGTTGGGGATAAGGCCAAAGTGCCCACACACTCCTGGGGCCGAGGTGAAGTCATCCCAGATTGAGAGCAATGCAGGCCAGCATGGCTTACCTTGTCCCCCTCCAATCTACCACCCCGAGGGCTGGCCCAGCAGAGAGGGAGTCACCCTAACCCCCTAAAAAGTGGAAACAGCTGGGAGTTATTTCACTTTTCTAATCATATCCTTTCCCTTTCAGCTCTATGGAGAGGCCAGTACACGCACCTTCTATTCATAGCTCGAATTTGACAGTGCAGAAATTCTCTGAACTCTGCATTCTCAGATTACTGTTTTCAGGCAGGCACAATTATGTCGAAAGGAGGGAAAACGTCCATTCTCCAGCAGGAAAATCTCTTCACCGTTTTTCCTAAATTAGAAAACTATTTACACCTCATTTGTGCTGTGGTAGTAGATCCCACAAAGCAAAGCAATTTTCTGCTAAACATTATTTACCATTTCCTGTGCAATTTCTGACATGGTGGGATAAGCACAATTCAAATTTATTCTGAGATCACGTTTCAACACTAAGCAAATTGAAAACATCTAAAAGGACCTTTTGAATATTCCTTTCTTCTGTCACCATGTTCAACCTAGAATATCAACCATTTACACTCGGTTTCGTGTAACTGACAGATTCAAAGCACACTTGCCAATCATGTGGTTCGCTTTTTCTGTCTATACCAACACCAGGATGGAGTGGTCAGGATTCCCCACCCATCCACATTCAGTCTTTGTTAGATGCTGAGAGCATTCATGCACAGCTTTTCAAAAAATAGGGAGAAAATGGTTTTGAAAGCATTCAAAAAGTTAGATTCTTTATACACACACACACACACACACACACACACACACACACACACAACTACACCCTGTTAGAACTATTAAACAAATTCAGCAAAGTCGCAGGATATGAAATTAACAACCCCAAAACAGTTGTGTCTCTACATGCTAACAATGAGCAATCTGAAAAGGAAATTTAAAAAACAAGTCCATTTAGAATTGCATCAAATAATAAAATATTTAGGAATTAATTTAACCAGGTGAAAGACTTCTACACTGAAAACCACAAAACATCACTGAAAGAAATTTAAGAAGACATAAATGAATGGAAAGACACCCTGTGCTCATGGACTAGAAGACCTGATACTGTTAACGTGGCCATACTATACAAATTGACCTACAGATCCAACACAATCCTATCAAAATCCCAATGATGCTCTTTGCAGGCACAGAAAAACTCATCCTGAAATTCATACGGGATCTCAAGGGATCCCCAAAAGCCAAAACGATCTTAAAATTGAGGAAGAACAAAGCTGAGGTCTCATGCTTCCTGATCTAAAACCATACTATAAAAGCAACAGCATATAAAACGGTGTGGTACTAGAATAAAGACAGATACGTAGGCCAATGGAACACAATAGAGAGTCCAGAAAAAAACCCTCACACAAAGGGACAAATGATTTTTGATAAGGGTGCCAAGACCATTTATTGGGAAAAAGACTTTTCATCAACAGGGAATCTCATGCACTGTTGGTGGGACTGTTAAATGTGCAGCCATTACGGGAAACAGTATGGAGGTTCCTAAAAAATTAAAAAGAGAACTACCCTATGACCCAGCCATTGCACTTCTGGGTGTTTCTCCAAAGGAAATGAAAAGAAAGATAATGAAAGATAATGAAAATTATCTCAAAAAGATATCAGTACTCCAGTATTCACCGAAGCATTTATTCACAATAACCAAAGTATGGAAACAACCTTAAGTGTCTGTCGATAGATGAATGAATAAAGAAAATGTAGTGCATATACAATGGAATATTATTCTTAAAAAGAAGGAAATTTTCATTTCTTTAAAAAAAACCAGAGGAAATCCTGCCATTTGTGACAACATGGATGAATCTGGAGGGCATCATGCTAAGTAAAATTAGCCAGAGAGAGATTTCTTTCTCATTTCCAAATACTGTGTGTTCACTTATATGTGGACTCTTTAAAAAAAAAGTCAAACTCTAGAAACAGAGTAGATTGATGGTTGCTAGGGGCTGGGAAAGTGGGGGATACAGGGAGAAGAAGATAAAAAGGTACAAACTTTCAGTTGTAAAATGATTAAGGTCTGAGGATCTAATGCATAACATGGTGACTATAGTTGATAACTGTGTAACATATCATTGAAATTTGCCGAGAGAGAGTAGAACTTACATGTTCTCATCTAAAACAAAAAGAAGTAAATATGTGAGGTGATGGATATGTTTATTAACTCAGTGATGGGAATCTTTTCTAATTTTATACATTTACCAAATAATTACATTGCATACTTGAAATATCTTACAACTTCATTTGTCAATTATACCTCAAAAAAGTTTGAAACATTTAAAAATCAAAAGGAAAGTAATTCTGCAACAGGCTACAACATGGATGAATCTCAAAGCTATTGTGCTAAGTGAAATAAGGCAGTCATGAAAGGACAAATACTGTATGATTTCACTTCTATGAGTGGTCACATTCACAGAGACAGAAAGTGGTCACATTCATAGAGTGGTCACATTCGTGGAGACAAAAAGTAGAATGCCGGCTGCCAGAGGCTACAGGAGGAAGGAATGGACGGTTATTGTTTAATGAGGACAGAGTTTCAGTTTTGCAAAATGAAAGAGTTCTGGAGATGGACAGGAGTCATGGTTGCACAACAGTGTGAATGTGCTAAATGCCACTGAACTCTACAATTAAGTATAGTTGTAGTATTTATAGTATATGTACATGTACATACACTATAGTAAGTAGTATATATGCCATAGTAAATAGTTAAGATAACTTGATGTCATTTGTATTTCATCACAATAAATTTTAATGGGGCGGGGCGCCTGGGTGGCTCAGTCGGTTAAGCATCTGCCTTCCACTCAGGCCATGATTCCAGGGTCAAGTCCCGCACTGGGCTCCTTGCTCAGCAGGGAGCCTGCTTCTCCATCTGCCTGATCTCATAATTAATTAATTGATATTTAATTAATTTAAATTTAATTTTAATTAATAATTAATTGATACTAATTAATTGATTGGTTTTAAAGGGGCCCCTGGGTGGCTCAGTCGATTAAGCATCTGCCTTCAGCTCAGGTCATGATTCCAGGGTCCTGAGTTCGAGTCCTGCATCTGGCTCCTTGCTCAGCAGGGAGCCTGGTTCTCCCTCTGCCTGGTATTCCCCACCCCACTCCTGCTTGCACGCTCTCTCTCTACCTCTCTCTCTCTCCAAAATAAATAAATAAATAATCTTTAAAATGAAAATTAATTTTAAAACGCTATATCCCTTCTAAACTAGTGCTTCTTAATATGATTTTATCTAAGGTCATGTTCATAATAAAACCAGTAAACAATAACGCAACACAATATGCTGTTGTAACCCTCAGAGTGCAGATACCAAGGCTGACCAACTGGTATTTCTACATTTTTGCACATTGGAAGCTACAGAAAAGCAGATTCTGACTCAATGAGATCATTAACATAACAATAGCAACAACAACAAGTCAAAAATGCTGAAAGTACAAAGGTTAAGGTATACCAAAAACAAGGGGAATTAATGCAAGTCACTTTTCAAGATTTAGAATTCTAAAAGTGCAAAGGCAGGGGGCCAGGAGCAGGGGATAAACCCACTGCAGGGATGTTGCCAATGATTCCATAGCAGCAGGCCTGAGTCTCCAGGAGTAAGAGACTCCCAGAGATTGTCTGCCAGAAGCATGTGTCTGTGGTGCCCTTGATATGAGACCTTGAGCCGCTTCCTCCATTGGACCAGGACACGAACTGAATAATCATAAAGATAACAGCCATGGCACCATTTCTTGAACTCTGCTGGATTAGGGCCATGCTGGGCTCTCAGCTCCTCACAGTATGGCTGGAACAGGGCAGCAGCTCAAAAAATAGTGGTTAGAGCTTAAAAGTAAAGGGTACTATTCATATCACCAATTTATGGCTACAAGTCTGGGTCTCAGAGAGGTTAAGCTCCATGTCAAGGTCATCCAGTAGTGGAGCCTCTGTTCTAGCTCCCAAATCCAGCTCCATCTTCCTAAGGCTTCCCCAAATTTTCTATTTCCAATGCGACATTCCGAAGGATTCTGTAAGGATGTGAATCAGATCCAGTGACTCCCCCACCCTCAGTCGGCCAAGGTTTCCCATCTCACGGGTGGGCAATAAATCAAACGTAATGTTCTGACCCTGGCTCGGAGGTCCTGCACGTGATGCACAGGGCTTCCACCCCAGGCCCAGCCCAAGACCAGGCCCATCCCTGCACACCCCCTTCAGTCCCGCCCACAGCGCCTCCTTGAGGCCAGCGCGCTTCACTTTCTGCCTTATGCTCTTCCCCAAGTCCCTGGGGCTCCAGCCTCCACATAGTCAGGATTCTGTTGGAATTTCACCTCCTCAGAGAGGCCTTTCCCACCCGCCTTATGTAAGGAGGCCTCGCAAACACTCTCTATTCCCTCATCTTGTTTTATGCCCCCAAATCATGTTATGTAATAGCTTGTTTATTGGGTATGACCCCCTCCAGAATGGAGGCTCTAAGAGTTCAGATAGCTCTCATATTTTGGTCACTGAATCCCCAGAACATTCAGTAAATGTTAGATGAATGAATGAATGAATGAATGAATGAATGAATGAATGACAAGCCCACTCATTCCACTGTTTGATTTTGAGAACAGTTGTTGACTCCACCCCAGGTCAACTTCCTATAGCCACAAAGCTTGTGTAACTTGTCCTCTGAGCATAGAAAATCATGTCATATCACAGACTTATTGAGTATGGGACCCATCCCACTGCACATATATATACTATACCACACCATATACCAAATACCATATACTGAATACCACTTACCATATCATATACCATTTCCATACCACAAACCATATACTATAAACCATATATCATCTCATACCATATACCATACCATAAATATATAGACCATTCCATATAACCATACCATATACCATCCAATATACCATATATCATATCATACCATGTGCCATATACCATATCATACCAAATACCATATACCATACAATATCATACACCATATCCTATACCATAGGCCATGTACATCTCATCTTGTACATACAGCCCATAATTTCCAGGCTTTACACTCTTGGGTAGACACTAGCTGACCAGCTAACTGAGCAATCCTAAGGAAAGAGGCTCTCACAGCTCCAGAACCCAGCAGATATCCTCAGGGCAGAGCACAGGGATAGAGGAGTTCAGAGGATTGCAGGTCTCTCTCCTTCACTTCACATCTCCTCTGGAGAGTCAGGATTACTCTAAAAATAAAATACCTTCCTCATTTTCACTGTTGTTGCTTTTAAAGAAACACAAGAAAGGATGTGTCACTAATCAGAACTCTCCAGGTGGAATGGGCTACCAGGGACAGCTGGGGATCTCCACTCCAGGAAGCCATCAGGCAGGGCAGGACCAGCTGGGCCTGGTGGCGAAGGCAGGTTGGAGCAGGTGAGCTCTAGGGGCACTAACATCACTAAAATTCTCTATTTTTTTTTTAAGATTTTATTTATTTATTTCACAGAGAGAGAGAGAGATCACAAGTAGGCAGAGAGGCAGGCAGAGGGAGAGGAGGAAGCAGGCGCCCTGGTGAGCGGAGGGCCTGATGTGGGCCTCAATCCCAGGACCCTGAGATCATGATCTGAGCTGAAGGCAGAGGCTTTAACCCACCGAGCCAGCCACCCAGGTGCCCTAAAATTCTCTATTGTTTGCTCTGTTTGATTGACTATTTCTGCCGTTCTACAGGCTGCTACCTGGTAAGCACACCTAGGCACCAGGCACACATCACTATCTCAAAACAAACTTACAAAGTGCGGAGCCTTCTTGTTCTTGTCTGTATCAGTTAGCTTTTGCTACATAACAAAGCATTCCTACACTTAGCAGCTTAAAACAACCACCATTTATTTGTTTGCAGTTCTGAGGATTAACATTTTGAGGTAAGCTCAGCTGAGACAGCTGGTCTCCGCCCCTGGCAATGGCAGCTGTGCATACAAACGTGTTTGCAAAATTATGTTGTAAACTGGTTTTAACATGAATGGGAAGAACTTGGGGCAATGTTTGCCACCTACCATGCTGCCTGTCTCAGCACAGTGCTGCCTGTCTCAGCACAATGCCGCATCTACAGGAAACATGAGTCCAGCCTCCAAAGAGAAACGTGAAATTGCACAACACCCATTCTTACCCATCTCAAGACCTCAAGTCCAGAAGGATGAATGAGGGTACGTGTGGTTTGTCACGTACACAGGAGGACACTAAGGCTAGCAAGACCGCCCTTTGTCAGGAAGCAGCCTTTCAGGCTCAGAGTCCTGCTGCGCCTGACGGAGAACAGACCCACCTCCTAGACCTCCGTGGGGAGTGGGCCCTGAGCCACTGCTCTTTCTCAGGCCTCCATACATGGTTCCTGGAGACTACTGAAGGACTTTCTCTGTCCTCCTGGATTGTAATAACCAAGTTGAAGTTCATTTACTGCGGGACTTAAGAATCTCAGCTTCTGAATCTGAATGCTGCGGGGATAGGTTCTAAAAGACAGAAACTATTCCAGCTGCCAATTACTGAAGCCTTGCTATGTGCCAGCCTCCATATAAGGGGCTTCATGTTTGACATTTCAGCTCATCTTCCCTTCCCAAAATCTAACAGGGGAGACTATCTACCAGAGAGCAGTGGGACTTAGGGAGTTCTCAGTCTCAAAGGGAAAGGGGCACTCCTGGCTCATGGTCTGTTCTCCCAGCTCTGGCTGAGATCCAGCTCCATTCCTGCTGGTAAACGGCTGCTTGGGAGGACTTGTTAGAGAGCCTCAGGGTGCCTGCAGGGAAAGCTGGGCGGGATTACCAGGGGCGCCCCTGCTTCGTGGCAGAGCAGGAATGAGGGAGTCCCGGAGCTGGGGCTGGATAGATTTTTGCTTTGATACAAAACAGCATTTCTCAACGTGTGATTCTTCGATTGCTGACAGCCCCTGGTGGTCTGCCAGTTACTTCGCGGGCAGGCAGCCTGGCAGTTTGGGATAACAAAACAGAAGAAGGAAGAATGTTTTATCCACACTCGAATTTGGAATGTAAAATTAATTGTAACATTCAAAGAAATTCTCCCTATTCTAAAAAAAAATGACTTGGCTACAAAGACTGTGGGTCAGGTCGTCTCAACTATCAGCTTAGAGATTATGTTTGCTAATGGAGTCCAATGTTATTTTGGTCATTGCTGTTCATTAAATGGGCACTTTTGTTCTTTCCCTTGTGTATCTTACACTTGCAATTCACAAACCTGGAGCAGTGGTTCACCAACTATAAAACCGGTATTGAAAACAAGAATGCTAATATAACTCAGAATTATGCTGCAAAAACAAGTCTTGAGCACAACTTCAGTGAGAATACAAAATGTGCGTTTGTGTGTGCTGGAGCAGGAAAATCTCCAACTGGGACGATTTCGCGTTTAGGAGACCAACCCTGGAAGGTGCTAATGGGTAGTGCACTGTCTGGTCTCAACTCTGCCAAAGAAAAGTATGAAAGCCCTGAAGCCATCACATCATTTTTAAGACTCTGTGATCCCTTTGGTAGAATTTAATGAGTTCTCCTGGAAAAAAAGCTCAACATAATGATTTCTGGTTTAAAAAGAAAAGGCTTTTGTTGCGATAAAGACTAAAAGAAAAACAATAAAATGAGTCGCAATCCCCACAGCAAAAGCAAGTGGGAATCCCAGGATTCCGGAGGAGATTGGGGGAGTCGTGCTAAAGTGAATGACAGATGTTATGCCTGGAAGGAAGCAGAAAAGCTAGTCGAAAAACCCTTTGCAGAAAGGACACAGTAGGGTAGGACATAGTGTCAATGGCATATAACACGGAAAAACAATTGCTATTCCTTACGCCTTCTGGAAGGGGCTGCACTTGACAGTTGGGCAAACCATGAGCAGACAGTGAATCCGTGCTTGGGTCTACAGATGTGAGGCATCTGAGGGCCAATAAAATGAACATTTTATTCTGTTTATCACTGAATACTCATGCAGCAAGGGCAGGTATCTCTGTTTGGGTTGACAATTGTAATATGAGGCATGACAGAGACTGAAACAGGCACCTGAAGATCTCAACTGGTGGAAGAGTGTCAGGCTAGGCTCTGCAGGCAGCGGGCAGGGGCAGGGGAGATGGACAGGGGGAGTCCGGCCCCAGGAGCAGTTGGGGTCAACTGTCTACCCTCTCCCCCATCCCCCTCCCCCTGAGGAATACATTCAAATCCCAGGCACTAAAAAAATGCTGTCTCCTCTCTGGACTTGGCTGCCTGGTGAAAAAAAGGAATGAGGTTTTCAAAAATGTTTCTTCATGAACTGGTAATCCCGGAGAGGCCAGTTCCATGATTTCAAGAGTTTATTCAAGGGATACAGCTGAGCAATATGGACAGAATCTTCCATATTCTGAACTTTCTACTTTAGAGTTGGAGAATATGATTTCTAACATGGAGGGTAACAAAGAAGACTCTTTAAGATGAACATTTAGTATATTTATATACTTGGTCAAATACCGTTTGGATATGTGGGTACATAATGTTCTTCAATTGCAGGAGAAATAATTGAAGGGTTATACCTGAGTGGATTTAAAAAATACATTCAAATACTGTAGCAGTATATGAAGAAATAGCTCCCAGAGAGAGTCCACTGAATACTAGAAAAAATGAATGCAAAAAAGACCCCAACCAAAGGTGATGATTTGAAGATTTCAGGGCTGATCAAGGAAAGGACAGAACCAGTGGAAGAAGTCACACCAAAGACCGTGGGATAATTCCAGCAAATTTGATTAGTATCATTCACCAGAAAATGTAGGCTAATGAGAGAGGAAGGAAAGCAGGGAGGGTGTTAGAACACTGAACCTTGCTTCCATAACTGACAGTTTATAGATGGTGTCTACAGCAGATAAATCCAGAAACTAAATAATAAATCAATCTCTCTCCCCCCTCTGTCTCCCTCTCATGTCCCCCTCTCTCCCTCCGCTTCTCCCTCTTTCTCTGAGTATTTGTCACTTTGAGTAGTGGATCCATTAATGAAGAATAATAAAAAATCTATTTTGAGTATTTGTTACAGTTTGTTACATTCACTAAAAAGAATAAAAGCTACAGAAATGAGAAAGGAAACAAAAGAGATAAGGAGAGTTGAAAGGGTCCAACTATAGACCGTGATCTACAGATGAAGCTTCCTGAGCCCTTGAGACCTTGGAGACTAATGTTGATCCTGAGGCCATTCATGCAACAAATGTACCCCCCTTTTCAAAGGTGCCGTGGGTTAGATTTTCTATTTGTTCGCCCGTTGATGTAGCTTCAAATGTGCTCCTTTGAGGAAGGATGTCTCTTTCCCTTTTACCTCCTTCCTTCTAATTTATTTGGCTCACTTTTGTTGAAGCCGAGTGCCAGGGATCTACTCAGCTGCTATGTGACCTGCAGGATCTCAAGCTTTGTTCGAGTTCTTTGTTCCTTCATCTGGGTGCTGCACCGGCTCAGCTTGCGGCCTGTGTCCACATGTCCTTATACCATGAGTCTTTAAACGTGCATAGGTCAGGAGGACTGTTGTCCTGCCAGCCATTTATCCATGAAACTCCTACCATCTCACCAGCACCATGTAGGAGGGCCTGACCTGGCATTCATGTACCATGAGGCTTCCTGGCCCAAATCATGAGACCACCTCAAAACAGTAGAACACTGATAGATTATTTTTTACCAGTATATATATATATATACATATATGTATATGTATATATATATATGTATACACACACACACACACACACACACACACACACACACACCACATCTTCTTTATCCATTCATCTATTGATGGACATCTAGGCTTTCTCCATAGCTTGGCTATTGTGGACATTACTGCTATAAACATTCGGATGCATGTCCTCCTTCAGATCACTACATTTGTATCTTTAGGATAAATGAATGCTGATAGAATTAAATCAACCAGCACAAACCTCCTGATTTTTTTACTAGAATTACTCTTTTAATTTGCCATTAATTCTAAAAATATTAGAGATCTCAGCAATTCATCCTGGCCTATAAATATATCTAAAATATAAAGCCTTCAGGTCATTCTGTCAGTAGGTTGCAGGATTTTCATGGGCACCGTCCAAGTTGGGGCCACGGTGACCATAGCAAAGGGTTGGGAACAGGGTAGGCTGCCGCCAAAAGAGAGGGGAGTGGTTAATGTCTTAATCCCCATTCAGGTGGGACCTCATAATTGGTTTGTAGTAATTGTTACTTGCCCAGAGCGTGGCCTCCTTTGGCCTGATTTCTTCTGGGCTTGGAGCCTACTGCCTTCTGGTAATCAAGGCTGACTTTGGGCCTTTTGATGTCAGAGTGCTTCAATCTGTCCTGCTGTATGCTGTTTTGTGTTTTGATCTTCGATCCAGTCAATTCTGATTTCAGTAGATTTCTCTCTATTTCAGAATTAACATGCATGTTGCCATAATTTTCCTTCATTGGATTTCCAAAATGTTTTAGTTGCCAACACCCATTTACTACAGAAATTTTTGAAAGCTGGAGCTGTTTATTCACAATTTATAAGATGAGAATATATTTATCTTACTTCTAATATAGGAATAAAAACATTTACAGATTTAGGTCACCTTATGTCTGTGCTTTAAAAATTAAAGGCCTGGGTGGCTCAGTCGGTTAAGCGTCTGCCTTCAGCTCAGGTCACAATCCTGGGGTCCTGGGATTGAGCCCTGCAGGGGGGCTCCCTGCTTAGCAGGGAGTCTGCTTCTCCCTCTTCCTCTGCCTCTCCTCCTTCCACTTGTGTTATCTCTTGCTTACTCTGCCCTCTCTCTCTGGTCTCTCTCAAATAAATAAATAAATAAATAAATAAAATCTTTAAAAATTAAAGGCCTTGGGCAGAAGACATGAACAGACATTTCTCCAAAGAAGACATCCAAATGGCCAACAGACACATTAGAAAGTGCTCAACATCACTCGGCATCAGGGAAATACAAATCAAAACCACAGTGAGAAACCACCTCACACCAGTCAGAATGGCTAAAATCAACAAGTCAGGAAACGACAGATGTTGGCAAGGATGCGGAGAAAGGGGAACCCTCCTACACTGTTGGTGGGAATGCAAGCTGGTGCAGCCACTCTGGAAAACAGTGTGGAGGTTCCTCAAAATTTGAAAATAGAGCTACCCTATGACCCAGCAATTGCACTACTGGGTATTTACCCTAAAGATACAAAGGTAGTGATTCTCAGGGGGCACATGCAACCGAATGTTTATAGCAGCAATGTCCACAATAGCCAAACTATGGAAAAAACCCAGATGTCCATCAACAGATGAATGGATAAAGAAGATGTGGTATATATACAATGGAATACTATGCAGCCATCAAAAGAAACGAAATCTTGCCATTTGCAATGACGTGGATGGAACTAGAGGGTATTATGCTAAGCAAAATAAGTCAATCAGAGAAAGACAATGATCATATGATCTCTCTGATATGAGGAACTTGAGGGGCAGGGCGTGGGGGGTAGGGAGAGAAAAATAATGAAACAAGATGGGATCGGGAAAGAGACAAACCATAAGAGACTCTTAATCTCACAAAACAAACTGAGGGTTACTGGAGGGTGGGAGGGTAGGGATAAGGTGGATGGGTTGTGGACATTGGGGAGGGTTTGTGCTATGGTGAGTGCTGTGAAGGGTGTAAGCCTGATGATTCACAGACCTGTACCCCTGGGGCAAATAATAAAATTTTAAAAATAAATAAAAAATTAAAATTAAAATTAAAGGCCTCGAAGTTGCAGGCAGGCAGAAAGGAAAAGAATTTTCCAAGCAAAGGGATCGGCATGTGTGAAAGCTCAGAGGCAAGAGTGTAAGTACGAAAGATAAGGCTTGAGAAGTACGTAGGGGCCGAGTGCTGAAGGGCATGAAAGCCAAGGACATTAACCTGTGAATCCACACAGAAACTGAGCAAGTCAATACACACGTAGAATAGCCCAAGGTGAGGGTGGGGGCAGGACAGATAGCAGACATATTTATCAATAAGAAGGGCCAGCATAGTCCTGCACACTTGTGTTCCCTCCTAGGTGAGGCTCTGACTTTCTTCCTCAGAGTCACACTATTAACAAGGAGGGTGTCCAGAAAAACCCATATGGCTGGACTCAGAAGATTAACTAAAAGCAAGATGGACAGTTGTTCGAGCTGTGCACCACACAAAGACATCATGTTCAAAGGGGGAGCTGTTCACGTAGGAAACATCTTTTTTTATTGTAGATTGTTTGTGTTTGTATTACATTTTGTACACTTCAAAGATGGGCAATTTGTATAATTATTATGAGAGTTTTCCAAGAGATGGCAGTAATGTGTCTTGTTTTAACAAAGTCAGTATATGTGGATAAGTATTTTTTTAAGATTTTATTTATTTAATTGACAGAGTGAGATCACAAGTAGGCAGAGAGGGACGAGGAAGCAGACTCCCTGCTGAGCAGAGAGCTGGATGCAGGACTTGATCCCAGGACCCTGAGATCATGACCTGAGCCCAAGGAAGAGGCCTAACCCACTGAGCCACCCAGGCCTCCATATGTGGATAAGTTTTGATAACCAGAAGAAAAGTAGCTTATTCTAAGAGTGTAGAATATATATATAATTCTTCATTAACTTCTAAAGAGGAAATTAGTCAATAATCAAAGGCCTAATAATCATCTAGCCTGTCTAAATAAATGTGTGCTTTCAAACAAGGAGTTTTTATCCAGTCTGACATACTAATCTGGGAGGGTCTTTAAAAATTTTTTGTAACCCTACTTGTATTAGTGCAGTGATTAATTTTACATTTCTTGTTGCAATTTCAGTCATCTGCTGATTGGTTACTTTTCCAGAGTAGTAGAAATGAGTTCCCAATTAAAATCTACAATGCTTCTTTCAGGATATAAATCTCTAAGGAAAAAACTTTTTATTTACTGTTAATAATGCACAAATGATCTGCTTCAATATTGCAATTGTGTAATTTGCTGTTAGAAAAATTTTGTCAGTAAAAAAATTAATTGCTGTTTAAAATTGAGAGTCATGTTAAATACATGTTATTTTTATAAGTTTTAAGTTTTAAGATAAAATACTAAACTATTACGTTGTTTCCTTCTGAGATGGCAGGAAAAATTTTTTTAATCATTAGGATCACAAAACAAAAACACAAATGATAAAATTATTTTGATCATTAAGTAAATATTTGATGAAAATAAGTAAAAACTGTAAGAATAAAATAAAACAACTCCATGGGGTGCCTGGGTGGCTCAGTAGGTTAAGCATCTGCCTTTGGTTCAGTTCATGATCCTGGGGTCCTGGGATTAAGCCCCATGGCAGGTTCTCTGTTCAGTGGGGAGTCTGCTTCTCCCTCTCCCTCTCCCTTAAGCTCCGCCTGCTTGTGCTCTCTCTCTCTCTTGCTCTGTCAAATAAATAAATAAAATCTTTTTAAAAAAATAAAACAGCTTCAAAGAAAACTGTAACACAGCCATATCACTGACAAGCAGGGTATGGTCAAATACATTAATTCCATATCAACTATTACTGATGCATTTCAAGAAGAATGCAAGAGTTGTTTTTTTTTAGAGAGAATGTATTAAACCAAATATATTTTCCTTCCATTCAAATACATGGCCATGTGATTCAAACATTACATACCAGACCCTCTTGTTAAACACTCCTGTTGGAAACTATCCACCTTAAGGGATTTTACCCTTCAAAGATTAGTGCAAGCAAAAGATTAGAAACTTATTACATACAAATTCTCCCCCACTGGAGAAAAGAAATCACCAGATCCTCATTACTTTATCGTATCTCAAAAATTCAGTATATTGTCTATTTTGGTAACTCTTTTGGAATGAGAACAATCAACCAAAGAATGAGAATGATTGAAAAGGTGGTCAACAATTGCCACATGTTCTTGCTAAATATGAAATAAGTGAAATGCACATCTTCAACAGTAGTAAGTACTTAAAAATAAACTGATTTGGAAAACAAATGTACCTGTCCATGCAACAGGATAGAAACTATAAAAAAAAGAAAAAAAATTGTGAACACACTGAATGAATAATATACATGATACAGCTTTTCTGTATGACAATGTTTCATGTTCAAAGGGTGATCTAAGAACATTTATGAATGTGATGGAGGTAATTTTCTCCCTTTGGCAAAAACCATGACAAAATTTGAAAACATGATAACAGAACACTTACACAGAATACAAGGATCAATGTAAAATATTACATATTATTTAGGGGATAAAGCACAAAAGAAGTACATAGAAGTACTTAGAAGTACAATAAGTGTGGTGAACAAAATCATTTTGAATAAGGTAAGAAATGCAAAATATTACCCTGTTGTTTTAGATAAAAGCCCAGATGGAGAACAGATAGATTTCCAACAGCAAGTACTCTGTGTGCAAAGATTTTGTGGGATTCCATGCAACAGTTGACATGGTTGATAAGGATTCATGCATATTCTTAAAAGACCAATACCAAATTCGAATTTAGAGAGAAATATTCAACAGGCCACAGATATGCCTAGAAAATAAAATGGAAAGCAAGAGTAGAGTCATAAAAAAAATTCTAGGGCATTCTATATTCCTTATTTTGCACATTTTCAAATATGTCAGTGAATGTTGCAGCAAAAACTTTTGACAACACTGAATTTTTGTTAATATCTGAGAACTGTACAACTACTTTGCTGCTTCAGTGAATATTGGCTGTATTAAGAACACATTTGCCAAGCACAAATTTGAAACTATTAAATCTGCAATGAGAAGATGGGTGGATGCCATCAGGTCTCGGATTAACCCACTTAGAAATTGTTGAAAATATAAAGAGAGATACACATTCTAGAATGCAAGCCAAAGTTATGATATTTTAAATAGCTATTTTCAACTGTATTTACCCAGTACTCATTTGAAATCACGATTAAAGTAAAATTAGCATTATAAGCAAAGTGATGCATTAACAAAAATGTAATGTGCTAATACCCGTGAAAGGCATCAAAAAGATTAGGAAATTCTTTGAAGAAAAATGCAGTGATATTTACTTTTTCTAAAGATCTTTAGGCGAAACAAATTTCTGTTTTCTAACACTGAAACTAACTTTTCAAAAATAGAATATGCTAAAAAAAGGAAGAACACTCATTGTGACTACAGATCCTTTCATTTAGGACCCCAAATGAAATTTCAAAATTAATTTTTCTCTTTCCCATATAGATATAACAACATCTTTATATTTTTTCAAATATTTTATTTATTTTTTTATTAGAGAGAGAGAGCACAAGCAGAGGGAGTGACGGGAGAGGGAGAAGCAGGCTCCCTGCTGAGCAGAGAGCCTACCATAGGGCTTGATCCTAGGACCCTGGGATCATGACCTGAGCCAAAAACAGATTCTTAACCAACTGAGCCGCCCAGGCATCCTACGACAACACATCTTTAGAAGAGTTTTATAAAATTGAAAATATATGATAACCTTTTCATTGTTTGGAAGACATACATAAATTTGAAGAATATAGCAAATGTAAATTCCTATAACTATGTTAAGTTTGCATTTGAAATTGGCTGATACACATGGCAAGGAATGTTTAAATTAATGGGATGTCAAGATGAGAACTAAAGAACTTGGATGATTTCCTCATACCTAATATGACCCTGTTGAAAAATTGTCAGATATTTGCAGCAACGAATTACCAGCCACATTTCTGAGTATTTCTGAAGCTCCTAACATATATCTAACTTTGCCGTTTTCAGTTCCCTGTGGAGAATATAGCTTCTCAAAATTAAACTTTAAAAAAATGACTTAAGATCCACAATGTCACTAGAAAATCTAATGATCCTTTCTGAAAAATGATATCCTGGAACAATTATGCATTGGAATTTCATACTGAGATTTTCATACCCATGAAAATCCTCATTATGGCCTAATGATTTGATGTTTCTAATTATTGTTATTGATCATGTAAATTTTCTGTTTTTATGTCCCTTTATTTGATTTGTATGAAACAGAAATCATTGCTTATTGCATTTTTATGAGAGGTATGTAAGACGCTAAGGTTTTACTTGAGGAAACGGTATCTTTTCCATGGGCAGGTGTGTTAGCGTAGCCTGGACTCAGGAAGCTTCATGAACGTTGTGTATATTAGCCTTGTCTTTGATCTGGGAGTTGTACCCAGATTTCATTAACTAGTGAGAGGTTAGGTAGGGCCTCGCCAGTCAAAAGGAGGTGGCGGATGCTTCCTGGAAGAATCAGGCCAGGCCAAAAGAATGAACGGTCCAGAGTTCCTTGCCATGGATTCCTGCACCAGAGACCTCAGGAGTCCCAAGGCCCTGATCCATGAAGAAGCCACCATAAGCCTTTCCATGAACCCAACACTGAAGAAGAAAAGGAAGCAGGGGCCAGGGAGGGCTGCTGAGGCTGGGCATATTGCAAAGAACAACTAAACATTTCCAAAGTAGACTGGGCCAAACTGAATAAAGTTTTGGCTCCCTCCCCTATGCCGAAAGGCCAGATCAGTAAAAATCAAATAAACTGTATTTTTATTATAAACACCCAAATTGTGGTTTAAAGAAATGTGCCGTCTCTCTATACTTCTAAAAAAAAAAAGAGACACTTCACTTCCTCTGAACACCCTAGGGGAAGGGTCCTCCCAAGACTGACCAGAATCTACCCTAAACACCATCATCAAAAGATCTGGTTGGTTCTGGTACGTTTTTTCTAGCACACAGCTCAAGGCCCCATTAATGCTTTCTTCTATGTGGGGGCTTAAATGAAAAGCTAAGGAAACAGCAATGACAGATAGTTTGATTAAAAATAGATAAAATCAGGCATCTGGGTGGCTCAGTAGGTTAAGCATTTGCCTTTGGCTCAGGCCATGATCCCAGGGTCCTGGGATTGAGTCCTGCATTAGGCTCCTTGCTTGGTGGGGAGCCTGCTTCTCTCTCTGCCTCTGCCTCTCTCTCTGTCTTTCATGAATGGATAAATAAAGTCTTTTAAAAAAATAGATAAAATCATTTGTTCTTGTGTAGTTCTCCATTCTGTTGACCTTGAGAAACTGAGTCAGAAGCATCACATTTTGGTTCTTTCCTAATTTACTTTAAAAACATTTTTCTAAACACTTATATCAGAGATAGGGATATAGAGATAGAGATAGAGATAGATATGTGTGTGTGTGTGCGCGCGTGCGTGCATGCACACGTGGGGGGGGGCATTACCTTTCTCCCAAAACCCCACTAAGATGATAAGAAAGGCTTAGGTTTTTCTTTGGGGTTTTTTTAAGTAATAATCCCTCAAGGATGAAAAAGAGACAACAAAATTTGATCATGAGAAGCAATGGAAGAGTGATAAATTACTCCGTAAACCCAAGGAAATTGAATCTTAAGCCAGCAGCAAAGAAAGCTGAAAAGCAACATGAAATACACCAAAGAATCCTCCAAAGGACTCAGGAATTGAAGCACAGATGAGGACAATTGGTTATATGCTTAATTAAAAAAAAAATTCCTAACCCCCGTCGTAATTCTATACTGTGGAAACTCCTCTCTCCCATCTGACTGACAGAATACAGATTTATTCTCTGGGCAGATAATACAGAGGGTCTCTCTGGAACAGAATCAAGTGGCCAAAAAAAGAGACTTGTATATTTGAATTTATGACAGAGGGGGGCACTGTGGTAGAAGTTTGTTTTTGCCCATCAGATTGGTGTGTGGTTTTAATTTGCATTTCACTGGTTAAGGAGGTTGAACATCCTTTCGTAAGATCATTGACATTTGCAATACCTCTTAGTAAGATATTTAAATCTTTTGTCCATTTTTCTGTTGGGTAGTCTGTCTTTTTCTTACTCATTTACAATAAGTCATTAGACATTCCCAACATGCAGAAATCCTTCATTTTCATTGTTGTCAGAGTATCAGTCTTTTTCTGTATACATAGAGCTCTTTGTGTTTTGCACAAGAAATCTTTCCACTCCAAGATCATGAAGATTTTCTCCCAAGTGAACTTGTAAAACCACGTATGGTTTCGTCTTACCATTTGAGTCCCCGGTCTACCTGGAATTTCTTTTGTGGGAGGGTGTGAGGCAGGGTCTAATTTCACTTCGTGGCCATGCGGATGCCCAACTCTCCTAGGTCTGGTGTTTGAAAACACACTGTCCCCTAATGCACCTTCTCATAAATCAAAGGTCGATATGCATGTTTTCAGGATCTGTTTTCTGTCTTCCTTGTTTGTCTATCCCTGTACCCACATGACGCTGTTTTAATTACTCTTATTTTGTAATAGTAAATTTGGTATTTGTGTAGATCCTGACTAATTTTAATGAGCCCAGTTTTCTGGATACTTTGGATTTATCAAGTGTCTCTGATACCCCCATCATCTCTCTCTTTGGCCATATCAAGTCCTAGACCCTAATCCTTGCCCAGTTACTTATGTGGTAAAGCTCCTAAGCTAACATGGTCACTCAGGACCCTTGGTTGGTTGTTAATAAATGATGATAGCCCCCAAAAACGGTTGAGGTGGGTGAAGGTTACCCACAACATTGCTACAAGAGTATAATGAAAGCTGTCTCAAAACAGACGTATAAACACATATAAATTTTTTTTATTTAAATATTTTTAAGGATTTTATTTATTAATTTACTTACTAACTTATTTACTTGTTTATTTATTTGTGAGAGACAGAGAGCTCAAGCAGGGGAAGCAGCAGGCAGAGGGAGAAACAGACTCCGTGCTGAGCAAGGAGCCTGACATGGGGCCCAATCCCAGGACCCCAGGATCATGACCTGAACTGAAGGCAGATGCTTAGCTGACTGAGCCACCCAGGCATCTCTAAACACCTGTAAATATTGAATCAACAAAAACGTATTTGTAAGAGGACACAAAGTGTTTCATGAAACCTCTTCTGTAAGCCCTATGAAATCCCAAGTCAATTTCCATCCTACAGAAGAAAGGTCACTTAGGGCAGATGCAACAACTTTTCAGCAGCAGGAATCTGTTACCCTGACAATAGGTTTCAGGCAAACACATTTTCTGCTAACAGGAGGTTATGTCACAGGACTGTTTACAGATTGAGCTCTGGATCTCATCTCTAAGTGGATAGGTCATAGACCTCCCGGGTCCTTATACCCTGTCCATGCAAGGATACAGTGTCTCTACTGTCTTTTAGTGTAGCCATATAACTTGAAGTCCAAATCGTGTTGCTATCTGACTCCCAGTCAACAAGCCATTTGCCACCACTCGGGA
This sequence comes from Ailurus styani, assembly GCA_002007465.1. Lineage (NCBI taxonomy): Eukaryota > Metazoa > Chordata > Mammalia > Carnivora > Ailuridae > Ailurus > Ailurus styani. The sequence continues at coordinate 2,237,919 of LNAC01000175.1, read as the reverse complement.
CTCCACGTATACCCATCCCTCTGACGACATCTCCACACATGTGAACAAAGAAGAATGTTACTTGCAGCTCTGCCCACTGGTGGGATTTCTTTCACCACTTATCCTGAAGGCCACTCCCGAACAGACCTACAGCAAAGTATCATAATAACCCATCTATCAGGGGCGCCTGGGTGGCTCAATCAGTTAAGTGGCTCCCTTCAGCTCAGGTCATGATCTTAGGGTCCTGGGATTGAGCCCTGCATTGGGCTTCCTGCTCAGTGCGGAGCCTGCTTCTCCCTCTCCCTCTGTCTTCTGGATTGTGCACTCTCTCTGTCAAATAAAAAAATAAAATCTTAAAAAAAAGAAGAAGAAGAAGAAGAAGAAGAAGAAGAAGAAGAAGAAGAAATGGAAGAACTTACCATCCAGCCTCCTTATCTGCCACGGATGTCTCTAGCAGCATCAGGCCTGCCGGGTAAAATGGCCTGGTGGAAGGCTAGCTTGGACCTTCTGCAGAGCTCTCTCTTGCTCTGAGCCCCACTTGAAACTGGTAGCCTTCCAAGTCGTATAATAAATGGGTCAGAATCGTACTCCCAAGTGTGTTATGTGAGATGCTTCCAAAATCTGAAGAGTCTCACCAAGAGCCTTGTCTTTTTGGTTTTGGGGTTTCTTTTTGGTTTTTTGGTTTTGGGGGCATTGTACTGGTAGAGGATGCAAGGGGCAACCACTTCCTTTTTTCCTTAGAGGGGACTTCCCTACTTTCCCCAAACCATTAGATCCCTAAAATCTTTACCAAAGTGGAGGATTCTTGTATCTTTAGGGCACGTGTCTCTAACCCTCAGCAGCTACACCTGTAATTTACAAAGACGCAAAGAGTTCTTCTGGTTTACACTCACCAGGTCCAATTAACACAATATTACCAATAAACTGAACCAGCATGGTGGTTTGTGGGAAGTCAAGATAATCAATGTTCCTGTAGATTTTAGTACAACAAAGAATAGGAGAGCTCAGGAAAGTACTGGTAAACTTCCTTATGAAAATCAACTGCTCTTGATTCTTCTTTGAGAAAATGCATTTTCCGGATCAAGAGCTACTTGCCAAGTGCCAAAAGAGAGGCTAATCTGCTCTAATAAAGGTATTTGTTCATTTATTAGAGCCCCAGCTTTTGGCTGCCATTTGTTTAATTTGTGGTATCCTACTTCCATCTGCCGTGATACCACCGGATTGCACAGGGACCAAACAGGGGATGGAACAGGATATGATGGAGCTCAAACACCTACATCTTCTGTCCTTGGTGGCAGTGCTGATCGGTGCACTATCTTCCAAGATGTGGTATTGCTTCTGGATTTCTACCTTGACCAAGCCATGAAAGGAAGACACTCCTGTCACCCATTGACCCCCTGGGGTTAGCTCCTGAATGTCCCAGATGCTCGCAAAGGGAGCTGAGCTGGCCCTGCCGTAGGAAGTGAGGGGCTGTTGGCATGAACCTATCAAGATGCAAGATACTGTCAGGTCACCCCTTCACAAAGCTGTTCAGATCCCGTCCTATGCAGGTGGCCACAGGGTACCTGGGACACCTTGTGAGATCGGGAGGATTTGAAGTGGCTCCAGAGGCATTTGATGCACTGAATCCTTAGAGTAGTAGGCAGATACAGAAAGGACACGTGCTTTCTACTGCATCGTGAGTTCTTTAAAGGTGGGAAGCCTTTTCTAGATCTCCCTTCATCAGCTAACATGGGAGCGTCGGTCGACCTGCTCAGTTACATTTGTTTGTTGCATAAACTAATAACCTAATTGGATGATGATGTGACACTGGATGGGAAGATCCAGGTCCTATTCACAGGCGTGGCAGCCCTTAAAGGAAAAATGCTGCTGTAAGGTCAGGCCGGCTTGAACATGCCTAGGCACAGAAGAAGGAAGTCATAACAACCGTGGCATCTGTCGTAACTCAGGCCAAAGAAGACAGTGCAGCCCCCGGACCCCTGACTCCCGAAACTAAGAGTCTTTATAGGCCCCGTAGTCTCTCACCATATGGCTTAAATATGTAGTCAGAGCTAAGAAATTGAAGAAGTCATCAAGAGAAAAAGACCAAGGTTAGCCTACTTCCTCAAAGAGGCTGGTGGCTTTCTGTGGTGAGGGGCCATGGCTGGCTGTGTGGACTGGATGGCAGGGGACTTTCTGTGCCTCCTGCCCAGGCACCAGGAGGAAGGACCATTGGAAAAGGAGGCGGACCTCAGTTCCTCGCCACCCGTGGGGAAAAAAATAGAGGCTCAGTCACCAGGCAAATGCTAAGACACCCACCTTCAGTTGGACTAAAGTTGGAATGGGTGGTTTATGTAGAGAACAAAATAGGAAAAGAGAGACAGAAGGTAGAGAAGGAGAAGGAAGAGGAGGGGGAAGAAGGGGAAGAAGAGAGGAAGGGAAGGTGAGATTTTTTTTTTAATTGGCACTTTTTTTGTGGCAGAAAGCCACAGCTCCACCATTAAGAAGACATTATTCCAGGGGCGCCTGGATGTCTCAGTCGTTAAGCGTCTGCCTTCAAGCTCAGGTCCTGGTCCCAGAGCCCTGCATTGGGCTCACTTCCGGCTCAGCAGGAAGTCTGCCTCTCCCTCTCCCACTCCCACTCCACCCTGCTTGTGTTCCCTTTCTCGCTGTGTCTCTCTCTGTCAAATAAATAATAAAATCTTAAAAAATAAAGAAGGAGAAGAAGAAGGAGGAGGAGAAAAGAAAGAAGAAGAAGAAGAAAAAGTAGAAGAAGGAGGAGGAGGAGACATTGTTCCAAATAAAATGACTACCCGTCCCAGTGAGAAGCTGTAACTTCGGACTTTGGGAATGTGATTAAGACGGCAGTAAAATGTGTATTGTCCACATAACAGAGTGGCCCGGCTCCCAACCTCCTTGACAACACCGCGCATGGGACAGCCTCCCTTGGTTGAGACCCTCCCTGAGAGACAGCATCTTTTGGAGAGCAGCCCCAGCAAACCATTAATACCATCGAACATACTCAGTTATTAAAATACAGCATCATTGAGTTTAGCCTTCAAATTTGAACGCCTCCAGGAAAAACAAGAAAAATCTGATGTTTTTAACAGTATGGTCATCGATGAGTAAATCCAGAAGAATATTTGAAACATAGAATAAAACTATAGTCTCCGGGCGCCTAGGCTGCCTCAGTCAGGGGAGCATGCCCCTCTTGATCTCGGGGTTGTGAGTTTGAGCCCCACGTTGGGTATAGGGATTACTTAAAGTAAAAATTCCTTTTTTTTTTAAAACTGTAATCTTGATTGAGGTGCCAATCTTCCAAAGTTTTAAAATCCTTTATGTACTTTCTTGCTTATTTACGGGCTTGAGGTAGACACAAAAGAATACATTATTCATGTTTCTTTCTTCTAATGGCTCTTTTATGTCTCCTAATTCTGAACAATTGAATGCAGAAACAAGCAATTTGGAAGCACTCTTTTTTTCAACTCTAAAGGGCTATGTAAATGAAAAATATTATCATTTCCAGTGTTAACGCTGAAGCAGAGCATCATGTAACCCCTCAGATGTGTGATGTTTAAGAATGGATACAGGGAAAATGAAGCCTAGTGGCATTTTCAAATTTTCCAAACAAAAAACAGCTTTCAAGGATGAATCAATCATTTATTTATTTATTTATGCTCTCATTTATTCCTTCATTCACTTAAAATTAAAGAAGAGGGGGCATTTTTTACTGTATAAAAGGGTATAAAGGGGCACCTGAGTGGCTCAGTCATTGAGCGTCTGCCTTTGGCTCAGGTCATGATCCCAGGGTCCTGGGATCGAGCCCTGCATGAGCTCCCTGCTCAGTGGGGAACCTGCTTCTCCCTCTCCCCCTTCCCCTGCTTGTGTTCCCTTTTTCACTGTGTCTCTCTCTGTCAAATAAATAAATAAAATATTTTTAAAATAAAAAATAAAATAAATAAAATGAACTCTTGGTTTTGGCTCAAGTCATGATCTCAGGGTCCAGAGACTGAGTCCGGTGGCGGGTGGTGGGGGAGGCACTCAGTGGGGAGTCTGCTTTCCCTCTCCCTCTGCCCTTCCCCCCCAAAATAAATAAATAAATCTTTTTAAAAAATAAAGCAAAAATTGCTCTGTGATTTTCCAGAATGAAAGGACCAGAAATGTTACTATTGACTTTCTGCATGAATTTTAAACCAGAAACAATTTCTAGGTAAACATCAAAGTCTTAATCTGAACTTAGCTTTCTTAAAGCTGCTGCTTCTTCTCCTTCTAATTGAAATCCATATTCAGCCTTCCATATATTATGCCAAAACCAAAATGTGGCCATCAGCTTTCCTGAGGCCATCTACATAGACATTTTGGAGTCACCCTGTGGTTCCCACTTTCTGAACTTTGTGATGTTAGATGTACTATCCTGAGTAGATATTTGACTTTCTCAAAAAAAAAAAATACAGGATAATTTTTTAATAAAGGAGTGTAGGGGGTTTGAGGGATTTCAGAGGTGATCAAGAAAAATGACATGGCTAGAAAGTGACGGTAAGACACACAAGCTTCATCAGCACCCCATTTGATGGCATTGCATGTGGGGAGTCCCTGATGGCAGGAGACTGTCCAGAAGCTTCTGTGCCAGAGACCCCCGCTCAGCAGAGGAACACCCAGGCAATCAGAGAAGAGGTTCAGAGAGGGGCCGTCCATGGCAAGGTGATGTCTCTGGACAGAAAGCCCTGGATCGGATCACTCTAAAGAACAGCTTGGGGTCTTCATAGCCTCAGTTTACCTGATCCATGTCTAGCAGAAATTAGGCATACTTTCTCAGGCTATACAAAGCAGTCAGGCTTGAAATGGCTAAGAATCTGCTTATTGAGGCTACGTTTAAATCAACTGGATATATAAAAATTTATTTGGCATTATCAAGATTTTGAGCTAAAGGTTCTCTGCCTGATGTGAAGAAATAAACAACCTAGGGGCCAAGATACCAAGACCACCTTTGGCTCATTTATATAGTAAGGAGGCAGGAGATGTTGGGAAGAAGAAAGAGAAGGTGGACCCATCACATACATCTCATTCTTTTAAAAAGAAAAAATATGGGGTGCCTGTGTAGCTCAGTTGGTTAAGCGTCTGCCTTCAGCTCAGGTCATGATCCTCGAGACTCTGGATCAAATTCCCCTCCTGTTCCCTGTTCAGCGGGGAGTCTGCTTCTACCTCTCCTTCTGCCCCTCGCCCTGCTCTTGCGTTCTCTCTCTCTCTCTCTCTCTCTCTCTCTCTCTCTCTCACGCAAATAAATAAAATCTTTTAAAAAAAGGAAAAGCTGTTAATTCATGAAAAACAACAGACTGTTGCAGAACTTCTGATTACTGAAAGAATGATCCCAATTCAGTAAACTCCCTAGGTGGAGTGAACAACAGTAGGCCACCAACTTGAATATCATCCACATTCATTTCCATTGAGGAAGAAAGCTCACATTTAAAGCATCTTGACAGAAAGATGGTTGTCTTTGAAAGTACCCACTTTTTTTTTAAGCATCATGTGTATGCGTGCATGTATAATTTTTTTTTGGATAACTCAGAGTGCAAGATTTTGATGTAGACTGCGTTGTGTAAGTGACCACCAGGATGATTCAATTCCCCATTTTTTGACACCACTCGCACCGACACGTATTCTAAAGATCACTTTATTAAGCAGCATAAATTGCAATAATATGTTATATTATTAAATAATAAAGTGGAGACAAGCATATTCTTCCAGGTGAGCCATTTCATGCAGGTAAAAGTATTCAGGTCAAATGAAGGACAGGGTCTAAAAATTTCGCCTGGAAATTTTCACGTGGGAAAAATTAACTCACTGATAAAGCGTAATAAAATGAGCAGATGGCATGTCAATAAGAGAGATGTAGGTGACCTGCGGTAGTCCAACAAGGATGGAACTTGAAGAATAAAACCTCACCCTCACTCACCCTCACTCTGCCCACTTCTCATCTCCTGTTGCCTCTAATGGGCCAAACCCAACTGGGAGCCAGAGGAGGAGAGGCCTGTCCTGGCAGCCCAGACAGGTCACCACCTGGGCTTGGAACCGATGGGGGATGTCGGAGAGTGACCCTGGGAATGTCCAGCACCAAGACTGTGTCCTCTTGTCCAGGATGAGGCCCCCAGGGACTAGCACATAACAGGCAATCAACTTAAGCATGCTGAATAAATGAGTTAATTAGTCTGCTCTGATGGTCTCTTCTTCCAAAATTCCTGACCGCTCATTGGTCCCAGAACATGTGGGAAGCATTTGCATCTCTCTATCTTTGTCTAGGTCTCATTATCCAGCTCAGACTGTTCTTCGCCTTTCCTCACCTGACAAGTAGGGTTGTGTCAGCCGGAAACCTATGACTGGCAGAGTGGAGGCCAGAGCAGAAGGAATATGGGCCTTCTCACTAGGGTTGCTGTCCAGGGTTAAATCACAGACAGATGGGCTCTAAGCATGGAAGGAGAGGAGCCAGTAAGCTATTATCTTTGAGGCTGACACTTACAGCAGGAACCGTTGGATACCTATCCAACATCCATTCCCACCTTCTTCCTTGCTAGCCAAGCCCTGACTTCACTTGAGTGCCCAGCCCTCACCCAGTAAGTCATGGAGACCGACCATAGCCCCAGGACCAGAGGTAACCCTTGAAGACAGACCCACTTCCCTGGCCAGCAATTGGTTTCAAAGCATATGACTTCATTCTGGCCAATGAAAGATTTGGACAATCTTCCCTAATTCTAAAATTTCTTTCTAGAGGAAACACTGGATCTCAACATGGAAAGACCATGAGTTGGAAGAGGCCATGAGGGGACTTGTCGTCCAGCTATATTTGCATAGCACTTGACGTAACACTGAGAAAATGTCAAATAAACATTTGTCAAAATGGTCGAGAGGTGGTAGGCAATCAAGTATGGGATGGGAGCAGACACTGATCCTCAACAAGTTGCCTTGGTCGTGCCCTTCCCACTATTTACTACTGTCGATCTCCTTCCCTGGACCTACTACGTCCACCAGCACAGGCTTCCTGGTCTTGAGGGCATTGCTGTCATTTAGGGGCACATAGGGGTTCAGCCAGATTGTTTCCCACGATTCCAAGGCAGTAAGTGGCTTTACCCTAGAACTGAGTCTGAAAAGTAGAACATTGACTAGCGTCTTGATGACAACAGTCCATCACTGAAAATCCTATGAAGGCAAAGAGAAAAGAACTTCAGTTCTGACCAACACAAAGGGCACACCAAGGTTGTACCTAGACATCAGGAAACCGGTGACACCCAAGAGACATCTTGTACCTAGAGCATCAGGAAACCAGAGACACCCAAAAAGGTGGACAAGGAGCAGAGTTTTAAGAAAGAATTTCATTATTTCTAAAAGAAACAAACAGGCATTGAAATAATGAATCATAACCAAACAGATCAGAATTCTTTGGCCCTTCATATTACAGTTGACCCTTGAACAATATGGGTTTGAACTGAGCACACACACATATATATATTGCATGTATAACATGGATTTTTTTTTTTTTACTTGACAGAGAGAGAGATCACAAGTAGGCAGAGAGGCAGGCAGAGAGAGAGGAGGAAGCAGGCTCCCCACTGAGCAGGGAGCCCAATGCGGGCCTCGATCCCAGGACCCTGAGATCATGACCTGAGCCGAAGGCAGAGGCTTTAACCCACTGAGCCACCCAGGCGCCCTGACACGGGTTTTTTTTCCAATAAAGACAGTTTAGTGCTGTAAATACATTTTCTCTTCCTCATGATTTTCTTAATAATGTTTTCTTTTCTCTAGCTTATTTTGCTGTAAGAAAACAATAGATAATACAAATAACATTGCAAAATATGTGTTAATCAACTGCTTATGTTCTCAGTAAGATTTCCAGTCAAGAATGGGCTAGTAGGGGGCGCTTGGGTGGCTCAGTTGTTAAGCGTCTGCCTTCCGCTCAGATAGTGATCCCAGAGTCCTGGAATTGAGCCCCGCATCGGGCTTCCTGCTCTTTGGGAAAGACTGCTTCTCCCTCTCCCATTTCCCCTGCTTGTGTTCCCTCTCTCGCTGTGTCTCTCTCTGTCAAATAATAAATAAGATCTTTTTTTTTTTTAAAGATTTTTTTATTTATTCATTTGACACAGAGAGAGAGATTACAAGTAGACAGAGAGGCAGGCAGAGAGAGAGGAGAGAGGAGGAAGCAGGCTCCCTGCTGATCAGGGAGCCGAAGCAGGACTCAATCCCAGGACCCTGGGATCATGACCTGAGCCGAAGGCAGCGGCTTTAACCCACTGAGCCACCCAGGCGCCCAATAAATAAGATCTTAAAAAAAAAAAAAAGAATGGGCTAGCAGTAGTTAAGATCTGGGGGAGTCAAAAGTTATACATGGATTTTCAACTGCATGGGAAGGGCATCGGCACCCCTAACCCCCACGTTGTTCAAGGGTCAACTCTGGTTTGCTAGGGCTCCTGCGGCAAAAGACCACCAACTGGGTGGTTTAGAGCAATAGAAATAAATCCTCTCTCAGTTCTGGAGATGAGAAGTGAGAAATCAGGCGGGGCCAAGCCGGCTCTGAAACCTATAGGGGGGAGTCCTTCCCTGCCTCTTCCAGTTTTCGGTGTCTTATCAACAGTCCTTGCTTTTCCTTGGCTTGTAGCTTTAACCCTTTGATCTCTGCTTCTGTCAACATGTGGCATACCCCCTCCTGCGTTTGTGCCTCTTCTCTTCTTGGTAGGAAGACACCAGCCATGTGGGATCAGATCCCACCCTATTCTAGAATGACCTTATCTTAATTCAACTAATTACATCTGCAACAACCCTATTTTCAAAGGAGATCACATTTCGAGGTACTGGGGGTTAGGATTTCAACCTAACATTTTGGAGCGCACATGTCAACCCCTAACACCTTTCTTAAATTTATATTACATTTCATCTGCTTGGTTTTTTGCAGTACATACAAGGAGGGCACGGGTGGACGACACACTCTCCAGAGCTTAGGACTTCCGAAGGTCTTGATCTGGCCTTGGACTTCATAGAGGTAATAACAGAATGATGGTTAAGAGGCCCTGAGCATCCTTGACATGCTCTTCTTCCCTGTTCTTACAAATCATTGATCACCATCTACCAAACCCTTCTCTGAGGAAAGGGGCAGTGCTCAGATTTCCATTTCTTCCAGGGTTGACTCTATCAATTGTTTCCACATTAAATTTCAAACTCTTTCTTGTCAACAAATTCTTACACAGAATCCCCAAATATGAAACCGATGTCCTTTTTCAAGTGTAAATACATTTTACACATTTATATTTGAGACATTTATTCACCCTAATTGAGTAATGAGGAGGAAAAGATTATTTTGATTTTGGTTAATATATAAACGTGGAGTTGGGATTTATGCAGCTGCAGACTTATCATAAGTAATGAAGCTGAAGCTTCAGGACCCTTTGTTTGCAGAGGCCTGGGAGGGATCCCAGCACCGTGTTCTCATAAATAAGCATCTGTAAAGTTTAGAGGAAAATAACTTTAGCGCATTTGTTAGGGCTGCTGCCTCTTCCCGAGCCTTCTCTCCTTCCATCACATGGGGTTTGAGAGGCCATTCCTATGGGGACATTGAACTGGGCATATTTTTAGTTTAGGCTTAATGGGATATACTGTGCGGTTCACAGTCACTTATATGTACAATCAGATTACTGCTAATAATTCCAGATAGGAACTAGCTTTCTGACTACTGTGCCATGCAACGTGGGTTGTGACACAAAGGTTCATCTTCAGAAGTCATATTGCAATTAGAACATATCCTACTAGCTGGCACCAAAAATATATGGACACTAGGGAGGAAATGACAGGTGTAGTCAGAATGCACCTGAGGAGTGCTCTTCCAGTAATCGGAAGCACAAAATTGTAAGTGGAAAATTCAGTCCTCATCAGTGCCCAAGCAAAGTGGAATTCTTTCCAGTAAGGGATGCACTTAGCAGTGAAGCGTAGACCGGGCACCTGGGTGGTTTGGTAAGTTAAGCGACCGACTCTTGATTTCAGTTCAGGTCTTGAGCTCATGGTGGTGGGTGGTAGGATCAAACCCCACTCTGCGCTTAGCGGGGAGTCTGTTTGGGATTCTCTCTCTTCCTCTCCCTCTGCTCCTCCCTGCCCCCTCTCTAAAATAAATTAATAAATCTTTTTTTAATAGTGAAGTGTAAACAATTATAAACACACAATACATTTTGTTTTCTTTTTGAACGAAAATGATATTGATCAGAATTCCTGTGTTTGTAGGACAAAAACCTATAGCAGAACTGTGAACAGAGAATATGTCTGGATACGAAGTCACATGCATTTTACGTGTTCCAACTATCAGAAACAAAAAGTTAAAAATTCCAACCAACCATGCTAGAGAAAAGACTACATTTCATTTCTCACTCTAAAAGATATTACAAAATTATTTAATATAACCAAGTATCTGCAGCCAACAAATGTAGTAAAAAAAAAATGACAGACATGATTTGGGCAATTCATAAATGAAAATACTAAGTTTTAAAATTTTGTTCAGAGCATTTATCAGCTCTTTTAAATTTGTGAATTACCATTTATTTTATCATTCAGAAGAAAATATTTACTTTTTACCTAATTTTGGTTGGGAGATAACTGTCCATGGGTCTCCTGTGCTTCTGCATATCTTGTAAGCAAAGGCACTGACAACTTTTGTTCCCAACAATCTTTTCAGGGATGTTTGTATAGCAAATGACCTTGGAAGAGTGAAATCCTGGCTCCTGTCAAGACAGAGGGAGGATTTCTCTGTTGATCAGTGTAATAGAGACAATGACTCCCTCCTGTCAAAGGTTGGGGAGGTTTGTTTGCAGCCCTGTGAAAGACTCGAGTTCCCAAGCCTGAGGCTCCTCAGCTACCGTGCAAACCCCACTCTGTGCACCATCCGCCTGGACCCCGTCCCACAGCAGTTGTGGGACTTGGGGACAAAGGGAACTGGGGTGAATATGGTGCTCATGTTGCCTGGTGTGCTGGGAGTAATAAAGCCATAAGGTCAACTAATAACGTGTGTCCTTCTCTTGATGGGAATGTAAATGGCTGTGGCCACTATGGAAAACAGTGTGGAGGTTCCTCAAAACATTGAGAATGGCACTACCACCTGGTCCAACAATTCCACTTCCAGGTCTCTATCCAAAAAAAGAAAAGCACTAATTCAAAAAGATATCTGTGCCCCCACGGGGCGCCTGGGTGGCTCAGTCGTTAAGTTGTCTGCCTTCGGCTCAGGTCATGATTCCAGGGTCCTGGGATGGAACCCCACATCGGGCTCCCTGCTCACGGGTTGTCTGCTTCTCCCTCTCCTACTCCTCCTGCTTGTGTTCCCTCTCTCGCTGTGTGTCTCTCTGTCAATAAATAAATAAAATCTTTACAAAAAAAGAAGAAGAAGAAGAAGATGTCTGTGCCCCATGTTCACTGCAGTATTGTTAGTAATAGTCAAGACATAGAAACAAGTGAGGTGTACGTCAATGGATGAATGGATAAGAAATTCGTTACATGCACTTACATACAACAGAAGATAATTCAGCCTTTGAAAAGAAGGAAATCCTGCCATTTGCAACAAGAAGGATGGAGCTTGAGGGTATCATACTAAGTGAAATAAGTCAGTGAAAGACAAATACTCTATGATTTCATTTTTACGTGGAATCTAAAAAAAGCAAAGTCAAAGATAGAAAAAATAGATTGGTGGTTTCCAGAGGTGGGGAGGTAAGGGTAGGTGAAATGGGTGAACAGGGTCAAAGAGCACAAACTTCCAGTTATAAGATAAATAAGTCATGGGCAATAATGTTCAGCACAGAGACTATAGTTAACAATACCGTGGTGTATATTTGAAAGTTGCTAGAAGAATTAGAAGAAAAAAAAAAAGGTCTCATCAGACCCAAAAAATTATAACCATGTGAGTTGATGGGTGTTAACTAACCTTGTGTTGATCATTTTGCAATATACACAAATACCCAATCATTATGTTTCACACTTTGGACTATAACAATGTTATATGTCAGTTACATAGTAAAACTTGGGGTTTGGGGGTGGGAAGTGTGTCTTGGCAGTAAGACTGAGACTTGCTTACCTCTCCACAGGTCCATGCCTTTGACCCAGGAGTCTTCTATCTTCTCACCTGTGAAACTGTGTTGAGCTAACCTGTTAGCTTGAAAGTTATGTAACATCTCAGACCCTGAGCAGTTCTCAATTTCTCGATGGTTTTGTATTTGTAATTTTGAAAATTCTTTTCTTAAGGAGTGACCCCCAAATTGTCAAGCCCCACAAAACCTGGATCTACTCTGAGTTTTTAAATGACGGCTTTTTATGTGTGTATGCAGTTTCCATGTCCAATAGAATGTTACTTTGACTTTCAATTTGGGGAAATATATTGAATTTAGTATTCTTCTCTAGCTGTTCCCACCTGTTGCTTTCCCTTCATAGCTAGTATGCAGACCAGTGTGAATGGCAGGACCATGAAACATGTGTGCGTTTTGATCAGCTGTCCACATCACAGGTAATTTGTTACTGAGGAAGTACATTCTTTAAAAAAAGATTAGGGCTGATTCAAGCTTACCTCTCTAATACCAAATTTGTAAGCACACACTCCCTATATTTGTTAGGGTTCTTTCAGCTCCATATATGAAAAAACTTACCTCAGAAGACCTAAACAACAAGGAAATTTATTCTCTTGCCTGGTAAGTTGTCCCTAGGCAGGGTGGGGGCGGACCAGGGCTGTCATCATGGCTGGTAAACTCAGTGTCTTCACAACCACATCTGTCCACTCTGCCATCTACAACCTGTCAGCTAGATGTTCTCAAGAGAGCAAGATGGCAGAAACTCCTATAAGCATTACACCTTTCACACAAAAAGTCAAAGGTGGAAGAGGGACTATCTCTTCCTTGGGCCTTTTTTAGTTTTGTTTTCTGTTTTGTTTTGGTTTTGGTTCTCCCCCCACCTCCACCCCCGCCCCCCACCTTGGGTCATTTTTGAAGAGCTACAAAACCTTTTACCAGAAGCTCTGTCCTCCCAAAGATTTCCCTGCATTTCTCATTGACCAGACTTTTGTCATATGCCCTTTTCTGAGCCACTTATTGGCAAGGAGACTAGAATTTGAGTGATTGACTGAGACAAAACAACATTCTCCCCGCTGGTCCTGACACTTGGGCAAGCTTTACCTGAAGCACACGACTTCACAGAGCGGTGTAAGTGTCTGGACAAACTCAGAGTTTTGTTAGCAAAGAAGAATGATGCAATCTGATTCCTACCCTCATTATAATGAATGCTTTTGGGTACAGACAGTACTCTCTTTGCAGGCTCGGATAAGCAGAAATTTCAGTTACCACAATTTAGTTAAATAACACCATTTTCCCAACAGTTCAAATTCCCCTTACCACAGTATATTAACGATGAGTAATTGCATAGAGCACAAACTTCACAGTTCGCTCTTCGGCCCACAGATCACTACAAAAATACCAGGTGTGCATGGTAATCAGTGACCAACATGTCTGTCATGGACACACCGGAGAACAGGATGGACTCCCACCAAAGTCTGGTATGGACGTCAAGACTGATGAGGGCATGCATACACCAAGAGGGAAGCGCTTGCTTCCTGACATTACTAATTGGCAAGAGGGATCACTACTCTCCTTCCTGCTGCAGAGGAGAGAAATCCACAGTTGAGAGTGGTTCCTTGATTGTAAATGATGGAGCTGTGTTTAAAACTATAGAGATTCAACCATATTTTAAATACCGTAAGAACTAGTGAACAAAGAAAAAAAACTATTATGATTGCTTTCGGAAAGCTAAGGACTCTCCTACAAACTTCCAATGAATTTAAGGGGAATGCAAGATTTTTACAAATCAGGTTTGTAGAGTAACATCGGCATAGACTATGCATTACCAAACCCAGTTCTAAATAAAGCTGAAATTCGGTGGGTTACGTGATCATTCTCAGCCAATGTGCCAGCTCCTATCGTATTTAGAACCCTGTGTTCTGAGGTGCTCAAATTCACGCTGAGGAATTTGCTAAACAAATCCCTGGCAAGGAATCACAGCAGTGATTTTCTGTATCCTTAAATCCTTTCAACTAGAAGTGACAGAACACCCTGCCAGAGTCCGTAATTCCTAAACTTGCGGAGGGTCAATCTTGGACTTTTTAAGCACTGTTTGAGGTTTAACTCACTCGCTCCCCCAAAGGATCATGCCATTTATTTATATTAAAAGTGAAACGGAATAAAAATTGCTGAACTCTGAGGCAGCAATCAGGGCTAAAAATAACTGATTTCGTGTGTTTCCTATGGAAAAGACATGACATTTCTTCCTATGAAAGACAGACATGACCCGGCAAGACGAAGAAATCTACTTCCCCCGGGAGAGGGTGGGGCCTTGGCGTGATTGGGTCCGAACAGCAGCCCCCAGTTGGCAGGGTGTGACGGAGAAGGCCTGGCTCGGTGACGTCCCAGCGTCCCCGCAACTCTTTGAGTTTGCAACAGGTGGTTATCTTGAGAATGTAGCAGGTTTGGGGGAGAGAGATGGCTAATGAACTGCAGTGGTGTTTGGGGACTGGGCTTAGTGAAAGAAGGGAAAGGAGGAGTGAAAAAGGAGAAGTGGGGAGGATGAAGAAGAAAAAGAAGTTACAAGAGCCGACGGAAAGAAAAGACAGGGAAGAGAGGGCAACGGAAACAGAGCAGCAGGGTACGGGAGAGCAAAGACGAGGTGTACCCAAGGAGAAGCCGGCAGTGGCAGACGTGGAGCGCTAGGCGCGCGGTCCTCCCGCCGGCAGGGGGCGCGCGAGCGCCGGGCCGCCCGCCCCCCGCGAGTCCCA